>JADWQK010001339.1:0-310000 GCA_017933935.1 Sesamia nonagrioides
TATTCTTTGATGTCTCGAGTTTCAATTTGTGTAGTGGCTAAAATACATAGTGAAAAAAGATTACACATTATAACCTTCACTAAATACTTAATTTGCCTGGGTTTACAAAGTTATGTTAAAAAGATCTCTGTGTCGGCATGGTTCTGTCATAAATGTATTTGTAATGAATGTTTTACAGTCAAATAAGTCAGTCTTGTGATTCATTGCTAAATATTTAATCACAATAGAAGATAACAAATCTGCAAAAATTTTATAATATAGGTACTAAAGTCTAATTTAATTCAATGAAAACAAACAATACTATAACAACTAAAATGTCTAAGGCTATGAATTAATCTAATACGACTGCCATGAGATTAGAAAAAGCATGCAGGTTCAGACCAGGTAGTTAGAGTCGTTACTCTCCAAACTGCTAACGGAAAGACGTTTCGTAGGCCGGTGGTAAAGGTTTGTCCCTTACCAATTAATTAGTTTATTTTCCTTTTATATACCTAACTAGAGTATAAGTACACACTGTCTTTAGGTTATTTAAAATAAGTCTCCATATTATCTACACTTATTAACTAGATTTTTATGCATTTTTTCGGCAGTAGCTCATAATCCAGCTATTGCTGATTTCACTCTTAATTTTTCGCATTCTTCTTGAAACCCTTGTGGATTTCAGGTGGGGGGAAATGTGTAAACATTAACTATCCTAATAATTTATCCATGCATTTCCATTGTCCATCCTTGTTACGTCAACGACGATTTAAATAAGCGCGGGCTTCTCTTAACTCGTGCTGGTGGCGCCTCTCTCAAGAGTGCCAAGAAAAGAAAGAACAAAAAAGTATGGCGGACTCAGCGCATACGACGCCGCGTATATTCTAAATAATTTCGAATATCTGACTTTCTAAGGGCTTCACTGGCCAAATAAACCCTCAGTTTCCATATTGGTGGTGTGTCTGTGCTTGACGAGTGTAGGCAGTGAACAAGCAGCATCAAGTTCACGTAAAGGAGATAGCTGACCGGCCGGCGCCTGCCCCGTCGTTGGTGATTCCTCTTTCCTGTCCTGCTGGATCCAGGTTAGTGCTTTGCATGTTTGTTTTCCCTGCTTTGAGACCCTGAGGTTGATAGGAGAATGCAGTGACCCTTCCAGAAAGCATCAACACTGCTGTATCTTTTGTTCACGTTACCTTAGAAGTTTGATTTTTTCACTGCTTAAAGAGACAATAGACCTAGGTATTTGGTATAAATTTCAATTTCATACCTTTATTCGTTCGTGAGAAATAAGGTAGTAAGTTTCATTTTATTAAAATATTTTTATTATATTATATAACTAAAAAAATCTGATTTTAGCAATTTTTCCTATATTTGCATTATATGATAATGCTTCATGCCAAATTTCAAGATTCTGAGTTTACGGGAAGTATCCTGTAGGTTTTGATTCCTTTGCGAGTGTCGAAAATTTGTTGAAAATATCGACATAATGTATCTTTTGATTGGCTTGGCTTAGAAGTTTGATATTTTCACAGCTTAAAGGGATAGTAGACCTGAGTACTTCATGACGGACAACAAAGTGATCCTATAAGGGTTCCGTTTTTTCCTTTTGAGGTACGGAACCCTAAAAATCATACCAAAAATCAAATTATACCCAAGCCATAAAGCGACTCTGTGCCGACCGTCCGAAAATTCAATGACATTAATATTCCATTACAATTAACTCCATATTTATTGTACACCTAGTTTTTAATGTATTTTTATGTTATGTATGTTTTCGGTGTACAATAAAGTTTAAATAAATAAATTAATTAAACATAACTATATCAAAAATCAAATTCTATTGAAGCCATAAAGCGACTCTGTGCCGACCTACCGAAAATTTAATGACATTAATATTCCATTAAAATTAAACTCCATATTAAGTCATAAAATGAATATTATTAATAAAGACGGGTCTACACCCAAAGTTAGCTACCAACAATTTGACGAGCGATAAAACGTTAGCATTCGAAGTCGTTAAAGCAAGCTATCGACTGCGAATTTATTTGACAGGTTATGGCGAATACAAACTTCGGATTGAGCAATCAAGTTCGAAGATTTTATTCGCGATTTACTTCAGAAACAGTTACTTTAAAGGCCCACGTTTTGCTGTGATTGACTTGTGGTTTATAGTCCGGGTTTACAGCAATGTTGCTACTGAAATATGTACTTAATAACGTTTATGAGAAGAGTCATTTTGAACAGAATTTAATAAAACAATGTTTAAAAAAACATGTTTTTATCTACTATTTTTAATAAAGCTATAAAATGGTTATTGGGAAGTTAATAAGATATTTTATTAAATAATACGTGCACAAATAAGTTTACGTAGGAGAATATAAAGGAGAATATTTCTGTGCAAATAAATATAATTGAATTGAATAATTGAATTGAATTAATTGAATAACTTTGTCATATCTAGAGTCGTAATGGACACGTTTTTCCTCTCTCTTCTATCTTCTTCCAATAATGCTTCCAATTCCATGTCTTTGTACAATTTGGGTCTTCCACTACGTTCTTCGTCTTCACAGTTTCTAAATTTTTGAAACCACTCAGGACAACTTCTCTCTCTTTAAGCAGCTTCACCATAAGCTTCTACAAGTAATCGATGGGCCTCAGCTGCAGATTTCTTCAAAATAAAGAAGTAACAAAAGTTCCCGCAAATGACGATTATTCGGCAGAACACTTAACATTTTTGCACAAAAATAAATGTGTGATACTGATACACAGTCACTAATACTCTAAATGTATGTTATTATCCGATGTGTAAACTTACGATATCACATTTTACATCTGACAGTTTCATCGAAACCTCATAGTGAGGACATCTTTTGTTAAACGGCGGAAACATATTTTACACCAATAAATTATGAAGCGTCAAATTTTTCATAATTTTCCTTCTTTTTAATAGATGGTGTACTGTTTCATTTCCGTTGACAATACCAATAAATTATGAAGCACTAAAGGAGATGTTTCATTTTGGGCCACCACTATGTAGGTACGCTATATAGATAAAAAGGAAAAAAATAAAAGATTTTCATAAAAAATACTACTAAATTAATTTGAATACAAATACAAATATATGTCATTAATTATTTGAAACGTTTTTAGTGAGATAACCCTTTATTAAGGTAGCCATGACAGTGGTTATGACGTTTGATTGGCGACTTTGACAGTACTATTTTCCCGTTGTGTTCGTGTCGAGTGCTGATTTTAGTTGATTGTGTTTATATAATGGGCCGTATGTTCGAAATTCATGTTTTGTGGTTTTCGCAGTCATATGGTACATAATATAGATACGATAGCCTTACATACATGACACGTAAATCATATGTCACTGTCAAAATTTTATTTAGCTTATTGCTGACCACCATATTTATTAGTAGTTGTGTTGCACTCCTTAGCTGAGTTAAATTGAATCTGTATCAAAACTAAGCCAAAACATAGGAAATTAACATTAAAAACAGTTAACTATAGCGTAACTATACCTAGCATTAAGTGTAAGTACAATGTGCTGGCCTAGGCTCCATACATTTTTGAAACTTCTCCTTTTTTTTTTTTTTTTTTTTTTTACATATTTAACTTTCCTACTTTTTTAATGGCCTCAGCTGCAGATTTCTTTCAAAATAAAGAAGTAACAAAAATTCCCGCAAATGACGATTATTCACAGCACTTGACATTTTTGCACACACAAATATGTGATATTGATACAGTCAGTCTTGATGGTGTACTGTTTCATTTCCGTCGGCAATACTAATAAATTATGAAGCACCAAATTTTAGTAATTTTCCTTCTTTTCAGTTTCTACAAGTAATCGATAATTTCAGCTGCAGATTTCAAAATAAAGAAGAAAACACGGACTATGGTGGACTGTTTCATTTCCGTTGAACTCGAAACGTGAAAAAAGCTGTCAATATACTACACGCGACTTCATCTGCGTGAAATTTCTTGTTCCCTACCCAATTCCGTTGCATCGCATCGCATCGCCAAAAACTGAACCATAAACAAAAACAACATAAGTAATATATATTATCTATCTTTTTTAATTTCGAGTACGTAAACTTTATAAACTACAAAGTTTAAAATAGTTAAACAACAGATTTGATAGACAATGCACAATGTTCTCGTTTGCCGGCAACTGTTAACGTGGTCTCAAAGGGACTAAACGAACGTTGTTTCTGAAGATGTTAAAAATTTATAGCTTGGCTTCACTTTGTGCTTTTATTGTCGAGCGTCACTCCATGGCACGACGTAATAATTAAAGTATTTCTTGCAATACTGAATGAATTAAAAACTCCTTTGAGATATAAGCGCCGGGAAACTGTGAGGGGATTCGTTTTGTTTTGAAAAAAATTTGGAGAGGGTATAATTTAAGTTGAAAATATGTCTTTATTTGCCTTAAATAAGGTATGATGATTTTACACCCTTATTTAAATACAATGCCTACATTACATGTTTACCTATACAGAATATGTATCAATTGCATGCATAAATAATATATCAACAATGTTGCAGTTACTAATTATATAATTCAAATTAAGAACAAGATGATTTTGATATAAAAAAAAATACATTTTAAACGCAATTCCTAGTTTGGGGCAACGCGTTTTATAAAAAAGAAGAAATATTTTTTAATAGAGTCTTCATATAGGGATGATCTGGACTCCTTTGATAGATATTGACATATCCATGGAAGCTCTGGACAGAGAAATAGAAAGATAATACTTTAAAAAGAAAGAATACAATTAAAAATACTGTTTTTACTACAATTAGTGGCTAATTTTCGAAACGATTTTAACCAATACAGCATTAATCCTTATCCAATTAAACACCTTAAATGCATTGTTGATTTAATATAGAACAATGTTGCCCTTTACAGCACATGATTTAAATTAATAATTTCGAAGATAATACATATTTAAAAATTGCAGGACGTAGCGTTTGCGGCGGTACTGTGCCAAATTTCATCGCCGACCATAAGTGCCAACAAGCTCACATCACGGGATGCCAAAAAATCGTGCGAAATGTAGGAGTAATTGTAGGAAAGCGGACCCTGGGCTCCAACGCGAAAGCCGCGGCTACAACCGGGATTTTACGCTGAGATGAAGATGATGATTTAGTATCAGCATTGCACCAGTACGGAGCCAGGGCGGGTCGCTAGTTAAAAATAAATAAGTAGCACCAACCAGACATTTGTCGTAGCCCTCAGTTGTCAAAACACCCGGCTTTTGCCACTTTACGTTAACTTCACACTATCAAAACAAAACAAATACGCAAATACCGGCCGGGTATTAAGGAGACAAATCTGTAGTGACCGACTCGTTAGCCCGGGTCACTTGGCCCTTGCCCGGATAGCCCCGTGAATCCTAATGAAGCCTGCTTATCATTCGCAATGACAGCCAACTCTGTCTTCGGAAGCCGGGGAAACTTTAATTAATTTATAAATTAAAGCCGGCCCCATCAAATTTTCAATTGGATCTAGAGGTGTATTTGGATTTATCGCAGCGGCTCGTTAAGTTTTGGTTAAGTTAGGAATAGTTTGTTTAACTTGTTTTTTTTACTTACGTAGAATCAATATTTAGTTCATTGGTGTGGAAAGCTAATGCGGTTGGGATGGCGGAGAGTGTTAACGTCATTATAATTAAGTGTTGTAGGTGTGACACATGCTTTAGTTATCTTCGGCGTAAATATAATTATGGTGTACTAGCTTTCCGCCCGCGGCTTCGCCTGCGTCGAGTTCGGTTATATCGCGCTTTTTAGATTTCCCTCGAAAATATCAAATTTTTCCTGGATAAAAGGTAGCCTATGTCCTTTCTCAGGGTTTAAAGATTGTCTGTGCCAAATTTCATCAAAATCGGTTGAGAGGTTTAAGCGGGAAAGCGTAACAGACAGACAGACAGACAGAAAGAGTTACTTTCGCATTTATAACTTACTAGCTTTCCGCCCGCGGCTTCGCCCGCGTGGAGTTCGGTTATATCTCGCTTTTTAGATTTCCCTCGGGAATATCGAATTTTTCCGGGATTAAAGGCAGCCTATGTTTTTTCTCAGGGTCTAAAGATTGTCTGTGCCAAATTTCATCAATCGGTTCAGAGGTTTAAGCGGGAAAGCGTAACAGACAGACAGACAGACAGACAGACGGACATACAGACAGAGTTACTTTCGCATTTATAATATTAGTATGGATTAATCCATCTACAATCATACTAATGTATGGATTAATAAGTTTACCTTGACAGGAAACTACATATTATTAATCACTAGCGACCCGCCCCGGCTAAGCATGGGTGCAATGCTGATACTAAATACACTACAGAAAAACGGTGAACGTTGTATAAAAAACAAAGCGGCTCGCCGCTGCTCCCGCCGCTTGCCGCAAACGCGATTATTAAATCTGTAATATCTTCTAAAATATTCATTTAAATCATATGCTGTAAAGGGCGATATCGATCTATATTAAATCAGCAATGCATTTAAGGTATTTAATTGGATAAGGATTGATGCCGTATAAGTTAAAATCGCTTCGAAAATTAGCCGGTATTTGTCGTAAAAAGTAAATGACAAAAAAATGTTACTGTGTTTTTTTTTTAATATTATAAACTAATTCTTGACCGCCATCCCATCAGATGTTAAGCAGTGGTACAATAGGGATGTTTCCTGGGTAAAAAAAAAAAAAAATTCTATTTAGTCCGACATTCAGATTATAGAAAAATATTGGATACGTATATTTTGTTTTATCAAATCAATAAAAATTGACAAAAATAAAAGGCATCAAAGATCAGGAGTGGTGGCTGGTGATGTCACTGCGCGCTAAAAAGTGTAGCGTCACACGAGTTTTCAACTCACTGTGTCGTCTTCATTTTTTGTTTATATGAAAAAAGAAAAAATACGTGTCTAGTATTTTTTAGAAATCTGACTGACGGACTAATTAGTTTTTTTTTAGTCAAATACCCTATTTTTGATGGTAAAGCGCTCTAGTTTATTAAGAGCCTATTTACTCTAGCCTTGAAGACAATTAAATTATACGGGACGGACGGAAAGACCGTCTTATCGTTTACTAGAAATACATAATAATTAAAGAATTTATGACCGCTGTTAGTTCAAGATGTATAAATAGTAAAATATGCCGTACAGATGTTTCTTTCTGGGGGAGCGCTTTTGATTGACTTTTATCATCACCGTTTTGACATTTGGTATAGTTGTCATTGTTCTTAATAACTTTTCATGATAGTACAAACGGTATATAAGTAACGCTGACGCTGCATAGAGTTTTAAACGTTAGTAATTTCTCATGGTAACTTAGTTTAGCAGTGCTCCAGGGGGAGAAGTAAGCACTGTGTTAATATTTCTTGTACTAACGCCGGAGATTGTTTAGTGCCTTCCTACAGTAGTCTAGGTATACGTTATGAACGATAATGGCTCCTGAAACTACGCTCTACCGGTCTTTTGTTGAATTTTATTAAGATACCGGCGTGGTGGGAAGAAGGACACAGTCTTTTCATTAAATTTTATGGTAATATGGTCGTGGTGTATGTAGTATTTTCGTGCTCAGCGGGTTTTCAGTTTTGCATGTAATAGTTATCAATTGATGTGGGAAAGATAACCTACCCATTTAACAGCGTGTGCACAAGGTGTAACTGTTTTGTTTTATTATGAGAGGTACTTCTACTGATTGGGCACGTAACAATAGCGGCGGTAAATCCCCTCTTTGAGGAGCGGCTAGAGAGACACCACGCTGCCCTCATCTTTCGCCTGATGCAGTTCCTCACCGGATAGAGATGTTTGGCCACCGTAGGCGCGGGCTTGCGGGCGGTGAACCGTGGGCAGCTCGCCGCCCGGTAAGGACCAGGCCCGAGTCGACGGTGCGTTGTTTCACGCGCGCCTCAAAGAGATGTCAACACATCGTGACGGGGTCCATGAAGATCTATGCCTCCTGGGTTAGGGTTGCGGGTTGCACAGGCGGCACAGGCAAGTGAAGAAATACGGGTGGGTTTTAGTCAGTAAAAGTCTGACACGCTCTTCTGCTCCGCCCAGAGCGGGAGAGGTCATTTGATGATTTCCCATCCAAAACAAAAAAAAAAGGTACTTGTACTGATCATTATGAACAGGTTTTTCTTAATGATGAGTTCAGAGGGTCGATTCTTATAATGTTAGAAACGGTCAGTCTGATTTCAGTCTCAAATTGTCAATAATACTTACCTCTTAATTCACTATATTTTTGACAAGTTTGAAAGATTGATTGGCGCTGAGGCAAACATTGATTGCTATTTTAATTACATCATTGACCTTTAGGCTAATAAAGGCTTATTGTTCTGTCAGGTTTTCGTTTTATTTCATTTACACTAATTCTTTTTACCACTTTTTTACTCACGAAACATACTGGCACCAACGGCGCCCCGCGGTTTCAATGATATAAGTTTCGCTTCCATGTAAATACCCCGACAAAAACCCTCCTATGCGGTAAAACTAGTTATAAACCATTTGTCTGCCAAATTCCATCTAAATTCGTTCATTATTTTTCACGTAAAAGAGTAACAAACATACGCCCATACAAATTTTTACTTTTATATTATGTATAGGATACTGGCATTACTTCAGTAGGTATAATACAACATAATATATATTATAATTTATGTTCATCCCTAGGTACTTGCAGCATCCGTGTACCAGTATGAACATTTATGTAACTATAATCCTCAACAATAAAACCCAAAAATAGCCGATCCAATATTTACGTATCCCGAGCCCAAAACCAACTCAGCACGCATCGAGGCTTCCGCAGACTGGCGCCTCACAACATTGCGACGGGATTCCGGTTAAACAATATTCAATAAGTTTCATTGAAATTGCGTTACTAGAGCCACATCGCGTCTATCTACGGGAGCCTTCATACGATTCGGTACTTTCCGAAGGGCAATAAGCTTAGTACGTACAGTCGTACACAATATTAAATAAGCCCGTGCGATAGAGGCCTGGCTTTATTATTATTACACTTTATAAAACAGCGGCCCCTCTTTTATGGATTATAAATTTCATTAGCGTATGTTGTCAGATGATCGTTATTACTTTTGTCACACACTGTACTGATGTTTGCGTTTGTATGTATTTGTGATTGGTGTCTTATTTTGGAAGCTTGAGTTGGAATTAAGTGTTTTGATTATGACTTTTTGTATTTACATATAAAAGATATTCAGGTGTCACCTGTGATATATTTAAAAATTGGTTTAATTTAAACCCATTATATGATAACATAGCGTCGGATGCCCATCGACTAGGTGGTCTGGATCTGACCAAAATCGCAGGGAAGCGCTGGATGCAGACCGCATCCAACCGTTCTTTTTGGTAATCCTTGGGAGAGGCCTATGTCCAGCAGTGGACTTCATGTGGCTGAGATGATGATATGATAACATGGTTAGTACAATGGCTTAGCGATCGACTTCGACTGCTGCGGTGCATGTCACGGGTTCGATTCCCGCAAGGAATAAATATTTGTACCTGGAAGTAGTTGTTTCGGGTTTAATTATTTGTGTATGTGTGTGTGTGAATTTAAGTGATAAACGCATCAAAGATACAAGAGTAATTCCTAGTGAGGGCCAATGTTAATGCAATTAAAATGACCAGTAAACCAGTGCTATAGGACTGTCTCTTATAGTGTCACAGCATTATATAGAGCATTGATAGTTTTGCGTAAACGTGACAGATATTTTTTGTATTTTTCTGTGGTACACATGGAAGTCTCTGTTTTGTAAGTAGTCATAAATGAACTGATGCAGGCTTAGTTTTTGCGTTCAGTTTAGTTGATCACATCACACACAGCAACGAACTAACCCGTAGTGTGTCACGACCTTAAGCTCCTAATGCACACTGGGTGGTTTACGGCCACTATTTACATAATAAACCAGTTGCTACATTAATTAATCAGTTCGGATGTTCTCTTTGTTTCAAATTATCCCGTAAAACGTACTAAATTGTATTGGTACGGCGTTTTTGTTGGTTCAAATAAATCATGATGGGGAACGCGTTAAAAAGACGGCTTTACGTCCGTTTGTTTTATTGGAAATGCAGTAAAAAGTAGCACTAACGTTAAGTCGATGTAGGTGCGTATTTCTTTAAATTTATTTTATAGGCAATTGTTTTTTTTTTTAAGTAGCCTGTAAAAAAGTACACAAAAATGCTTAATAAAGACAGTATGTCTTTATTGAGCGTTTCTGTGTACTTTTTTTTTCGTATTTAATAAGACGAATACACGAACAAGTTCTTTGCGTTTTTACAAATTAAAAACTATTTATTACTAGGTACCGGAAGGAAATTTTGGAGCTATAACAAGTCTCCATAAAGTATTACTCCTAACAATAGGGTTGGTTCAACATATATTTCATCCACCACATTACTATCTAGGCAACATAAGTATATTTACATTTGTATGTTCGCGTGCAAGCCCTAATATCTGGAACTATAAACCGTTTTAATGCCTCCATGAAACCACTTTTTTATTAGCTCACAGTGAAATATGACCAGTTGTACCGAAAGGTTGTTAGAAGTGTGAAAAAAATAAAAAATTATAACCATACAAATGGTATCTGAAGCGTAAAATTGTGTTAGAATCTCTAGTTTGCTTTGTAGGCAAAATAATAAGGTGAATGTTTAATGAATTTGTGACTAATATTCGTGCTTGATTTGAATTCAAATTAAAAGAATTGGAAAAAAAAATATTACCTATTATACTGGCAGTTTTAGCCAGAAAGCGTAACAAACAAATATACAATATTGCAAATATAATAAAGGTTGAATATCTATGTGTGTATTGTATATACAACGTGTTTTTTAAACCTTAACTCTAGGGTTATCCATACTAATAATAAAAATGCGAAAGTAACTCTGTCTGTCTGTCTATTACGCTTTCCCGCTTAAACCTCTCAACCGATTTTAATGAAATTTGGCACAAACAATCTTTAGACCCTGAGAAAGGACATAAGCTACCTTTTACTGACAAATTTGATATTCCCGAGGGAAATCTAAAAAGCGCGATATAACCGAATTCCACGCGGGCGAAGCCGCGGGCGTTAAGCTAGTATTCTATAAGTTAAAATGAATACAATAATATGTTATGCGTTATGCGAGTAACTTTTAAATGTTTGTAAATGCACCAAAGATAGAAGAATAATTCCTAATATGTGGCATAAAAATGGCTAATAAACAAGTGCTATAGCACTGTCTATACCTAGTCGTTGTAGCCTAGTGGTTAAAACACCAACCTCTCAGGTATGAGTGTGCGGGTTCGAATCCAGGTCAGGCAACTACCAATATTACTTTTCTAAGTTATATGTACTTTCTAAGTATATCTTGGACACTAATGACTGATTACAAGGTGAAAGAAAACATCTTGAGGAAACCAGGATTTTAAAGTCTGAAATCGCTAACCCTCATTGAGCAAGCGTGGTGATTACGCTCAATCCTTCTCTGTATGAGAACCTGTGCCCAGCAGTGGGACGATAAAAAGGTTGATGATGATGGGAATGATAGCACCGTCTCTCGTATTTCCACAGTATTATGTTGAGCGTTAACCGTTTTCCGCAAACGTGACACATATTTTCTACATCCCTTTTTTTGTATTTTACTGTGGTAGGTACACATGGAAGTCTCTGTTTTGTAAGTAGTCAAAAATAAATCATCCAAACCAATCATCAAACTAAACTCATATTTAAAGCTAATGAAATGCAAAGTTATCATATTTTATGCAAGGTGTCAAGGACTATGTCCTTTCTCAGGGTCTAAAGATTGTCTGTGCCAAATTTCATCAAAATCGGTTGAGAGGTTTAAGCGGGAAAGCGTAACAGACAGACAGACAGACAGACAGACAGTCAGACAGACAATCAGACAGAGTTACTTTCGCATTTATAATATTAGTATGGATTGTGACTGCAGAATAATTTTGTGTGAATAATGAAAAAAAAAAAAGAAACTAAATTGAAAAAAGTCATATACCTGATGATATGATCTCTTTGGTATGATCTCATTCAGAGAGTCATAGAGTTATGGGATATCAGAAAAAAAACCTTGAAGAATAAGATTCCAATTAATCTGAAGACCTGTGAGATTATTAAAACTTGAATTGCATGAATGGTTATGTAGAAATAGTTTTATAGTGCCAAAGACATCTATGACAGTAAATTCTTAAAGCCAAGTTAAGCAGTTGTCCTGTTAAGCCAAAACCTGTATGCTCTTGTTACCTATTTACCATTATGTACAATGTTTAAGTAAATATTCTAAGAAGAATCTTCTAAGTTCTCTTTATAAAAATAGATAAACTAGCGCAATTTTCCATCAACGATTGCATCACTGCTTACTAAAAAGCGGGATCCCGGTCCAGCACTGGTTTGTAGCCTAAAAATAAGGCAGACCTCAAGGTCTGCCCTATTGTTTTTTTCTTTTTTAATGTCGAGTCCATTAACTTACCTACTATTCGTATATCGTAAAAAATGTTTAGAGTGTCTTATTTAAAAACTAAATTCTTTCATTGAATATATATTATATTGAAATATTGTATAATAAAATATAATAAATCGAAGTGTACTCTAGTTCTTCATAAGAACTGATCGCAGTAGTCTTTAATCTTTCCCGTATGGCCGCTGTTTGTGGTATAATTTATTTATAATGAACGTTATGAAGCAGGTGTAGCTTCACGGCTGTTTAATGATGGAACACCTGCAGTATGCTGTATTGGCGACATTATAACTGTTCAGTGTGAAACAGGATTAACAAAAAGAAAAAAAAGTATATGTATAGGTAACAGCACATCAAGCTACTACAAATTTTCTGATTTGTTTATTAGGTTTTCAACTTTGTCTTTAAAGCATTAAGGCTCAAGAAAACATTTGTCAGTTTCGGTTAGCTTGATATGCTGTCGATCTTTTGAAAAAAGAATAATATTAACATCAAAATAAAACATTAGATCGTTATTAAAAAAGTGAAATTTGAAAATGCTCGAAAACTTGGCTTTGTTTTGCAGGAAAAAAAAAATCCCAAGACTTTTTACATATTACTGTAAGTGATTCAAGAAGCCATCTATCCAATATAGCTCCATATGTTGTACCAACAAAGAGAACCCCGTATTTCACTCCACATTATACTCCTTTTTATAGTCTCCACAGTTTCCTCCAACTACAGCACTTACAATAATTGTTCCCTTCAAATAAAAATAAGGGATTACTCTGCGTAAAACTGAACGCAATGTTAAACGTTATGAGGGAATTCATTCGAATGATTGATCCGCGTTCCGTTTTACATGTTTGTTTTATTTAGTGGCGAAGAGGGTTTTAGTTTGATTAAAGCTAAAATTGTTGATCTTCGTTTGGCCTGATTTTGGATTTGGGGGATAATTAAATTTCAACATAAACACCCATAAATAGGTTCATGATTTTTAAAAGGCGGTGTTAAAATGTATATAATATATGATATAATTTGATATATAATAATATGACAGGATTCACTGCGTCAAGTTATAGCAAATATAATCGCTTTATAAATAAAGTAAAATTCAGACATAAAACTATTGCAAGTTCAAGATTTTATTACAATAACACATGAATACATTAGTTACCTTATCACTAACCATAACAGTTAGTAATTTTGTCATCAGGTGAGGAGACACGTTAATTATGATCACTTTTTTTTTGCTCATAAACGGCTGGTCGCAAGGACTGGCCTTACAAATGCAGTTGATAATATTTTTTTAGATAGTAGTATCGTATTTTCAACTTATACAGTATGTTAACTAACAGAGGGCGTTCCCGTTAACCCGAAATAGTATAGCATACATACATGCTAAAAAAAATATTTCCATTCGAAAACAAAATGTTTTAAAATTTTTTCCAATATGAAAATATTCAATAAAATTTTAAATTGACATGTAAAAGAAACACACTGTACACGCGAACATGAAAGACGGCAACGTCGCAATTTATTTATACATGACGACTACTATTTTGATTTAAAACAGGAGGTTTCAAATTTATTTCCAATTAGAATTTTTTTTTATTCGGATTTTTTTATGCTTATTTTTCTATGCTGATATTTTTATTTTAATCTATTAATGATATATATTAACGAGTTTAAGGGAACGCCCTCTGTTATTTAACATACTGTATATGAATGTTATTTTGTAAATATGTACATAATAAAGAAAAAGTGGCCGAGAAAAATGTTATTTGTATTTACCAGAAAAAAAGAAAAGAAATAAAGACATTAGTTACAAAGGATACTTTAATCTCAGATGGAGACCAGTGGAGCCAAAAAAAGGTCTCATTACTAATGAATAGTCTTTCTACGGTATTCAATTTAATTAAGACGGCTATTCAAAGCCCCGAAACAGACAGACATTGACCTTAGGCTGCTTCTCAATATATCAAATACAGCAGAATTTATTGCATAGATTATGAAGACCATTAGTTTTGATTCATAGACCTGTTAAATACAGAAACCAACTGGTACGAAGTCAGGAAGTTATTGCCACAAATCTCACTTAAAACCTTCATTAATGCATCATATTAGTATGTTCCCACGTGCAATACATTCATACATTTAGTAGATTTATGAGAGCCTAGTAACTTGTCGTAGCAAAAGGGTGATTAGGCTCGATTCACACGCTCTTAGATAAAGTGCACTCAAAAGGTTCAATGGGACCATTCACATGATAGATCGTTTATGTAACTACCATGACCATAAATCATATTGTATTGGAATGAGATATTCGAAGAAGAAGCTATTTTAACTCTGTGTAGGATGAATTGACCCTATATAGATTATGATTATGGATATGCAACCGCTACATGTGGATTGAGTTCCTAGTATCGATACAATTAATCCGCTCGCCCATCAAAGAGATATTTTAACCTAGTCTACATAAATTGGGGATATTATAATTGGCATAAGTCTACAATATTTGGGTAAATATTTGATTGAGTTTTTATATATTTTTAATTTACTCATTATTTTTATAAGTATACATAATTTTTTATAAATCATAAATTATTTACAAACCTCTCAGAAAACATTTAAAACTCACTTTCAGTAAAAAATAAAAATATCCCTGACACTACACAACACACGAAATAAATACGACAACAGCGGTTCTAACGCAACGCAGGACGTGCGTCACCGCCGACCGTCGACGCGCTACTGAAGTTCAGTTTCATACCGTATTATCTACTGCATCTCGCTACGATACCTCCTGGCCACGATGAGCGCCTAGTACCACGCGGACGTTTTTCATTGAAAACCCCGTTTTTCCGGGAAAATACGTTTTTGAAAGTAATTTAAATTGTTTTGAAAGACTATCCTTATGGGGTTTTAGTCATTTTAGCAACAATAGAGAGATGAAAAACAAACTTTATTATGAAATTAGCAATATAAGCGCAACCCATGTTGCGCTTATAAATATTGCTAATTTCACTATTTTTATTATTATTTTTTTACACATTATATTGCAAATTTTGCTAATAGGTATATGAACTTTATTGAAACGTATTTTTATGGGATTAATTTCTTCAATAATTAATAATTTACAAACATTCACTGATTTTATTACCTATAAACGTATTTATTATTATATTTTTTATTACCGAAATAATACCTACTGAAATCGACCTCTCAATCAAAAAACTTATATCCAATACACTAATAGCAACTTCTAAACCCAATATACCGGACAGTTCCGAAACCGATTACTTATTTATATACCACTTATTTATAAGAAACTATCCTAGCCAATTCTGAAACTTTTATCACGGGGTCCTTGTTTCCGAACGTCCATTACGTTCAAGTTGGAATGTTTTTCTTGGTACTAAAATCAAAGTTTGCTAAGTGCTCCACATTTGCCCAGCATCTGTCCTCGCGGACTTAGAAATTGCCAAACTTACTAAACTAGTAGACGTTTCTTTTTGTATTGAATATTTACTTATGAAGGAAAAGTTTTAGTTTTTCTGTGAGGTAAACATTTGTAGGCTCAATTTTTGGGTTACAGACACTGAATATATTTTATCGGTTAAAAGAAAAAATAATCTCAAGTTTTGGTTCTGTTTGGATTGTTTGCCAGTAAATAGTGAGGTCATCATAAAAAGTAAGTTGTTGTGCCACCAAAACTAAGCAGTCACCTTCATAATTTAAGTTTTCTTAACCTACATATTATATAAAACTATTATGAAAAATTATTAATCGGAGAAGACTAAAATCGGACAACTCTGTACAATATCTTTTGTTTTGGTAAAAGTTTAATGATTACAAACTCTAACACAGGTACGCTGATCCTTTTTTAATAAAGCATTAATTGAGAGACCTTGATACCACTTCAACCTTTTTGGTCCTTCGGGTCGAACTGTTTAAACCAAATGCCTTATTTAGGAAATACCGCAGGGAACTTTATCTCTCTAGCCTTTTCCCAAATATTATGTTGAGGTTAGCCTCCAGACTAACTGGATGCCGCTGAGTACCAATACTTTATATGGAGCGACTGCCTGTTTAACCTTCCCTCCTCAATTACTGTGTATTACGAAACCCTTTGGTAAGACTGAATGCTTTGGATGTGGATTATAAATAAGTGTCCAATAATATTTACAATTAACTAAAACTACTACTACTTAGAACTAAAGTCACCGACATAGCCCAGCAGATTAGCTCTCTGAAGTGGCAGTAGGCGGGGCACGTAGCTCGTAGAGCAGATGGCCGATGGGGCATAAAAGCTCTTGAATGGCAACCACGTACCGGCAAGCGCAGCGTCGGACGCCCACCGACTATGAGGTCGCAGATCTGACCAAAATCGTAGGGAAGCGCTGGATACGAGCCGCGTCCAACCGTTCTTTTTGGAAATCCTTAGAGGAGGCCTATGTCCAGAAATGTGTGGACTTCATGTGGCTGAGATGATGATGATGATGAATAGTTACAAGAACTAATATAACGCACGTCACAATGAAAGAGACTACAATTAGGATTTCCCTACTCCGATAGGGTTAGTTTCCAATCTAACCGGATGTAACTGAATAGGTACCAGTATTTTACAAGGAGTGATCAGCTATCTGACCTCCACAACCTAAATACTGGATAATACGACACCCGGTAGCTGGTTGCCAGACTTTCGGGATTCTACTTATAACGACTGTCAAGATCCACGAATAATAGCCAGGACCTTCGGCTTAACGCACTTTCCGAGGCACGGTGAGCGAATAAAGCTTTCTAAAACATTCAAACAAAATAAAGACAACGAAATCGGACCACCAGAAATCTGAAACCCGAAAACAGGCTTCAACAACTCACTGTAATAGTCTCGAGAAAAAATCTAATTGCACAGTTTAAACGGAGATTTTACCGAGTAATTAGAGTACGAAGGTAGCCCTTGGAATTCGGACAAACAATCTCCCTTATAATTAAAGAGGCCTTTGGGGGAAGAGCTCATTTGCAATCCTTTATACTCCTTTTCTATGTAAAAACGTTCTTTAGATGTGCCTTAAGTTAATTGAATAGGGTTAAATATTGATTTGAATTTCTAATGTTGTAACGCTTCTGGGCGTTGGAGAAAAATATTGACGATGTTATCTTTGGGGTGTATTAGTAGAGGTGATGATAATTCGGCTGTTTATAATGTTTGTTAGAAAAGCAGCTTATTGTAACACTCGTTTCTGTCCGGGACTTCCTTCGCATGGAAATCGTAAGACACACAATGCTTATACTAAGTGCCTACATTGTAATGAAACAAATTACTTATGAGTTATGACTACAAAAACAATAACAGCCATTTTTTACTCCCCATCGGTATTAGTTCTGCCTTCTCTTTGACTTTTTTTTTAAATTTTACTGGGTTGCGACTAAAAATACGTCAATTTACGTAGTCATTACATATTTTGTTTTTATTATCTCCTCTTTTAATGAAGAAAATAATTACTTAACTTAAATTTACGAACAGTAGAATCCGCGCCATTATATGCTTTAATATTTATAAACTAAGATGCAAACATGAAGCAGAACGCATTCAATCAAAAGTAATGTTTATCGACCGTATTACTTATTGATTTACTTAAAATTTTGGTCACATTCCAGTTTGTTTCGCCATTTCTTATAAGAGTGAATAGATAGGAAATGTCGACTCCATCTAGCTTTTTTTATTTTTAATATGACATGCAAAAGTGATTAGGGTATCCATATACTGATTTAACTATTTCATTCCACTATTGAAACCGCATGAACATTATTAAGTAGATATTGCTTCTTCGAGAAGTACGCAATAGATGCGAAAACACCATTGTTACAGTTCACCATGAGACGTAACCGACAAACCAAACTAATTTGACGATGGTGAACAACAAACTTTATATTAGTATTCCATTTGTGGCCCGGAGAAGTTGGCAGGTAACTGACGTCACAAAGCTGCTGGCCCGTGTATCGCCAGCCTAATTGGCTTGAACAATAACCAGTGAAATGCAGTACAAAGTGTTTTTGATAAAGGTGACGTTGTTGCGGTCTATTGTGGTCAAATAGTGATGTGAAATGAAGATTTGGCCTAATATGGTCCTACGTGGACATAAGGACCAACAATTTTGTTGTGTGCCTGTCATTTGTTTGTTTCACGTCAGATTGTTTTAGTCGAGTGTCTTGGCCATTAAAATTAATATTGAACAACTTTAGTCAGTAAAAGTCTAACACAGCCCTTCCGCTCTGCCCAAAGCAGGAAAGTTCTTTTGATGATTTCCCACCCGAAGAAAAAAAATGATTAATGCGTGAAAATGTCGGACGCAGTTACTTTTAAATTTATGTTATTAGTATGGATTAATTCTCTGACTATACCAACAGCAAAAGTAATGAATAAATCAGTAGAAATCCACTTAGTAGTCAAGAGATCCATTTGTAATTCGTGCAAGCAGTTAGACCGAATTATTGTTTTGTGGGTAGTCGCATATTACAGTGCGGCAGAGCTATCGACTTGTAACTATGTACGTTACGGAGAATACTGTGGGTCTTCAATACGTCAAGTTACGGCGGTATTCGAAGAATGTGAAACTAATATCTTTACTTACTTCTCTTTGAAGTATTTAATTCTTGGTATGAATATAAATTATATGAATGTAATGGTGAGTTTCCTTAAGTCTATATTTATGATTTTCAATTTTGGGCAGTTTCGTCTACCCAAGTTGATATTTAATTATTATAAACATTTATTCTCAGACCATGTCCATTGCAACATTTTGAACGCAAATCCTTATGAACAAATGTAATACGCATACGAAAAAGTTGTATACAAAATTAATATGTTAAAAATTCCCTCAAATAAACTTGCCAATCGCCTCAAAATCAAATAAAATGCTTAAATCCCCTACTAAACTTCCCCTAAAAATAATATAAATATCAATGGTGCATCAAAGCGCGTTGAATTTGTTTACTCCATTATATTTACCTGACCACTGACCCGTTTAATTTTGACCCTCGGGGGCGAAACGTGACCTCCCCCGCGATGCAACAGCACGTCATTCCAAACACTCTTGAAACTGATTTTTATAACTACCACATTATATTAACCACCCCTGATAGATCCTAACAATCTTCGTGCTACATCTTAAGGTTCAAATTAGGATGAAGTTTACAGTATAAGCAACAGAGAAAGCGTGGTTTTTTATATGAGGGGTGAACATACTTTGACTAGGATGCTCCCTTCCCCAGTAATTTGATACAGTTTAACTCGTGGGAATGCAAGATTTATGTACGGTTTATGTAATGAATAAAGACGAATATATTAAAGCTGAACGCTTTATAGGCGACAGCAGGTTTTAATCGTAGGAATATCATGTCAGAAGTGGTTTTTTCATAAACAAATTATCGTGGAATCACGGCAATATTTAGTAGCGAACTTTTGAATAGATTTCAGAGATGTTATTGTTATTTTGTACTTGAGGGAACGTTAGGGCGGTTACAAACTCAACGCATTTATTTCACTTTGACCATTTACGGATACTTTTGAATGGTCAAAGAATCGGCTAGTCAGAAAGATTATTCAGTAGCGTAGTTGGTTCCTATGGAGGAAACCGAGCAAGAAAAATACTTGGGAACTTTTTATATGTACAAAGTCTTGGGAAAAGTTAGACTATTATGAAGTTGTGTAACCTACGGTCAAAAGTCAAAGGTTATTGAATAAATGAATATAAATTTTGTTGAAATTGTGAGCAGAAAATCAGACTAATTAGTAAACAGGATTGTACGAGTCCTGTATCGTAATAACAGTCGCTCATTGGACAGATTAGCACTTATCCGTTGTCTTACATAAATTTTTGTATAACGGGACAGTGCTTAACAATAAAGATTCATAGTCCGCTGTAAATATTCACACAACATTAATATTGCATTACATGATGTTAAAATTGATTAATAAACCATCATCGATCCAGCCTATCTGTTATTTACATGCAAATGCGTATTTACATGCTAGCGTCCACAGCGTGTGTGTCCTATTTAGAGGCTTAATCCAGCCCGAAGGACCAGAAAGGTGTTTCTATGTACACCTTTTACTTTTTGGTCCTTCGAGCTGCATTTAACGAGGAAATTCTTAGTAAATATCTCAATTATAAAATCCACACAATTTCTTTAAGTCTTTTCTTGTCTTACTCTTGTCACACTACTTACTTGAATAGATATTTAAGTAAACAACCAGCTCGTAGTTAAAATTAACGAGCTCGCCATTTCGCTAACTTATATCAAGCACTCGTACCTGTAACAAGTAAATGCATTATTAGAAAACATTGAAAATCTGAAGAAAAAAACACCTTTGAAAAATACTGATCCAATAAAACTGTACCTAAAACAAACTAAAACTAATTTTACTAAATAGTTTTTCAATTCTTTTACGTGAATCATAATCAGTCCAGGGTCCATACAAAAAGGAAACAAAAGATAGTTGCCTAGTTGCTTGACGGTTAATTTTTTTAAATATTGGATGTTTTAAATTATGAATAAATTAAAACTTTAACAAACTGTAAAAATTAAAAATATTGATTGTTAAAATAAAAACCCACTTTATTATTTATGTAGTCGGGTAAAAAATACCCCTCACTTTCGACGGCGTTCAAATACCTAGTATCAAATTTTTTATGGTGCAGAGGGTTGAGACAACCCATGCGGATATAATGTGAAATTACCTCTCATATAGGTAAAGTCAAATGCTTGTAATTTTGGCACTCCATTTGATATGCAATAGGGAAATTTTGCGGTGACATTTTATAGGAGCTAATAAAAATCCATCATAGCTTTTACGTTTCTAAGACATCTTGTGTAGTGAATGAGAGAAAATACTTCCTGTACTTTTGTGGTCTTTCCATAGAAAGCCACAAATAGGCACTTCAGGATTAATGGTGAAATGGTGCCTTTTGTAACGTTTACTAAGTAAGTAAGTAAATCGTTTACCGCCAGGTAAGATACATAAAACGCGTTGTTATAAATAGTTATTTAATTTATGTATGAATTTTGGTCAGAGAATGGGAATAGTATTGTATTAATATTTGACGTCACGGTTGGAGCAGTGGTTAAACGTGTTTCAGAACTTACGTTAGAACCTTAAACTCAGCCTAACGCAGGCCGCATTAGGCTGAGTTTAAGGCGCAGGGTATTGTGCGTTCTAACTCAGGCGCCACACACAGTTGTTCTCTTTCCACATCCAAAGCTTACATATATTTACATTCTATATCTATCTGTACTAATATATAATGCTGAAGAGTTTGTTTGTTTGTTTGAACGCGATAATCTCAGGAACTAGTGGAGCCCTCAAAAGTCCAACAATTGGTCTAGCTGCAATGCTTCGATATCGCCTTCGGGTTGTGGAGGTCAGACGGCAGTCGCTTCGTGGAAAATATCGAAGTTTAGCCAAAATCAGCAGATAGACTGGTAAAGCGGACCCCAGACTCCAAAGCTGAAAAAGCTTCGGATGCGACTGGGATTAACGCTGAGATGATGATGATGATGAATCTCAGGTGGTCAGATTTGAAAAATTCTTTTTGCGTTGAATAGCCCATTAATCCAAGACGGCTTATAATATCACGCTGCGAACAATAGGAGCGGGGTATACAAAAAAAAAACGCGGGTGAAACCGCGAGGCGCAACTAAAGAAAAAGTCTTTAAAAAAGTTATTCATGTTTAAAATGCCGACAGAGGCAGTTGCGTGTTTAACATCTTTGAAAATAGTTGAGAAACACTCAACTGCCTCTGTGAGCAGACAAATTCCATAGTTAATTTCGAGGTTTATTCAATACGCAGGTAATTATTTATCATAGCGATATTGTAATGATCCCTTTGAAACATCATCCGCTTGATTAGTACCTAATTAAAATCGGAATGTTGATTAATAAAACATCAAAGTTTTGATTGACTGGTGTAAATTAAAAATAAATGGACCTTGTAACGGTTTTCCTGATAGCGTTATTTTAAACATTAATGTTAAATGTTAATATCGGATATTTTTTAAACATGTTTTTTAATGTATTTAAAAACGCGTAAAATAAATCACATTCCCATCTTAATCAGCAGGTCCCTTCAAAAAGAGGCATTTTTAAAAATAACGAAATTTTCTCTCGTAAACATTAGGCTATATTTCATTTAAAATACAGACATTTCTGTCTTACTTAGCACCCGCAAATTTTATCGAAATCACATCAAAAGATGACAGAAAAAATAAAAAAAAAACAATCTCTCTGAAATCTAAAATAAGCTCATTCTATCCAAGGGCGGGCATTTTGAAATTAGAACGCCAGGCTATTTGCACTTGAGGCGAGGACAAAAGCGGTCGAGGCGCGTGCGTACCATATTGAGGCGCCTCGGGCCACTATTCAGCCATGCACGGATAAATGCTATGCAAACTACTGGATAAATACGACTGCGAGGTACGTTTTTTTTTTTGAAGTTAATATGTCGAAGAAAAAGTCCAATTCAGGTCAGGTTAGTTTGTTTCTACGGAGTTGTTATGGACCTCGCGAATTTTCTTGACGTCTGCTGTAGTGATATTAGTGTTCATAATTAGGTACTGTTTCATGAAAATGTGCAAAAACCGAATTGGTCACACGGATACTTGAAGGATAAAGTGAATATTATGTGGTTGTATAAGGAATAACGCGGACACTTTTCTCCATTGTATGTAACCTACACCTAACTAAAAAAGTATATCACGGGATGAATGCTTTGCACAATATCCACGGCTGCCAAAATTTTAGCCAATTTTACTGGTTCGCGGTCTCCTTTCAAACGGTCATCGTTTCCACGGCCAATATGGCCGGCCCATTGCTACTTCAGTTATACATCTGTTGTATTCTGTGAGCTACATATGTTGAATACTTTGGTTCTCTGCTGGATTATCTCGTTGCGAATTCGATCCCTCAGAGAGACACCAAGCACATATGTGCAACTCTACTCAACTTCAACTGCTACAAAGCACATGGTATTCCTTGGCTTCTGCCTACCCCCTAGGAAAAAGAAGTTAATGTAACTATGTGTGTGTGTACTGTGTGTGTATGTTTAAATTATCACACCATTAGTTAGCTTCACACCAAACATAGGTTGGAAAAAGTCCGAGCAATAATTCAAGGAAAAAAATATACTTATAAGATTAACAAAGACAAACTGCATGCCACCACTAAAGACGATAATTACTCAAGGCAAGTCAGAAGATTAACGGAAGGGAAACGCAAAGATATCCTTTCTTCCACAGTTCAAATCCAATTGACCTCCACAATCCTTATTGCGTTAACTTTAACTGGGGAGGAATTATAGTTTCCTCTGGCGTTTTGTTCATTTTGTTTGAAGGCTCCTATTGCTGTGGGTCGATGAAGCGATATTTGTTTCGGAGATATTATTATTTAATAAAATGGGTTTAAGGTTATTATTTTTTGTTAAAATCATGAATGAGGTTATTCTCATTCAAGATTTTAACATAGTTGATTCACTGACATGGATCAAAGAACTAGCCCAACATATGGATGTACGTACATTTTTTTAAAGATAGTTTGGAATGAAATGGTTTTAAAGTTATTATTGTTCGTTAAAATCATGAATGAGGCTATTCTCATTCAAGATTTTAACATTGCTGATTCTTTGATGATCAAAGAATCAACGGGCCCAATATAAAATGAACGGACGTACATATAGCTCCCATTATTTTAACAGGCGCTTATAAACTAAAAGCCACGCGGACGGAGTCGCGGGCAATAGCTAGTTTGAAATAAATGCTTTAATTTTGATTTTACTCGATATCTAGATATCTAAGTTTGACTTCGAAAATATGCATTTTTGGACTAAAAATTCTTATTGTAATATTTTTTACCAGATTTGTGAGATATCAAAAGAACATGACAAAAGGTGTAAAGTTCACTTTCCCTCTGAATAGACTAGTATTGTGTTGGTAGTGAGCTGCCCAATGATTGATGTAGGGACGTTGTGTAGCAGTTGCGCGGTACACTGTGCTTGTCGTCCTCCGTGGCGCAGCGGTCAAAACGCCTGCCTGCGACGTGGAGGCCCCGGGTTCGATCCCCGGCCAGGTCATGATGGAAAACGATCTTTTCCTGATTGGCCTAGGTCTTGGGTGTTTATATATGTCATCATCATCTCAGCGTTAATCCCAGTCGCATCCGAAGCCTTTTCAGCTTTGGAGTCTGGGGTCCGCTTAACCAGTCCAACTGCTGAAATGTCTAAACTTGGACATTTTCCATGAAGCGACTGCCGTCTGACCTCCACAATCCGAAGGCGACATCGAAGCATTGCAGTTAGACCAATTGTTGAACTTTAGAGGGCTCCAACAACCCGTAACGACTGCCACTACATGTTTGTATGGCAACCGGCACCAACGGCTTAACGTGCTTTCCGAGGCACGACCAGACCAGTGTAAGTATTCATATTCATGCATACAAATACTTGCACTGTGCGGGGATCGAACCCGCGCCACCTTGCGCAGCGGCCGCGTCCGCTACCGCTACGCCACGGAGGCTGTCTTGTCTGTTTATTGTTATTTACTGTTCTTGTCTTGTTTGTTTGTGTATATACACACATCAAAAGTGTCTAGGGATCAACATATATTTTTGCAATAACTTTTCTCCTGATTGATATTAATTAAAATTTTCTTTAAGGATTCATCAAATAAAGTGTTTTCGTTTGTCACAGTAACGATAAACCAAGTCACCTTTGCATTAATAAAGAAATTTGCCATTTTCCTAATAAAGGGATATTTGACATTTGAACCACTAACACAAAAGTTCGAAAAAAAGACTGAAATAACAGTTTTCTCTAAAATTTTATTGGGTAACTTAAACAATTAATAATCCGTGTTTCTACCGCGAACACTAACAACACAAGAACATCGGTTTGGCATACTCAAAATGAGTTCATCCAAATCACGCTGTGGAATGGCCGCCCATGTTCGTTGCAACAACAAAAAAAGGTCTTCTTGCGACTGGATACCCTCCATATTCGGCAGAGCTCTTCTCTGTAGCATATCCAATGCATGCTCAATCGGGTTCAAGTCTGGCGACTGAGCAGGCCAGGGCAGGACATTGATGTTAGCTGCGGCGAGAGTCTGTCTTACAACTCTTGCGGTGTGCGGTCGTGCATTATCATGCATTAACTGAAATAAGGGACCGATTTGCACTTGTAGAGGAACGATGACGTCTGATACAATCGTTTCAGCATAAATTTGAGCGTTGAGGTTGCCTCTGATCCAAATCAACTCAGTTCTTCCGCCGATCCAAATACCCGCCCATACCATGATGGTTCCACCACTATAAGGATGGACTTCCTGGCAGGATTTTAATCGCTGTTGGCGTCCAGGGGTTCTCCAGTGTCGTATACGTCTTGTATCCGGTCTCATACCAAAACGAGACTCATCAGAAAAGCACACGAAACGCCATTGTTCTTCTGCCCAATTTCTGTGTTCAAGAGCCCATTGATATCGAATCCTACGATTGTGCATTGCTATAGGTGGTACCCGTAGCGGTCTTCGGGAATGAAGGTTCACTTCATGCAAGCGGTTTCTGACTGTTTGGTCGCTAATTAAGTTCCCTGAAGAGTGATGAAGCCTCACGGCTAACATCATGGCGGTTATTGTTGGAGCTCTTCGAGTTAAGATTTGAATGTATCGGTCTTGTCTCCGTGTGGTGCAGCGATACCGTCCTCCATGGCGCTCAGCCACGGTACCAGTGCTTCGGTAACGTGTCCAAAGTCGACTGATAACACTCTGACTTGTATTCAGAGCTAAAGCCACAGTACGTTGCCGGGAACCAGCTTCTATCATTCCCACGGCTCTGAGCATTTCTTCCCTGCTTAAATGACGTCGCCGCTCCATAATAACGTTGGTTTTAATCAGTAGTAGGGAAACAGTAGCACTAATAATGTCTTCAATGCGTTGTATGTTTTTATAGGGAAAATATTGACAGCTGATTTTCATCTTTTACTCGAATTTGATTCACAGTTCCTGATTCAAATTATGAAATGCACCAAAAAGGATCCATATAAATTTATAAAATCATAAATTTATTACAAAGCCACATCTCAATCTCAAGAAATCCGCATAAAAATGCTTGATCCCTAGACACTTTTGATGTGTGTATATCTATTATAAATATACCTAGTATCGTTGAGTTAGTATCCCATAACACAAGTCTCGAAACTACTTTGGGGCTAGTCTAGTCTAGTAGCTCAATCTGTGTGATTTGTCTAGCTAGTTATAATTATTTATTTAATGCAGGATTTTTTTGTGGTGTGGATTTAGCCACAACTATGTGTATGTGTTCCAGGTCAGGCAAGTACGTAACTTTTCAAAGTTATATGTACTTTATAAGTATTATATGTATTTTTAAGGTGGGAGGCCACAACATCAGCCGCCGGCATAAGTTACCACCCACCAGACAAAGTCATGTCGCCAAGCGATTCGTCGTGTTCCGGCATGATGTCTGGTGAAGCCGTACGGAGGACGGGTCTGAGCAGTTGTGTTGCGATGTGTGCCGGGTACGATTTGCCAAATGTTGTTGTGTCGGGAGTTTGGTCCTGGAGGGTAGCGGGATCCGAAGCACGGTGCTCCGCTGGCCGACCGCAGGTAGTTGGGGGCCCAAGTAGTGTGCCAGCCACACACGAAAGGCTGCCCCGCCAACTGCGAAAAATCCCAGGGTGGCCCCATCGTGCCGGTTGGCGACCGGACGAGAGGACCCGATGGCGATCCCTGGGGGGGTTCGGGCGTCCCCGCAGTCTCCAGATCAACCTCCCTTTGGCGCGGCATCGTTGGTAGTGTTGTTGGGTTTAACATTGCTTCACCTCGCTCAACTGCCGTCTTCCTTCCTATTCACTCAATTTAAAATCAAAGATGAAAAGTACAAATAAGAAAAGTAGGTGTGCACAGCGGGCGCACGTCCTCTCGTTTAAAGTGCACCTCTCAAACATTCGAGGTCTGCACTCCAATATCGATGCAGTCCACCACCACCTTGAGACTGAAAAGCCTCACCTACTTTTCTTGACGGAGACCCAGATCAGATGTCCGTCTGATGCGGCATACCTCAACTACCCGGGATACTCTTTGGAGCATCATTTCCTGCAGCGTGCTGGGGTCTGTGTGTATGTCCGCAATGACATCTGTTGCCGGCGTCTCCGTCACCTCGAAGACCCTCATCTATCGACCTTATGGCTGTTGGTTGACACTGGTGTAGACAAAATTGTCTACACCTGTGTCTACCGATCGCACAGCGGTGATCAGGAGACAACTCGGTTATTCGACCACCTCAGTGAGGCTGCTGACAATGCGCTGCATCGGCACCCTGACGCTAAGTTCGTCGCTCTGGGGGACTTCTACGCCTGCCACCAGGACTGGCTCTTCCCATACCAGAGGACCGACCACGCTGGGAGAGAAGCGCGAAACTTCGCGCTTTCTATGGGCCTTTCCCAGCTGGTAGAGCAAGCGACTAGGGTGCCTGATGTAGTTGGCCACACAGCCAACTGTTTGGACTTTCTGCTGACCACTGATCCGGACAGATGTGTTGTAACAGTTTCCTCACCGTTGGGAACTTCAGACCACTGTCTGGTGAAGTCTGTGTCATCCTTCTCCCCTCCAGATCACGACTCTCGTGGTGAACGGAGATTGTGGCGATACAAGTCAGCAGATTGGGATGAGATGCGCCACTTCTTTGCGTCTTATCCTTGGCAGCAGGTCTGCTTCTCTTCTGACAATCCGTCGAGCTGTGCGGACGCTATAACCGATGTGGTGCGTCAAGCTATGGAGTATTTTATCCCCTTCAGCGACGTGCCCGTCGGTGGCTCAGCTCGCCCATGGTTCAATGCCGATTGTGTCCAAGCTGAACAACATAAGCACGCGGCATTTCTCACCTGGGTTGACGCTCGTGACCGCAGAGCTCCGGATCTAAGCTCAAAGAAGAGAGCCTTTAACCGTGCTGCCAAGTCCTACAAAAAGGCGCTTAAGAGGGCTCGCTTCGACCGTATTACCCATATTGGCAACAAGCTATCTGCGCAGCCATCCGGTAGCAGATCTTTTTGGTCCCTTGCCAAATCGGTCGAGGCGAACTTCTGTCGAACCACACTGCCTCCGCTGGTGAGGCCTGATGGAACACTGGCCCATACGGCGAGAGAGAAAGCAGGTCTCTTTGCATCTCTCTTTGCCCATAGTTCGCGTCTTGATACTGGCAGTGCTACTCCACCTAATTTACCTCATTGCGGAGCTTCAATGCCGGAGGTTCGCATTAGGAACAAGGAGGTCCTGAGAGCACTGTGTCGTCTGGAGGTGAATAAGGCTAGTGGTCCAGATGGTATACCAGCGATTGTTCTTAAGGCATGTGCACCCGAGTTGTCTCCTGTATTGACGCGCCTGTATCGCCTCTCATTTGGCACTGGTATAGTGCCCAAGTCCTGGAAGTTTGCCAACGTGCAGCCCGTGCCCAAAAAGGGTAGTCGTGCCGATCCTACCAACTATCGGCCGATTTCGGTAACCTCCATACTCTGCAAGATTATGGAGCGTGTATTGAATTCGCGCCTCTTGGCTTACCTGGAAGGTAACGATCTCCTCAGTGACCGACAGTACGGTTTTCGGCGGAATCGGTCAACTGGGGACCTACTAGTGTATGCCACTCAGTTGTGGGGCGAGGCCCTCGAGAAAAATGGGCAAGCGATTGCCGTCTCCCTTGATGTCTCGAAGGTCTTCGACCGGGTATGGCACGCTGGCCTTTTGAGTAAGCTTCCAGCGTACGGCGTTTCCGCTGGCCTGACTGGCTGGGTTAAAGACTTCCTGACTGAACGGTCCCTCCGAGTTGTTGTCGACGGATGCTCATCGGAGCCCATGTCGACCAATGCCGGTGTTCCTCAGGGGTCTGTTCTCTCTGCAACTCTGTTCCTGCTGCATATTAATGATCTGCTGATGCCCGGTATCTATGGGTATGCAGATGACAGCACAGTTGTGGAGAGATATCTGCCGGAAGCTCGGGCTAGTAAGGAAGCAATCTGGTCCGAAAGAGAGGCTATGGAGATAAGAGCGTACGAGTGCTGCACTACAGGCAGTCTCCGAATGGGGCAAAGCCAATCTTGTAGCATTCAACACAGGCGTGTCTTTTCACCGCCAAAAGGAGCCCGTTCACCTTGGCTCCTACTTTTCAGAATGTATCCTTGGAGTGCACCAACCGCCTTCAGCTTTTGGGAGTAGAGATTTCCTCGAACCTTAACTTTGGGCGGTTCATTGAGTCCAAGGCCAGGGTGGCTGCTAGAAAACTTGGCGTTATCGCAAAGGTCCGGCGGTACTTCACACCGGGGCAGCTTCTAATGTTGTACAAAGCACAGGTCCGCTCGTGTGTGGAGTACTGCAGCCACATTTGGGCTGGTGCTGCGAAATGTCACCTGGATACTTTGGATTCAGTGGAGAGGCGTGCGAAGAGGCTGATTGGCGACCCAGACTTAACTCGAAACGGTCTCCAAAGCCTGGAGCACAGGCGTAGAGTAGCCAGCCTTTCGGTCTTCTATAGGTTGCATTCTGGTGAGTGTGCAAGGGAATTGCATGATTTAATTCCCCCATCACCGTTCCACCATCGGACGACCCGTCGTACGGCGAGTTTCCACCCTTACGTTGTTGATACCACTGCGACCCGGACGAAGCGTTTCGCTTCCTCTTTTATACCGCGTACATCGAGGGACTGGAACAGTTTGCCAGCGACGGTGTTTCCGTCACATTACAATTTGAGTGTCTTCAAGGCTAGAGTGAATAGGTTCTTAATAAACTAGCGCGCTTTACCATCAATGATCGCATCACTGCTTACCATCAGGCGGGATTGCGGTCAAGCGCTTGTTTATAACTTATAAAAAAAAAAAAAAAAGTATATCTTGGACATCATTGACTCATTACAAGGTGAAGGAAAACTTCTTGAAGAAACCTGGACTTTAAGTCTGAAATCGCCAACCCGCATTGAGCAAGCATGGTGATTACGCTTAATCATTCTCCGTATGAGAGGGGACCTGTGCCCAGCAGTGGGCCGATAAGGTTGATGATGATGATGTATAATAGAGTGTTTAGTGTCAGCCCGTATTTTTTTATTGATAAACAATTACACTAATCCGATGACTTTGTTGTACATTTGTAAAAATCATCATCATCATCAACAATTTTTTTAAATGATACTTTAATGGTAATTTACATGAAATAGCTACTATAAGCAGAAACGAAGCTGTACTTGATGTGGTTACCATAAGGATATTGAATAAAGTAACCTGAAAACCACCATTACGAAAATAACCATGAACCTAAACTGAAACGTTTATCAGTGTAGGATTGGGCAACAGTTTCCAGGGAATCATTTAGCATACACGTATATTCACCACTAGCAGCCGCCAGCGACTTCGTTCGCGTAGAGTTGGTTATGCTTCGCTCCTATTGGTCGCAGCGTGATGTTATATAGCCTAAAGCCTTCCTGGATTAATGGGCTATCCAACGCTAGATATTTTTTTAAATCGGGCCAGTAGCTCCTGAGATTAGCGCGTTCAAACAAACAAACAAATGAACTCTTCAGCTTTATACAATATGTTAAGAAAACCCTGTCCGACCCGTAAGGATAATAAAGGTTAGGTAAACACATGACCAAATATCATGTGAAATTTTACATAATGATCATAGTAACAATACTAGTGAATTTTGAAATAATCTTTTTTACCCGCAAATTAATTCCAACTTCCCTAAAATTTGGTAATTTTTAAAAAGTGGCAACATTATATTTGACGGTATAATTCTCAGCGAATAGCGATGCGACCGCGTGCCGCGTGCCCTGCCCCTCTCCGCCCGCGCCTGTATGGCCTACCGCACATGTTTTAAGTTATCTCTTTTTGCGAAATAACATTTATTTTTTTAGGGGGATTTTTTATTAAGTTTAGCCCGGCTTCGTAGGCATTAGTAGAATCAGTTATCGATACCTAACAATACCTTCACGGATCGGACAGGGTTTTCTTTACATATTGTATATTAGTATAGATTTGTAATTACTTATTTCTAAATATAGGACCATTCTAAGCTTTCCTCCACGTGCACCAAATGTATCACAGATACATTATATGCTACATAAGTAGATACAAAATTTCCACCAAATGTAAACGACCTATATGGAACACAACAGACATATTTCCCCCATTATTCACTAACGACAGATCTTATTTGGAATTGTATATTTTCTCTCAGTCCAACAGAAACATGACGCGTCGATCATTTAGCACGAGCTTAAATAGCTCAAAGGAACAACGCACATTGCCTCTTTGCTTTGCTAGCAAACACTACAATCAAATTTCAATCATATAGCTTAGGTTCCAAGGTTGAGAATATGAGCCCCAGTGTACATGAAGTGTTGAAAGGATCATTATTCCGGGCTTGATGTTGAGTCGTGATTGATCTGTCGCCGCAAATGGATGGACTCGAGACTGCGAGTGCGGTCGCGAGTACAAATGCAAGAAACACATAAACCGAAGCGTGTAGCGTGCCTTATTTTTATAATCTTTTTTATGATAGAGCGGGAAGATTGATGCTGGTTTGATCAGTTGGTTAAATGACGTTGTTTAGGTGACATTAATGTTCAATAAGGACAGTAAACTGCACTATATTAGAAGGATTTTGTTGAGTAACAAGGAATTCGAGTACTTCTTTTAGTGGTAGCATGAGGTATTTTATATGCTACTAACTGCACTACGCGGTTTCTCCCGCGTTTTTTTTATATGCCCCGCTCCTATAAATTACAGCGTGATGTTATATAGCCTAAAGCCTTCCTGGTTAATGGGCTATCAAACGCAAAAAGAATTTTTTAAATCGGACCAGTAGTTCCTGAGATTAGCGCGTTCAAACAAACAAACTCTTCAGCTTTTTATATAACTAGCAACCGCCAGCGACTTCGTTCGCGTGGTTTAGTTATGCTTCGCTACTATTGGTCCCAGCGTAATGTTATATAGCCTAAAGCCTTCCTGGATTAATGGGCTATCAAGCGCAAAAATAATTTTTCAAATCGGACCAGTATTTCCTGAGATGAGCGCGTTCAAACAAACAAACTCTTCAGCTTTATATATTAGTATACAACGTGTAACAAAAAGGGTATATACATACCAAGGGCATGGCATCTTTAGATGATATCAAACGATATCGGAAGGGTTTCAACTCAAAATAAAATACTCAAAAAATTGGTACCAAATTTTCGGTTTCGTGTGTTTCTTAAAATCAAATCATAACAAACGTGGCAGCACACTTCATACGTTAATAACTACTCGTTACCCGTCACGTTACTAGCCAAAATCCGATAAATGTCTTCAATACCTCTGAGCGACTAGTATGATAGTCGCCTATCACAGGCGATGTTTTTCCTCATAATTTCCTAACATAAAGAGATAGGATTAAAAAACCCTTGCAATATCGTTTGATATCATGTAAAGATGCCATGCCTTTGTTATGTATATACCCTTTATGTTACACGTTGTAGATGTTAACAGAATGATAATGCTTATTTTTCAGTGTTTAAAAAGTATCATAATCACATTCATAATTACAAAACATTAATACGCCTGTAATCCCAGAAAGATAAGACAGATGCGTACCTATAATAACAACCTCATTTTACCAGTCATGTTTAATTAAGTATACTGTAATAGGGAAGCGAGCATAACGTTATCAACCGGTCAAATATTCAAACTCCGGGCTCTACTGGGAAGTGGAAGAATAAGCCAAAAAAAATCTGAAGTCTTTTTCCCGATCAGGGAATCATTTGGAACCTCTAGTTCAACGAGACAGTAAATGAATGTAAGTTTTAAATTATAATTCATGGAAACTTTAAAGAGATGCATCACTTTTAATTAAAATAAGTAATATTACAGTGTATGTATCACGTGCCACCTTTAATGCAATATTTCCTTATGGAAACACGTTTCTGTTTACAGGGTTTTTCACGCGTAGGTATTGCTTCGGCCGACTACAGTATTAATTAACAGATAGCTTCTGGCAGCTATTTCAGTGCGGCATCTGCAATGTCATTTACTTACTTTGTATTTATATTATTTAAATTACTGTGAATGGTGCTACTGTAGGTCATTTAATTCATTTTACTCAGTTCTGTTCGTTTTGTCATACTCTGACAGTTTGAACAATATACACATGTGGCCTACCCAAACGTCCTTTCTTTGGTATTGTTCGTCTAATCGTTGAACTGCACGATTTTTGACAAAAGCGTAAACCGAGAGCAAAATGTGTGATTTTGTATACAGGTATTACTAAACTAGCTTTCTGCCCGCGGCTTCGCCCGCGTGGAGTTCGGTTATATCGCGCTTTTTAGATTTCCCTCGGGAACATCAAATTTTTCCGGCATAAAAGGTAGCCTATGTTCTTTCTCAGGGTCCAAAGATTGTCTGTGCCAAATTTCATCAAAATCGGTTGAGAGGTTTAAGCGCGAAAGCGTAACAGACAGACAGAGAGACAGACAGATTTACTTTCGCATTTATAATATTAGTATGGATTATTATATTAAATATATAACATGTAATGTTATTAACGCACACCTTTACACAGCCCATTAGAATATTATGTTACTAGCTGATGCCCGCGACTCCGTCCGCGTGTTGAAATAAGCGCCTGTTAAAATAAAGGGAGCAATATGTACGTACGCGTTTGGCCTCGTTTTCGCAACATTTTTTGTTACTGCTCAGCTCCTATTAGTCATAGCGGGATATTATGCCTATGTTCTTTATCAGGCTCTAGACTATCTGTGTACCAAATTTCATTACAACCGATTTAGTAGTTTTGACGTGAAAGCCGGACAGACAGACAGACAGACAGATAGACGGAGATACTTCCGCATTTTATAATAGTACTAGCAGCCGCCAGCGACTTCGTTCGCGTTGAATTAATTATGCTTCGCTCCTATTGGTCGCAGCGTGATGTTATATAGCCTAAAGCCTTCCTGGAGAATTTTTAAGAATTTTTCAAATCGGAGCAGTGGTTTCCGAGATTAGCGCGAACAAACAAACATACAAACAAACTCTTCAGCTTTATATATTAAGTATAGAAGTATAGATTAAGTATGGAGTATAGATAATCATAATACATACACTGATTTTTTTATTTAAGTAACATGTATAGCATATGTATTGTTATTTAACTAGTTATAGCAATTATTGGAGAACTAAGGCCTTAACATTCTTGGAATAAGGTTTTTTTTCTTTATTTTGTACTAGCTTTCCGCCCGCGGCTTCGCCCGCGTGGAGTTCGGTTATATCGCGCTTTTTAGATTTCCCTCGGGAACATCAACTTTTTCCGGGATAAAAGGTAGCCTATGTTCTTTCTCAGGGTCTAAAGATTGTCTCTGCCAAATTTCATCAAAATCGGTTGAGAGGTTTAAGTGGGAAAGCGTAACAGACAGACAGACAGACAGACAGACAGACAGACAGACAGACAGACAGAGTTACTTTCGCATTTATAATATTAGTATGTAAATAGTATGTACTAGCTTTCCGCCCGCGGCTTCGCCCGCGTGGAGTTCGGTTATATCGCGCTTTTTAGATTTCCCTCGGGAACATCAAATTTTTCCGGGATAAAGGGTAGCCTATGTTTTTTCTCAGGGTCTAAAGATTGTCTGTGCCAAATTTCATCAAAATCGGTTGAGAGGTTTAAGCGGGAAAGCGTAACAGACAGACAGACAGACAGCGTTACTTGCGCATTTATAATATTAGTATGGATTGAATAATTAAATTTGTATGAATACTAGTCAAACTGCGATGTCAAAAGTCTGTACAAACATCAGAGTTAATATGACAATAATTTCCGTAATTTTAATTACTTTTGCGAAAAAAAAATACCTATATTAAAAATGATATAAGCCGGTTCAGTACGATTCTGAACAAACAATTTTAAAGAAGTACGTTAATTTATTTCATCATCAACCTTTTTTTTTATCGTCCCACTGCTGGGTACAGGTCTCCTCTCACCACGCTTCCTCAATGCGGGTTGGCGATTTCAGACTTAAAGTCCAGGTTTCCTCAAGATGTTTTCCTTCACCTTCAGTCATTGGTGTCCAAGATATACTTAGAAAGTACTTAAAACTTTAGAAAAGTTACATTGGTACTTGCCTGACCTGGAATCGAACCAGCGCACTCATACTTGAGAGGCTGGTGTTTTAACCACTAGGCCACCACGACTTCTTAATTAATGTACATGTTGTATAAAATCACACGTCACTAACTTACAACTACAACTACACGTCAACATTCATTCCGATTAAGTTATAGCAATTATTCTCATGGCAAGTCTACGTCAAAGAAATCTAAATTATTAACCTCCTACTAACTTAACCTTACTTTACTAAATGTGTGTACAAATCGAACAAGATGAAGAAAATTATATTTCTATCTCTTTCATTCCAATCGAGTCTTAAAAACTTACAAAACTTACAAAAAGTCTTGTATTGCTTGAGATTTGAACATACAGCTCACTAATTCACGCATTTATCTGCATGCGCCTAAGTGCTAAGTCATCCAAATTCATATTAGGAATGTTTCAATTATAACCCATAATCACTGTTACAACAATGTTGACTCCAATAGTAGATTAGTGAGTATTTTTGATTGACTTTTTGTGGACACTGTACAAACTTACTTAGAAAACTGATGTCTGGTGAAGCCGTACGGAGGACGGGTCTGAGCAGTTGTGTTGCGATGTGTGGCGGTTACGATGCGCCAAATGTTGTTGTTTCGGGAGTTTGGTCGTGGAGAGATTCCAGATCAATCTCCCTCTAGCGCAGCATCGTTTGGTCGTGTTGGTCTTGGGTTTAACATTGCATCACCTTGCTCAACTGCCGTCTTCCTTCCTATTCACTAAGTTTTTTTTAAGTGATTGGGATTAATAAACTAGCGCGCTTTACCATCAAAGTTCGCATCACCGCTTACCATCAGGCGGGATTGCAGTCAAGCGATATTTTATAATTATTAAAAAAAAAAAACACTGTACAAACTTACTTTTTTCTTAGAAAATAAAACATATCATTAACATAGTGCAGCTTTCGCCCTTGCTATACCGACATGGCGATGTATTTTTTGTCTGAAGAATTATGACCATGATAATCCATGAAACTGATAATTTGTAAGAGCCCTTTCCATATATGCATTTTAATAATTTAGCAAAAGATTAAATTATATATCGATCCCAAAATAGAAGTTCGATATTTTATCACGAAAGAATAAAATATCGTAAGTTGAAAGGATAAACCGGTAAATCAGTAAACGGTTTTTATCTCCAAACACCTTTTACGCTCCAAGCGCTGTCATTAAAATAATACGCACCCACATTAAGCGTTGCAGCGATTTCCCTAAAAGTCGCTGCGATTAATCGCTCGTGCAAAAACTTTCGAACGCGGCGATCATGAATCATTGTCGCGAATTTATGTCCACGGGTGCTTCGTCCGGGTTCTTGTTTTTGCCCGGGGCGAACCGATAATCCGCGGGTCGGTTACAAATGCTGCCGGATTTGCGACACACAGGGGGATGACGCGATAACGTGCCTTGTATTTATTATAGTCGTATAGGTGTTCTTGCACCTTATTATGCTGAAGAATAAGATAGAGAAATTAGATCTCGTAGTATATTTTTGATTTTATTGTAGGGACTAGAGGTCTCTAGAGGCCCGTAAAAATATCTCTCTGATATAGAATAATTCAATTTTTATGGAATGTATATCTTTTGTAAGAATCAGAAATGTTTATAAATAGGTCATACAATTTTATGCTAGTTTCTGACTGTAGTCTGAAAATATGAATGCTAAAGAAAAATTTCCTTTTAAGCCCTGGTTTTTCCAAAGCCGTAATACATAATAATGAAAATCTAAATTATTCCTCCAATAAAATGTTCTTGGAGGAATAATTTTGAATTTTTGATAGTTATTCTAAAACCAAAATAATTAATTTTTTTTTTTTATAAGATATAAACAAGCGCTTGACCGCAATCCCGCCTGATGGTAAGCAGTGATGCGATCATTGATGGTAAAGCGCGCTAGTTTATTAAGAACCTATTCACTCTAGCCTTGAAGACACTCAAATTGTAATGTGACGGAAACACCGTCGCTGGCAAATTGTTCCAGTCCCTCGATGTACGCGGTATAAAAGAGGAAGCGAAACGCATCGTCCGGGTCGCAGTGGTATCAACAACGTGAGGGTGGAAACTCGCCGTACGACGGGTCGTCCGATGGTGGAACGGTGATGGGGGAATTAAATCATGCAATTCCCTGCACACTCACCAGAATGCAACCTATAGAAGACCGAAAGGCTGGCTACTTTACGCCTGTGCTCCAGGCTTTGGAGACCGTTTCCAGTTAAGTCTGGGTCGCCAATCAGCCTCTTCGCACGCCTCTCCACTGAATCCAAAGTATCCAGGTGACATTTCGCAGCACCAGCCCAAATGTGGCTGCAGTACTCCACACACGAGCGGACCTGTGCTTTGTACAACATTAGAAGCCGCCCCGGTGTGAAGTACCGCCGGACCTTTGCGATAACGCCAAGTTTTCTAGCAGCCACCCTGGCCTTGGACTCAATGAACCGCCCAAAGTTAAGGTTCGAGGAAATCTCTACTCCCAAAAGCTGAAGGCGGTTGGTGCACTCCAAGGATACATTCTAAAAAGTAGGAGCCAAGGTGAACGGGCTCCTTTTGGCGGTGAAAAGACACGCCTGTGTTTTGGCGGCATTGAATGCTACAAGATTGGCTTTGCCCCATTCGGAGACTGCCTGTAGTGCAGCACTCGTACGCTCTACCATAGCCTCTCTTTCGGACCAGATTGTTTCCTTACTAGCCCGAGCTTCCGGCAGATATCTCTCCACAACTGTGCTGTCATCTGCATACCCATAGATACCGGGCATCAGCAGATCATTAATATGCAGCAGGAACAGAGTTGCAGAGAGAACAGACCCCTGAGGAACACTGGCATTGGTCGACATGGGCTCCGATGAGCATCCGTCGACAACAACTCGGAGGGACCGTTCAGTCAGGAAGTCTTTAACCCAGCCAGTCAGGCCGGCGGAAACGCCGTACGCTGGAAGCTTACTCAAAAGGCCAGCGTGCCATACCCGGTCGAAGGCCTTCGAGACATCAAGGGAGACGGCAATCGCTTCCCCATTTCTCTCGAGGGCCTCGCCCCACAAGTGAGTGGCATACACTAGGAGGTCCCCAGTTGACCGATTGCGCCGAAAACCGTACTGTCGGTCACTGAGGAGATCGTTACCTTCCAGGTAAGCCAAGAGGCGCGAATTCAATACACGCTCCATAATCTTGCAGAGTATGGAGGTTACCGAAATCGGCCGATAGTTGGTAGGATCGGCACGACTACCCTTTTTGGGCACGGGCTGCACGTTGGCAAGCTTCCAGGACTTGGGCACTATACTAGTCCCAAATGAGAGGCGATACAGGCGCGTCAATACAGGAGACAACTCGGGCGCACATGCCTTAAGAACAATCGCTGGTATACCATCTGGACCACTAGCCTTATTCACGTCCAGACGACACAGTGCTCTCAGGACCTCCTTGTTCCTAATGCGAACCTCCGGCATTGAAGCTCCGCAATGAGGTAAATGAGGTGGAGTAGCACTGCCAGTATCAAGACGCGAACTATGGGCAAAGAGAGATGCAAAGAGACCTGCTTTCTCTCTCGCCGTATGGGCCAGTGTTCCATCAGGCCTCACCAGCGGAGGCAGTGTGGGTCGACAGAAGTTTTTATTTTTTTTTAAATTTGTCAATTTTATGCTACGAATAAAAACTATGCTGGATAAATCAGCCTTTAGACAAATAAACATAATCCCTACTTTCATTAACAAGCATCTTAACATCTTTCACGAAACAAAACGACAAAGAATACTAAACCCAGAAACAACTAAGTGCCCCTAAATCCAAAGATTATAAATTTACCGTCAATTAAGTCGGTATAAATGCAATGAGTACAAAAAGCAATCGTGTTAATCGAACACAGGACCGTTTGTTACGATCCCGCGACCGGCAAATGGACAAATCAGATTATTTCACCCACTATGAGTCTGTAGATAACAGTGTGGTGCGGCGCAAGTGACGAAAAATAAAATATTTTATTGTGTTTTTAGTATTTTCTACTTATAGTGGCAACAGAAATATCGAAGTTTAGGCAAACTCAGCAGTTAGACTGTTAAAGCGGACCCTAGACTCCAAAGCTGAAAAAGCTTCGGATGCGACTGGGATTAACGCTGAGATATTTATGATTTATTAATTTATTTTTGATTTATGAGTGGCAACAGTAATGGATCATCATCTGTAATAATTTCAAAGGCCTACCTACCACGGTTCATAAGATACAGCCTGACATACAGGCAGACAAACAGAAAGACAAGCAGGCAAACAGTGTTTGGAGTCTCAGTATTAGATTTTTTTTTTACATTTCCGATGTTCATCCTTTAGATACGAAATCCTAAAAAAAACTCGCTTTCAAGTTCTTCAAGGCCAAAGTTCACAGCAGCCCTATTTCTTTCTCCCGCTTCAACCCCTAATTTGCCCCACAAATCTCAACGAGGCTATAAATTAAGAGATTCCTGCTAAGTCCCCATCAGTTTGTGCACCCCGTGGCGTTACTCACTGACCTCCGGCCGAAGACATCGAACCACTTGAGTGGAAATTATCTTACGTAGATTATCCTTATGGTGACATTTCTCCTCCATTTCCGATGGCTAACTGGATCGCTATTTTTCTTCTCTAATGTCAGTTTTTGAAAGAAGTGAGCATTTTTATTGTTAAGTGTTTTGTTTCCAGATTAGGGGAGTGCTATTTAGATGATTGCAGAAATTTTTTGGGTGTGACTAAATTTGGTTTAGGAATGGCTATAAATTATGGATGACGTCAAGAAGGGAGTGTAAGGAACGACAATAGCATTAGTTTAGATAGGTTTCTTCCAACATGATGATAACTTAAATGATATTTATTTATTTGTATCATAATTATATAACCTCTCCTCCTGGTTGTAAAGACTCGGAGTAACTGCAAAGGTCAACTTTAAATAAAATGGAATAACATACTTATTCCATCTCAATCAATGCCTAGGCATTCAAATGCAATAAAGACCTGTCCATTTGGAAATCAACACTGAGCCATGATAAAGCACGATCAATTTTACGGTCAGTCCTGACAATGTGTACCAGGGAGGCATAAACCTTATAGCATCACAATAGGATGTCTTCATTGTCTGAAGGTACTGGCGGCTCGACGCGTTGCCAGCAGATGTGCTGGTGTAAGTCAGAGGAGGTAACGAGGGTGCCTGATTATCCCTAATTCCTGGTAGACACTGTAGATAGAGAAAAGCATGCTTTGCTGTGAGATTTCTATTTACTTACAAATTTTTTTGATATGACAAAATTAATCATAATGATCACAATTCAATTCTTTATTCAAGATTTAATCGCAGTCTCATCTCAGCAAAGTAATGTCATATTATTGTCACAATATACGAAAAAAAGAGGTATTTTTGACAGATTGGAACTGATTGAACTAAAATGTGAATGTTCTTAAAATTACGAAAATTGTCCCTCTGATGTGTTTAATATGTTGACATGGAGAATGGATGAAAAAAACGTGTCCCAAAAAACATCAGATAACGTCAGCAAGATAATGATGATTGTGTTTTACTAGATCTTTTAATAATAATTACAGATTCACAAGTCTTCTGTCAGGCATGAAAATGTTGCTTGATATCTTACAATATTTCCAAAAACAGAGCTGAAATGCTCAATAGCCTAATTTTTGAGAACTCTTGCACTTTGGACCACCCCCCAGTGCGTTGTCTGGGTCTAAATTGCAAATTTAATACAGCTATTTGCATTTGAAAAGACCTATGCAAAGTAGTTTTTGTGTACAGTGATTTGTACCGTTTATCTCAAACTCTTTATCTAAATTAGATGTGTGCTGCGAACGTTACATTAGCTTTTTAGTACTTTCTTTTGTCTTTATAATGGCAAGCGCCCGATTTTACGAGTTTCCAACAATTTGAAATTAGCTGTTCCGTTCAGTTTCGTATGGAATTTTAGAACACTCACTTGTTACGAATTTGCATTTAAATTGTATTCTGTTTTTAAAGGTTTTATGACATTTATATGTCTTGCCAGGTCTTAAAAGAAAATGATAAGAATCTCATGTTTGTACATTTGTTGTTGGTTGGTCCAGTTTTGGCCAATTATCTCGTGATTTAGCTTTACTTAAAGGAATTTGTATGTCTAAATTTTTGGAAATTGCCGAAAAGGAGGGGTGTATGTTTTGGTAATAAAACTACGCCACGTACTCAGAAGGGAGACAATTATTAAAAGTATTTTGAGATCTCTTATAGTTTGCCTAATAACGAAACCATAGCGAGATGTATGTCGACGCCAACGCCATCTATCGAGCCACCAAACAAACTTTTCCTACAAAATTAGTTTTAGATAAAAAATGCACATTACGACGTCATCACCATTTTAAAACTAAAAGGCTGGTTGCTTGATTTAATTTAAGGGCATCAAACAATCAAGACACACTGTTATTACAATAGGGATGTAATAAAGCGCATTCATACAGAACCGGATGTCGCTGTATTAAAATAATAAACTGTTTACAACTGATTAAACAATAGAATTAGCTCATTTAATGTGGACGGAAGCGCCACTGATTCGTAGCATGCTTTTTATTTGAGTTAGGGATATACGGTTGATAATATTAGGGGAGGCCTTTGAACGGTAAAAGAAAGAGACGGCAAAGTAAAAAAAAGTTTTGATGTGTATGTGATCCCTCAGGACAGTGTCCGTAACAGAGCCGTGCATCATTGCTGAACACTTTCTTTTCATAAGATGGGTTAAATAGTTTTAACAAACTGGTTATGAAACTCAAATGATCCATTTGGGTTGTCATGAAAAAAATTACAACATTTTACATGCTTGAGTACGAGCGAGAGTCATGTGCGTTTTGTTTGTTTATAATTTTTCTTTCATTCTTTACCGGAAACCTTCACCAATGCTGTCGAAGCGCTCTGCTTCATATTTCTCGGTAGAAATTCGAAGCGCTCTGCTTATCTAGGTCGTCTAGGTAAAATAATAAAAAGGCCAACAGTGGCAAAGTGAGTATGGATTTGATCATCTTGAACTTCAAGAAACACAACTAAAATAAACTCTACAACCCAGCTGAGAGCGGAACGTGTCATTTTTCGGCGCGCTGATCCGAAACCGTTCCACGCGACGCGCCGACGCCCCTCGGCGTTACTTTAGTTGAACTTTACTGCACGAGTACTATACTTAGGTACGTACAATTATATCGACATTAGACTTCATGGGAGATGGGTTTATTATGTATTGCCTTGGGTATATAAGGGTGGCTAATGTATCCATATGATTTATGAACTCGTACGTTTGTAATATGTGTAGCAGCTATGTGTCATTCGTCACCACATATGATGCCGAAATCGTTGTGATTAGTCTTTTGATGTCTAGAATTATTCTCCGATTGGATTGGCGCCATGACTCAACTTTTGGTCTATTCCGATTCGAGTAAAGTTTATTTTCTATCCTTTTGATACTGTCCACTGCTCATCGCCCGCAAGCCCACGCTTACGGTGGCCGGGATTTCGATATTGCTGGGCAGATCTCCACCATATGCTCCACAGTGTCCTCAAGGTGACACCCTAGCGTTTTCTCTCGCCTTATGTGGAATAGGAAGCTCCTGAAGCATCCTGTGTCAGGCGGAAGGAGAGGGCGCCGTAGCCTCTCTCTAGCCACTCATCAAAGAAGGGACTTGTCGCCGCTATTGTGGCGTGCTCAGCAACGCAGAGACAATCGCACTCTCCATGCCACCATGAGATTCTGCACGACCTCTGTCCGCTTTACCTTGATTTCTAGCGGGAGTTTGCCACCTTTCGCCACTCCTACATACGACCGAGGACTTTTACCTGCAGATCCCATGGTGGCAATCCGGCAGACAGAGACTTGCCACCTCAGCGCAGACTGTGCGGTATCCGCGGATTCACCGGACGGTTTTGACCCTCTGAGACGTGATTAGGAGTCGGCCTCGGGAATCGCGCCCACACCGGTGCCCCGTAAAGGGTCACGGACCGCGCAACCCGGCGTAGATATTACGCGTTATTAGTAGCGTTAACGTTAAATATATGTTTTTTTAATAGCCATCAAGACAGGTAATATTGAAACCAAAGAATGTGTAAAAGATGAGAAATTAACTCACACACATTATCTCTCTCTGTTTTCCCTTCTCAAACGTAGATACTGACACACATCCATTTATATCTCTGTATATAAAAAAAGGAAACGAAGTATGTTTATTTAGACTGTCATAGTAGGTGCCTTTGAAAGATAAAAGCTGTTAGCTGCCTGCTTTGAAGGTAACAAGATCACGCGGTGTGCATTGGGAAACATCTTTATGGTGCTTTAAGCTACTTATAGTACGTACTTAGCGGTAGTTTGTGCTACTGAGCTTTTGTTGTTTGATACCATAATAAATAAGGCAGGTCAGCATTAGAACAGACAAGATTCGGAGTGTGGAATGCCTCCCTGCTAATCTGCAATTGCAGCATATTTGCCAAATATGTAAACAAAATATTAGTTAATGGAAAAAATACTTTGACTCCTACACAGTATAGTTCAGTTGTTACAACTTCAAATATTTTTATAACTTTTTAATAGTTCTAGTCATTCTGAAATCAATTCAATCGTAATGGATACACACAAGTTGATATTTGTGCAACTTGAAATAGGGTGGAGGTGTGCAGCACTGCTTACTTTTCCTATAAATGGAACCACAGCTTAGAAGTTGGCTGGCGAGACTGGACGGGGAAGGCGGAGCATAGAGTGTTGCGGCGCAGTCAGTTATACAGCACATCAAGCTACTAAAATCTGTCAGATTTGTTTATTACATTTTCAACTTTATCTCTAAAGGATTAAGGCTCAAGGTTTACCATCATCATCATTTCAGCCGAAAGACATCCACTCCTGGACATAGGCCTCCCCCAAGGATCTCCACGACGACCGGTCCTGCGCCTCCCGCATCCAGCGGTTTCCCACGACCATCACCAGGTCGTTGGTCCACCTTGTCGGGGGCTTACACACACTGCGTCTTCCGGTGCGTGGTTGCCACTCGAGAACCCGTCAAGGCTCAAGGTTGATTGGGTATATTTGACAGTTTCCAACACTCAAAAACTTTTCGCCTCAATGGTATTTTAAAATTGGGTGAGGTCATCCTGTCCAACTACTCTGAGAAGAAAGATTGTAACAAGCTCAGAGGTAACAATCTCTTTTAAAGTCCATGCATAGTCTTAATCGGAACAGCCGCAAGGACTACGAACGAACAGCCTAGATTTAGTGCGCTATACACAAATGAACTGACTCCATGATTACTGTTTGCGTGTCCTATGTCCATAATATCCCATATGAATAGATTTCTTCAGCGGGAATCTATCAGTATATTAAAGTTTATTATCGTACAGCATAGTTTCCAGTTTTACGTTTTACTTACAGTCTGAATTAAAGAAGATGTCTTCTCACACAGTAACCTTCTTCCCATAGAGAGGAGGAAATATCCTTCTCTGTGTAGGCTTCCCTGTGCATTGCGCGATTTGGCTGTCCTGTCACGATCACAACTGATCAAGGACGCCAGTTCGAGTCGGGTATGTCCCATCAGCTAACAAAGCGACTGGGAATCAACAAGATCCATACGACTCCTTATCATCCGCAAGCTAACGGGCAGATAGAAAGATGGCACAGATGCCTCTCATAGCCAATTGCAATTTGCAACAGCAGTGGACAACAGTAAACATCGGTCAACGACGTCGTATACTTCACGCAGCTAGCAACCGACATGCGCTTCATATGGAAGGACACCGTGAACAACAACGCGAGTCGGAAATATTTTGTGCACAAGGAGTACAGTCATATGATTGTTTTCCTTGGAAGAGACATGATCAAGAAGTCGCTAACTCCTCCATGTGAAGGTCCCTACAAAGTCTTGAAACGCGACTGCAAATGCTTTATACTCCAGCTCCTGGACAAAATCATGGTGGCATTCGTGGATCGTCTGAAACCTGCATTTGTCCTGGACAACAAAGTGGATAACATGCCGGTCACGAGAGTGACGTCACCCGCACCAGTGTCAACGCTCGCACCTGATACTCAGCGTGCATCAGCAGAAACGAGCGCGCGCCGATATGTCACCCGATTCGGCCGTGAAACCCGACCAGTCGTGCGATTTGCTTTCTAAGCACTACCTGCTATTAATTGGTTAATTTTATGTTTACATCACGCGTCAGGTTTTATCAGGCATTTTACTCCTGTTCAGTTTATTGTTAACTTTAGTATCTTTTTGCGTGTTAATTTTCTATATTTCCTATCTAATCCATACTAATATTATAAATGCGAAAGAATCTCTGTCTGTCTGTCTGTCCGGCTTTCACGCCAAAACTACTGAACCGATTGTAATGAAATTTGGTACACAGATGTCTACAGCCTGAGAAAGGACATAGGCTATAAAACATCCCGCTATGACCAATAGGAGCAGAGCAGGAACAAAAAATGTTGCGAAAACGGGAGCAAACGTGTATGTACATATTGCTCCCATTATTTTAATAGGTACTTATTTTATATCAACTGAGCTCTTTCGGTTCAAAGCTTACGCGGGTGCAACCGCGGGGCACAGCTAGTTTTATATAAATTTACTTTTCTCTATTTAAAGGATAAATTTATTTCAATTCTCTCTGGATCTCAGTCGGTGGCCTGAAGATCGGTCGGAAGATATTACAAATTTAAAAATTACGAGACGTAGCGTTTGCGGCGGTAACGACCGGCCGGGGCGGCGGAAGCGGCGAGCCTCAATATTTTTATATACAACGTTCGCAGTTTTTCTATAGTGTACATATTTGGTATCAGTATTACACCCGTGCGAAGCCGGGACGGGTCACTAGCAAAGAATAAATTAAAGAATGATTACAAAGTCATTCCTTGGACCTAATTCGAGTCAGTATGTCATTATCACGTACATTATATGCAATCAACTCAACATTACCCTTATTATCACTCCTACCTACCTACAAACACCTAGGTGTACGTTATAATAAAGTACAGATAACAGCAAATCAAGCTACTATGATCTGTCAGACTTTTTTAATTGGATTTTCAACTTTATCTCCAAAGCGTTAATGCTCAAGTTTGATTGGGAATATTTGACAGTTTCGGCTAGGTTGATCTGCAGTCGTCCGTACATCCTATCCATTACAGATCTAATTTATTATTCATCTCGGCTTCGCGACGTGACACGACGTTATGGCGTTTTGTTACTCCTACATCGAATTTATAAAATATTAAATTCTAGTTTGACATTTGATTATTTATAGCCTCAATATGGCACGGTCGTGTCTATGGTATAAATAAAATGGATGAACATTGAAATAGTCTTCCGACTGAATTAAAAATGTTGCTGGCTAGCTACGCCCAGCGGTTTCGCCCGCATAAGTTTCGATCCCATGTGAATCATTATACAGTGAAACCTGGTTAAGTGAGACATCAAGGGACCTGCAATATCGTTTCACTTATAGAGGTATTCCACTTACCCAGTGTCTCAGATATTATAGGTATAAATGAATATGTGTCTCATTTACACAGGTTTATGCATATACTTAAAGGTAATCATACAAATGAATGAGTAAACAAACAATGTTATCTCAGTTACAGAGGTTTATGCATATAAAATTTAATCGCTGTCTCAGTTATAGAGGTAACTATAATGATAAATCGAAAGAACAAATCCCAGATATAGAGGTTTACCTCGTCTCACTAACAGAGGTAATTCAGTGCCAAAATGTTGGGACCTCAGCATGAGTTCCAGTTATGAAGGTTTCTCACTTATCCAGGTCCCACTTAACCGAGTTTCACTGTAATTAGCCTATAATGTTCCCAATGTCGTAATCTACTACGCTGGCCCAGTGCGGGTTAGTAGATGTAACATATTTTCGAAGTTTTTGGCTCTAGGAGTCACTCACGATACGGCAAAGGAAAACTGCCGTTTTGAGAGCAGTAGTGGTGAAATAATTTACATAAAAAAGGCGCCTGATGGGGTTCGAACCTACGACCTACAACTTGTAAGTCGTGGCCAATACCACTAGGCCACCGCTGTTCCCGTTTGAATATCGAGATAAAAAATATAAAAATGTTATGAAAAATATGTGCGTGGGACACACTCGGAAAGTTTTGCGATAATAAAAAAATTATCCATAGGTACATATATTTTTATTACATCTTTTCAAAGTACCACCAGCCTCTATGCAAAGTTTCATGCGTCTGAACCAGTTTTTCCGAAATACTTTTTCCTTGACAGCGCATCATCCGGCGATGAAAATTGTATCCCTTTGAGCTGATTTTTTATTTTTAGCAATAAGAAGAAGTCACACGCTGCTAGGTCAGGGCTGTAAAGAGGGTGACCCCGGTAAGACCCGTCATTGAGGAGTGGATCAGCCGAAGACGTGGCGCCCTCACCATCCGGACAACCCAGATTCTTTCTGCGGGGCACGGGTGCTTCGGTAAGTACCTTTGCCGCATCGGGCGGGATCTGACGTCGGCAAGCCATCATTGCGATGGCTGCGCTGAGGATACGGCGCGGCATACGCTGAAAGAGTGTCAGGCGTGGGACGAGCCGCACCGTGTGCTAGTAGTGGCGCTAGGCGGAAGCGGTCTCTCGCTTCTAGCCGTCTGCAGAGCCATGGTCGGGGGCGAGAGCCCATGGGACGAGGTCTTCTTCTCTGCGAAGCAGTAATGCAAGCAAAGGACACTGTCGAGAGGTAGAGAGAGGTACAAAGTTCTCTCCCTTCCCGACGAAAGCGCGGGTGTCGCCGTTTTACTGCCTCCATGATAATGGCCGACTAGCGAAGGACCAATGAATCCATGACTGATTACAAGATGGAGAAAACTTCTCGAGGAAAGCTGGACTTTAAGTGTGAAATCGCCATCCCGCACTGAGCAAGCGTGGTGATTACGCTAAATCCTTTTCTACATGAGAAGAGAGTTGTTCCCAGCAGTGGGGCGATAAAAAAAAGGTTGATGATGATGTATGAACAAAAATCCAAAATTAAAACATCACCACTCATGCCAGTAATGATCTTTATCGCCTCATAAAACGCTACCTTCTTACACAAACATCTTCACGGTGATTGTCCAAGAAATATTTTTAATGTTCATAAATTCGTTGATAGTCACGGAAAATATTTACAGTGGCGACGTATAAACATTAAGTCGTAAAGGTGTAGAATTTATGATTAATAAAACAGTCATTATGTGGTGTTATCATGGTCGTAATAAAACTCAAAAGCTATTTCACGTTATGAGTGATATACGAGGGATGGGTCGTTAGAGAAGGTTGGGCTTGTATATTGAAAATAGTGATAACCTTTTAAATTATAAGGCTCAATTCACACGTACCACAATCACACCATAGCCACAACCACACCACAACGACGCGATGTGGTCGGGCTTATGTATTGAAAATGAATATTACACATATTACACATATTACATGTTGCCATTGTTATCGAACACCTGTGTACTAAGACCACATGGCGACGGCAACACCACGACCGGCGGCGGCTCCGTCGCCACGACAACCATGACGTCAACAACGCGCCTAGCTAGCGCGCGCTGGCGACAGCGACAACGCAACCCACATCGACATTTTGTAGGTACCACAACGCAACTGCAAAAAGCCGCTGCCTATATAAGTATGTTCGAAAAATATGTCTGCTCAACAAAGTAAATAGAGCAATGAATGTTGTTGAACTGTCAAAATGAAACCCATTGCTATTGATAGTTGTTTGACTTCGTGTCCGACTGTCATTGGCGTTAATCGCCAATATTGTAAATTAAAATTTTCAAAAATTTCTATTATTTTTTACACGTGTTATTGGAAAAAGTGTGGTGTTTCATCCTCAGGGGTCATTGATCAAGAGAAGAAGAAGAAGATTGTTTGTTACGCAATTACCCTATAGTTACTTCAATTGTCATGCTACGTCACAGATGTACTCTTCCATTTAGCAAAGTCCTGGCTACTTTGGATTCAGAGGAGAGGCGTGCGAAGAGGCTGATTGGCGACCCAGATTTAACTCGAAACGGTCTCCAAAGCCTGGAACACAGGCGTAGAGTAGTCAGCCTTTCGGTGTTCTATAGGGTGCATTCCGGCGAGTGTGCAAGGGAATTGCATGATTTAACTCCCCCATCTCCGTCCCACCATCGGACGACCCGTAGTACGGCGAGTTTCCACCCTCACGTTGTTGAGACCACTGCGATCCGGACGAAGTCTTTCGCTTCTTCTTTTATACCGCGTACGTCGAGGGACTGGAACGATTTGCCGGCTGCGGTATTTCCGTCACACTACAATTTGAGTGTCTTCAAGGCTAGAGTGAATAGGCTCTTAATAAACTAGCACGCTTTACCATCAACGATCGCGTCACTGCTTACCATCAGGCGGGATGGCGGTCAAGCGCTGGTTTATAATTTATAAAAAAAGGTTATAGTCACGTGATTTTTGTTTACCTTTAGCTAACTATCTAAACAAATAGAGGATGTTTCCAAATTGTTGGCTCCCCAACACTCTTATCTTTATGACATCATAATGGGTATCAAAATATCAGCGCAGCGACTTTTGTTTTTTTTTTTTATAATCATACACTAGTGCTTCACCGCAATCCCGCCTGATGGTAAGCAGTGATGCAATTGTTGTTGGCAAAGGGCGCTAGTTTACTATGACCACAGGGTCATAATAAACTAGCGCCCTTTCATAATGAACAGTCATTAAAAAAAAAAAACAGTGTATAGGAAGGAAGACGGCAATTGAGCTAGATGATACAATGTTAAACCCAACAGCACGACCAACGCTGCTGCGTCAGAACAGAAAAAAAAGATCGTCATTTTGATGCCTTGCCTCCTCGTCTTGTCGCCTGCGATTTTATTGGCCCTGTGTACATGGGATGGCGATTCGTCTTGTGAGGCGATTTGGTAAGCGACTAGCTGTAAGGTAATCGAACTATTTTAAGTCCCCTTTAGGCTAATAATAATAAAAAGTAAAAAAACTAAAACCCAACTACGACAAAAAACGACGCTGAAAAAGTATAAAACAAGATTTTCAGAATACTGAACTGAACAAAGTTGCTAATGTAGTTGCAAGTAAATGGACACAGTAGACTCTAAATTATCTAAATTGACAATAATGTCTTACAATACTATTCTGAAGTATGTAATATTCACTATGTAGAGATAAATTTTCATGTTTGGAAAACCGCAGTCACACGTTATCAAAGAGCTACGGTAGGTAGGTATATGTAACGTGTGACTACGCCTTTCCAAACATGAACATTTATCTCTATATAGTGAATATTACATACTTCAGAATAGTATTGTAAGACATTATTGTCAATTTACAACGAAGGCATCTTGGTAGAGTCTACTGTGTCCATTTACTTGCAACTACATTAGCAACTTTGTTCAGTTCAGTATTCTGAAAATCTTGTTTTATACTTTTTCAGCGTCGTTTTTTGTCGTAGTTGGGTTTTAGTTTTTTTTACTTTTTATTATTTGTACCATTTTGGTGTTAAAGTGTATTTGTGGCGCATAATATTAACAAAAGTTAAACTGATGAACTAAAAATTAGGTAGTTAACATACGACATCTCTTTTGACTTATGTATCGGCATATAGTAATATGTAGAGATGTCCTATTTTACTATTTCGTAGCGCTTGGATCGTAGCGCGTATAGCAACGGTTTCCCCGTATGAAGCTCCCGGTTTTTTGTAGTAGCGACGCACATGTGCGTCGATGGCACCGAATGGGTCATGAATTAGTGGATGAGGTCGTTAGTATAAATAGATTGGATGTGTTTCTAACGGTGGTAGGCCATAACATCGGCTGCCGGCAGAAGTTACCACCCACCAGACAAAGTCTTGCCGCCAAGCGATTCGTCGTGTTCCAGTATGATGTCTGGTGAAGCCGTACGGAGGACGCGTCTGAGCAGTTGTGTTGCGTTGTGTGGCGAGTACGATGCGCTAAATGTTGTTGTGTCGGGAGTTTGGTTGTGGAGAGTCTCCAGATCAATGTCCCTCTGGCGCAGCATCGTTGGTCGTGTTGGTCTTGGGTTTAACATTGCATCACCTGGCTCAACTGCCGTCATCCTTGCAATTCCCAAGTTTTTTAAGTGAATAGGCTTAATAAACTAGTGCGCTTTACCATCAACGATTGCGTCACTGCTTACCATCCGGCGGGATTGCAGTCAAGCGCTAGTTTATAATTATTAAAAAAAAAACATATATTAAGAGGACCTGGGAAGATTTCTTAATCTATCTAATTCTGCTAACGATCGACTGTCATGTGGATTTTTAAGTAATTTATTATGATCCAAGGCACTTATAAATAATCCCTCTATGGTTTTAACTCTACTGAGAGCGACATAGGCCTGTCCTTTAGCAAACAATGACCTTCCTAGATCTGTAACTTTTTTATCTAGAGTACAACCTTGTAATTTATGTACAGTACAACCCCAAGAAAGAATCAGCGGGAGAATTTTACGCTGAATTTGTCCAGAACCCCTCAAGCCGTCAAATTCAGTGAGGCAAGGCTCGATTTTGATAAGTCCGTTAATATCTGTTTTTATGGATGCGTCGTCAAATTGTATGAGAACAGCGCTTGGCTGATCTCCTGTTCCAACTGATCGCGCCGAAGAGCAGGCCATTCGAAGGCCTTCACCACTCCCATCGCTCCGTTTACCAAACCCTGGTTTACACTCAAATTTCTACGAAGCATTACTAGGGATTATGTACTTGACAAACATAAAGTACTCGAGAAGCTCTTTCAGATGATACCAAATACGGTATATTTATTTTAATTTTATATTAACATAGAACTTTTTATCCGCTAGAGGGCGTAATACTAAATTTGGTGACAAGCTTTATAGCTCATAACCAACAGAATATCAAGGCCCTTCTAATGGTTCTGCAGTGGTCTTATTCTGATAAGTAGTAAAGAAGCTATCTATGAACGAAAAGATGTGAATTATATGCAATCAGCCTATGAATACAGGTAAAGTCATAAGCATATGCTAGTAATATATATATATTCAAAATGTACAAGTAAAGCCCTTTCAAATGATACCAAACACGGCATATTTATCTTAACTTTATTTGTTTACTCTGTATATTTTGTCCGCTAGAGGGCGCCACATTAGATTTTGTGAAACTCCATATAGCCTATAACCAGCGGACAATTAAGACGCTTCTAATGATATGTCATTTATCGAATTCGAATAAGTAGTTTGGAAGTTACGAGGGAACAGATGAACATACATACATACATACATACATACATACATACATACATAGCCTGTCAAAATCATAACCCTCCTTTTGCTTTGCCGTAGTCGGGTAAAAGCAAGCTTTTGATGAACCCTCAGCTATTACAGAAGTTCCGAATATACAAAGCTTTGTTTGTAGACATCACATGTATAGTATTTATTCATTACAATTCATAATGCTTTATACAAACCAATAAAGATTTTAAAAAGGAACTTAATTACTAACTTTAAATCATAAAATTCATTTAATACTATCTAAATAACTGTATTAACGCTCAATTTATATCTCACTAATGGGGTAAATGTCCCAACAATCGGCCGTACCGGAATTTAATCGTTAATTCAAGATAAGGCGGCTATAATCACAAAAGTCCCACAATCGTTGGGTATGTCTCTAATACTAACGTAGGGTGCTCCCACTTCCCGTATTAATTCAGTATTGCCGTGAACAACGTTAATTGTAATATAGCGTGATTATAAAACACCCAATTCAAGTTGTTTACGTTTTTTAAAGTAAAACATTAGGGGTCATTCGATGCTTTAGTTAATGGCTTAATTTGCATAAGAACGTTTATCACGGTGTGTCCCCAGTGGGTTGAGCAGCAAACGACCCAGTTCTTTGTCAATTGCATTTTTATAATAGGTGTTTGTCATTTTCCTCATTTACTTATTTATTTTATTATTTATATACACACAATAAAATACACAAGGAAATGACAAAATTAAGATTTACATAGGTACAAAGGTGCTGCTTATTTTTTAAGAAATTTCTTCCAGCAGACCTGCGAAAGGAGAAGTAAAACAGAAATGCAGACAATAGTGTGTAAGGAGGAAATAAAATATGAATGTGATAATTATAAAAGTAATAGTAAATACTTATTAAATAAACCTAAGCATATAATCTAAAAATATTTACACAAATATCCATACTAATATTATAAATGTGAAAGTAACTCTGTCTGTCTGTCTGTCGGTCTGTCTGTCTGTCTGTCTGCCTGTCTGTTACGCTTTCACGCTTTAACCTCTCAACCGATTGTGATGAAATTTGGCACAGACAATCTTTGGACCCTGAGAAAGAACATAGGCTACCTTTTATCCCGGAAAAATATGATGTTCCCGAAGGAAATATAAAAAGCGCGATATAACCGAACTCCACGCGGGCGAAGCCGCGGGCGGAAAGTTAGTACTTAAATAAATACAGAATACTAAAATATGCAAATATATAACAAATTCTCATAAAATAGAAGAAATGTAATGTTCTTTTCATCGACGTTTAAATATTGTAATAGTGTTTCAATCACGAATGTTAGGTGTGAGTGAAATCCACAGTCTTACAGCATGGACAGAGAGGGAATGGGAATAGTAAATTGTTTTATGAGGATGAGATTTAAGGATGGATCTTAGGTGCGATCTATACGGTGCGGTGCTAGAACGCGCGTAAGAGAAACGCTCACGCAGCAGGTAGGAAGGATAAGACGGTTTGTTGGTATAAGTAGGTTTTTATCGCTCTGTTTATAAACACAAACGAAATACCCCTGGGTATGTTAAAAAATATAGTTTAAAAAACTAAAAAAACATGCTTTTAAAAAATATCAAACTAAAAAGTTAGAAATAATTAAAAAAAAAGCGTGAGGAGCTTTGTGCCATAATTTTTGTATATTTTTAGTTTTTTTAGTTTTTTAAACTATATTTTTAGTTCGATATTCTTAATAAAACAAAAACGAACGAACGAACGTATTGAAAACGATGGGACATTTTACAGTAATGAGCAAAGAGTTAGAGACGGACAAACAAGCAAGCAAGCAAGCAAACAAGCAAGCAAACATACAAGTGAAGCTAATAAAAGGCATGTAAAATTGAAGCTGTTTCTCATCTACGCCACTCATTCCTTAGCAATACAAGTAATAAAATAACAACACACATTGCTCCTTTGACGAATCCGTATAAATAAATCAATGATCACATCAAACGGCACGTATTTGTCAACGACGAGAAAAAGCGACAAGTTAATAAAGAGTAATGTTCCGTGATATCAACAGGCAGCTGAATGCCCGCATCTCGATGAGAAAGCGATCAATTTTCGATGGCCCAATTACCTTTCGTCGTTGGACATAATAAAATAACAACACACATTGCTCCTTTGACGAATCCGTATAAATAAATCAATGATCACATCAAACGGCACGTATTTGTCAACGACGAGAAAAAGCGACAAGTTAATAAAGAGTAATGTTCCGTGATATCAACAGGCAGCTGAATGCCCGCATCTCGATGAGAAAGCGATCAATTTTCGATGGCCCAATTACCTTTCGTCGTTGGACATAAGGGTCGGACGATTGTTGGGCTGTTCACCTGATTTGTTGTTATGGATATTGGAGAGGAAAGGTTGAGTTTGTATGCCTTTTCAGTGGAATCTTTTCGTTCGTGTAACGCCTACAACAAATTTCGATATTTGGAAAACCGAAATAGATAAATGTAATTGAAAAAGATTAAAAACAATTTAAATTAGATACATCTTTAACTACAACAAGTAGGTATCGATTTTTCTGAAAAAAAATATTTTCTTGTTCTGAACTTGTCTTTCAATTTCTTTTTTTTTTTTTTTTGACTATTGAAGCATTTTTTTTTTCTTTTACAATTTTCTCATCTTCTACTTCTCTTGTTTTGTAAAAAATATTATTCGTTCTTGTCGTTATATTGATTTTAGATTTAGACCATACACCAGAAAAAGTCTTACCGCCAAGCGATTCGTGTTCCGGCATGGTGTCTGGTGCAGTCATACGGATGACGGGTCTAAGCAGTTGTGTTGTGATGTGTGCCGGGTACGATGCACCAAATGTTATGTCGGGAGTTTGGTCGTGGAGATCTAGATCAATCTCCCTCTGGCGCAGCATCGTTGGTCGTGTTGTTGGGTTTAACATTGCATCACCTCGCTCAACTGCCGTTTTCCTTCCTATTCACTAAGTTTTTAGATCGAATAGGATTAATTAAAAAGCTTTACCATCAACGATTGCATCACTGCTTACCATCAGGCGGGATTGCGGTCAAGCTCTAGGTTATAATTATTAAAAAAAACTATTACTTATTGTGGACGAATAATTCTGCTCACTGATTTATTCGCCTGTATGTATCACACGTTCTCGATACTGAAGCCTATAGATAATAATTAGGGGCGAACAAAATGGCTTCCTGATACAACAAATTATTAGTAAGTTCACTTTCTACGTTAACAAAATTAATGATGTTAAGTGATAATATCGACTTACTAAAGGTAATAGAGTTACTATTAGTACCAATAGCTAGAAAGTTGGCCATAGCTGCTTTAGTAAAACGTATGTACGAGGAAGCCCATGAAGTTCCCCTGGATAAAGCTTGGAGTGGGGTTAATTATAGTAGTAAGGACGTAACTTAAATGCCACTTTTGAGCGTCAAAACTTAAACATTAAAAGGGGACTCTAGTGCCGAGGAATTTGGAGATAAGGTATTTGAAGAAACTATTGCCGTCGCGCTGCTTCCAGCCTCTCCCGGTAAAGTGCGAAAAGGAGAGTTGCAGCTCAGGCTGATTTTACCTACAAAAACGTTGACCAAAAGACGTTTCGTATTTCGCTATTTTCTTTTTCAAAACACGACAGATCTCAATCCATACTAATATCATAAATGCGAAAGTATCTCTGTCTGTCTGTCCAGCTTTCACGCCCAAACTACTGAACCGATTGTAATGAAATTTGGTACACAGATAGTCTAGAGCCCGAAAGGACATAGGCTATATAACATTCCGTTGTGACCAATAAGAGCAGAGCAGTAACAAAAACTGTTGAGAAAACGGGGGTGAACGCGGTCGTACATATTGCTCTCGTTATTATAACAGGCGCTTATTTTACATCAACTGAGCTCCCGTAAACTGAAATCCACGCGGACGGAGTCGCGGGCAACATCTAGTTATTATATCAACATTTAGAGAAAAAGTATACTTATGCTTCTATTATTTTCTTTTTTGTCAAAAACTTATCACGTTTGTCTAATAATCATCTGAACATCACGGTAAAAATGGGTTATTTTTCGAGATCTTGAAGTATCGTATTTCTTTTATTAATAACTAGCTTTCCGCCTGCGGCTTCACCCGCGTGGAGTTCGGTTATATCGCGCTTTTTAGATTTCCCTCGGGAACATCAATTTTTTCCGGGATAAAAGGTAGCCTATGTTCTTTCTCAGGGTCTAAAGATTGTCTGCGCCAAATTTCATCAAAATCGGTTGAGAGGTTTAAGCGGGAAAGCGTTACAGACAGACAGACAGACAGAGTTACTTTCGCATTTATAATATTAGTATGGATGTTTCGGGAAAAATCAAATGATAAGAGCACGTTAAACACGGTGTAAAATTGTAGAAAAAAAATGATTGCTCTAAAAGGAATCCACGAAGGAAACAGCGGAATACGTTTGTATAGAGAAGGCACCACTGGAGTTCCCTCTTAAGACTTGATATGGAGTTTTCCATAACTACAGGATTCAGAAATGAGGTGATCCGACAGAGGACCAGAGTTACCGACATAGCTGAGATGATTAGCAAGCTGAAGTGGCAATGGGCTGGTCACATATGCCGCAGGACCGACAACCGTTGGGGTAAACGAGTCCCTGAGTGGAGACCGCGTCTCGGCAAACGTAGCGTGGGACGCCCTTGGGCGAGATGGAGCCACGACATCAAAAAGGTGGCTGGTAGTGGCTGGCAGAGAACTGCTCAGGATCGAGCTTGTTGGCGTGCCATGAAAGAGGCCTATGTCCAGCAGTGGACGAGTAAAGGCTGATGATGATGATGATGATGACAGGATTCGGAGTTCGACCTCCGTGGCGCAGCGGTCAACACGCCTGCCTGCGACGTGGAGGCCCCGGGTTCGATCCCCGGCCAGGTCATGATGGAAAACGATCTTTTCCTGATTGGCCTGGGTCTTGGATGTTGTATCTAATATATGTATATATTATAAATATAGTATCGTTGAGTTAGTATCCCATAACACAAGTCTCGAACTTACTTTGGGGCTAGCTCAATCTGTGTGATTTGTCCGTATATATTTATTTATTTATTTATTTATTCGGTTTATTATCGTCAGTGGATTGTCCAAGTGCGTAAACAAGTTTTGACTCAAGTGTTATTTAGGTACTACGTTTCGATAAGTGAACGAAATTGGTCAGCTTCAGAGCTAACCTGCACCCTAATTTCGTAACACATTATTACTATCAGTTGGAACCATTTCGAAGCCTATTGCTAATCCATTGCTCTATATGTTCGTTAATTTGTCTGTTCAACAACGCACATAACGCAATGAATGTTGTTGAAATGTCAAAATAGAAGCCATTACTACTGATAGTGTGTTACACAATTACACTTTGTTGTCAGTTTTTTTTTTTTAATAATTATAAACTAGTGCTTGACTGCAATCCCGCCTGATGGTAAGCAGTGAGGCAATCGTTGATTGTAAAGCGCGCCAGCTCATTAAGCCTATTTACTCAAAAAGTCTGAGTGAATAGGAAGGAAGACGGCAGTTGAGCGAGGTAATGCAATGTTAAACCGAACAACACGACCAACGATGTTGCGCTAGAGGGAGATTGATCTGGAGACCCTCCACGACCAAACTCCCGACACAACAACATTTGGCGCATCCGTACCCGGCACACATCGCAACACAACTGCTCAGACCCGTACCCCGTACGGCTTCACCAGACATCATGCCGGAACACGACGAATTGCTTGGCGGTAAGAGTTTGTCTGGTGGGTGGTAACTTCTGCCGACAGCCGATGTTATGGCCTACCACACATAGAGTGACTGCTTATTTAGAACCTCTCCTATTAGAAGATTGTGGCATTTCCTATTTGACTACTCTGAGAAGAAAGGCCGAAATAAACTTAGAGGTCCATTATGCCCTGAGGCGCGGAGCCTCCTTGCCGGATTGCCGCCATGGGATCAAGTGGGTTTTAGTCAGTAAAAGTCTGACACGGCCTTTCGCTCCGCCCAGAGCGGGATAGGTCATTTGATGATATCCCAAAACAAAAAAAGGTCCACTATACCCCTTGGTAAGGCCGGTTTTCAGGCATCCGGGATTTTGACGACTCAATGACTGTAAAAGATTTAGAAATCAGATTTCTTTATTAGGTTTTCAACTTTATCCCTAAAGCATTAAACTCAATGTTGATTGGGTATATTTGGCAGTTTGGGGTAGCTTGACCTGTTGTCGTCCGTACTAAGGCCATGATTATTGAATGAAAATACAATAATTTCATAAATTCCTATTGATTTCAATCTCTTTGCCTTTTGCTACAATCACAGCAAAATATAAAACTCGTAACGGTTGACAATGATCAATATTTATTACTAGTTGCGCCTCACGGTTTTTTTTTTTTTATATACCCCGCTCCTATTGGTCGCAGTGTGATGTTATATAGCCTAAAGCCTTCCTGGATTAATGGGCTATCCAACGCAAAAAGAATTTTTCAAATCGGACCAATAGTTCCTGAGATTAGCGCATTCAAACAAACTTTTCAGCTTTTTAAACTAGTAAAGATTATATGTTAAATATGGCGATCTGTTCTAGCTACTAACTTTCCTTGTCTTAAAAAAATGTCTTATTTAAAATATTAATAAGAAGATCCTGTCTTACGGAAAATTGTCAGAATAATGAAATACCTATTACATAAAGAAGCGGGAATAAAGTGGTTTTTTATTGAAGTCCCTCGGGCAACCCACGACTCTACTTCACTCAAATTGGTCTATATATAAAATTACATTAATGTATGCTTGTCCGTGCAGTTTTGTCTATTTATTTGGTTGGATACTTTCTCAATCTTTTGGGAAAAGCAGACAGATAGAAGGTTGGTTAGTAAGAAATAATTATCAGCTTATTTTTTTTCCATGGCCTTTTAAGTAAGCTTCCAGCGTATGGCATTTTCCCTGGCCTGACTGGCTGGGTAAATGATTTCCTGTATGAACGATTCCTCCGAGTTGTAGTCAACGGATGCTCATCGAGGCTCATGTCGACTAATATCTAAGTGTTCCTCAGGAGTCTGTTCTCTCTGCAACTCTGTTCCTGCTGCATATTAACGATCTGCTGATGCCCGATATCTAAGGGTATGCAGATGATAGCACAGTTGTGGAGAGATACCTGCCTGGTACTGGTAGCTAGTAAGGAATCAATCCTGTCCGAAAGAGAGGCTATGGTAGAGCGTACGAATGTTGCACTACAGCAGGCTTCGAATGGGGCAAAGCCCATCTTGTAGCATTCAATGTCACCAAAACACAAGCGTGTCTATTCACCGCCAAAAGATGCCCATTTACCTTGGCTCCTACTTTCCGGAATGTACCGGTACCTTGGAGTACACCGACCGCCTTCGGCTTTTGGGAGTTAAGAATCTCGAACCTAAACTGTGGGCGTTCATTGAGTCCAAAACCAATGTGGCTGCCAGGAAACTGTTTTTTTTTTTTTTTATACGTTATAAACAAGCGCTTGACCGCAATCCCGCCTGATGGTAAGCAGTGATGCGATCATTGATGGTAAAGCGCGCCAGTTTATTAAGAGCCTATTCACTCTAGCCTTGAAGACACTCAAATTGTAATGTGACGGAAACACCGTCGCTGGCAAATTGTTCCAGTCCCTCGATGTACGCGGTATAAAAGAGGAAGCGAAACGCTTCGTCCGGGTCGCAGTGGTATCAACAACGTAAGGGTGGAAACTCGCCGTACGACGGGTCGTCCGATGGTGGAATGGTGATGGGGGAATTAAATCATACAATTCCCTTGCACACTCACCAGAATGCAACCTATAGAAGACCGAAAGGCTGGCTACTCTACGCCTGTGCTCCAGGCTTTGGAGACCGTTTCGAGTTAAGTTAACTTAACGTTGAGACAAAGGTCCGGCGGTACTTCTTACCAGATCAGCTTCTAATGTTATACAAAATACAGGTCCGTTCGTGTGTGGAGTACTGTAGCCACATTTGGGCTGGTGCTGAAAAACGCCACCTGGCAACTTTGGATTTAGTGGAGGGGCGTGCGAAGAGGTGAATTGCTGACCCAGATTTAGTTCAAAATGGTCTCCAAAGCCTAGAGCAAAGGCGAATAGTAGCCAGCCTGTCGGTGTTCTATAAGATGCATTTTGGAGAGTGTGCGAGGGAATTGCATGGCCCGTCTTATGGCGAGAATCCACCCTTACGTTATTGACACCACTACGATCCGGACGAAGCGTTTCGCTTCGTCTTTTCCAGCGGCGGTGTTTCCCTCTGACTACAATTTAAGTGTCTTCAAGGCTAGAGTGGATTTACTCTTAATTAATTAGCGTACTTTACCATTAACGATTGCATCACTGCTTACCATCAGAAGGGATTGTGGTGCTTGACCGCGTATGGACATAATTTATGAATATAAAAAAATAAGAAAAAAAAAAGACTAGGAACCAAAACACTCAATAATAGCGTGACTTTTCATTGACAAAAGAATTTTCGAAATCGGTTCAATAGATTCAAATGATTTTACTAATACCTTTTAGACTTTACCTTATTATAAGAACTTAGATATATGATCATTACAGTGAAACATTCATCTAACTGACGGCTAAAAGAGACAGCATGATGTAGGTATAATACAACGGATAAAGCTAGTTTTTAAACCGAGGACTGAAACTTAAGTTTCATTTTTAATTCAAGAAATCTTTTAAATTTCTAATGAGCAAACTCATCTTTACTTTGTTCGTTAGCCACCCTATATACTTTTAAACTGATTACCAGTAACTTCTGTAATAAATCATTTACCCACAGAATCTCCTTACCATTGAAGTTAAAAAGCGAATAATAAAATTACAAGAGGAAAGCAACCCCAGGGTGTCCCTAGTATGTTACTATTGTATTCTGAGGGCAATCCCAGAGGAGACCATTACGAAATTAAAAACATAGTTCTGGCTCCATCATATTTTGATCACAGTCGTGTTAGATTTGACTCAAATTTGACATTTGACAACGAAACCCTTGAGTTTGGAGAAAAAGAAATATTTGAAATTTGTGAATATTCATATCATGGTATATATATAAAGTTTAGACTAAGGTACAACAAGCTTGATACATTTTAATGTTTCAGAAATAAACACCAATAATCTTTATCCTACCAATAAAATAAATGTGTAAATTTGTGAGTATGAATGGATGAATGTCTGTTACTCTTCCACAGACAAACTACTGAACGGATTTGGAAGAAATTTGGTACACAGATAGTTTATAATCAGTATCGAAACTTACATTTACGCAAGTTTTGTCATTCAAGAAATATTTATTGTTTATTACGATATACATAAAAAGAGTTCTTTATGCCTAAGTTTGAAGATATTGTGGGCTGTACTTATAAACCTACAATTTGGTAGTTTCATTATAATTTTTCACTTTCATTTCAAACTAGCTTTCCGCCCGCGGCTTCGCCCGTGTGGAATTCGGTTATATCGCGCTATCAAATCGCGAATATCAAATTTTCAATTAAAGGTAGCCTATGTCCTTTCTCAGGGTCTAAAGACTGTGCCAAATTTCATCAAAATCGGTTGAGAGGTTTAAGCGGGAAAGCGTAACAGATAGACAGACAAACAGACAGAGTTACTTTCGCATTTATAATATTAGTATGGATATACTAAATTTAAATCTAACTTTTCTACCTCTCTTCTAATTCAGTGCATGGTCAATATATACCCAAGAAATTTATTTTATGGGCTTATTTTATTATTTCGTCTTTAATTGGCCAGAATAAAATAGATAACTTTAAACAAAGAAGATTTTAACAACAATAGCAGCACTTAATATAGTTGAAGAGAGATAATCTCCCAACAACAGGCCAGAAGATTCAGACAGAAAGCGATATCCTACATCTAAATCAGTACAAGCCAGATGAAACTATCCTTGAGTAAATAAAAATAAATATCTATACTAAATGTGCACTTCCGACATTATAAGTAGAACGTAACACTTTGGAAGGCAATAAATTAAGTCGCGCCGCACACAGTCCGCTGGTAATCTCAAAATGGCGGCGAAGTTAATACTTCTGCTTTTTTGTTTGTGAGCTACGAGAGGATGGCGATTGGTAGTACGTCCGCCGTCGGCTACTGGATATAAAGTTAAAATCGAAAGTCATTCATTCAAATTAGGCTCAGAATCAGCATTTTTTGATGGTCAAAATTAAAAAAGACAGTCCCCAAAATGCCCGCTCTTCGCCACTTTCTAGTGCTTTCGCTGGGAAGAAGTGGCACAGCAAACTCCCGAGCAACACAGGTGTCAGTTCGGTTAGAAGACACTTGATTGTGTAGAATACTAGGTATGTAAAGTAATGAGAATACGAGATACAGAACTTTTTGATTTCTTTTATTTCGTCCGTTGGCCACGGCAACATGCCAAAATGGCATAAAAATAAAACATCATCATCATTCATCATTTCAGCCGAAAGACGTCCACTAATAAACATAGGCCTACCCCAAGGATTTCCAAAATCTCAAAAATAAAACAATTAAATTGAAAAATTTAATTAAAAACTTACTATTTAGTTATTTATTTTATTTATTTATTTATACTTTCGCACAAAGAAAATGTACAGAGGCGGACTTAATGCCTTAGGCATTCTCTACCAGTCAACCTCGGGTGGTGAAGAGACTAGATGGCAGGTGCTTTAGTTACAGAAACAATGAACAGGAAAAGAAAAACTCATAACACTATATAAACAAATACTTAAATAAGCTACATACATATACAAACTATTACTATATATATATACTTATAATATATACAAAAAGAAAACTTGTGAGAGAGGTGTTGAGATAACCCTACCCTAAGTATTCGCAAAATAACTCTGCAATTTCGGCTTTTGTGGAAGCGCATTCCACAAAAGAATTAACTGAATATGAAATGAAGAGTGAACAAAGTCAGAGGTATGAGAGGTATGAGAAGGACAGAGTAAGAGAAGATTATTAGAAGAACGCAGATTCTTGCTGTGTGAAGAACACAAATATTGGAAGTGATTCGTAAGATAAGAAGGAGGAGTGGGCGAATTAAGAAGGGAGAAAAGCGTGGTCAAGGCTCGCAAATCTCTTCTTTGGGGATCCATTTCAATTCAGACCTGTAGCTGGATACATGGTCATATTTCCTCAGATTGAATATAAACCGGATACCACTATTGAGCAATCTGTCAAGCTTATCCAGCAAAACCGAATTCAGGTCAAAGTAGCACACGTCACCATAATCGATTATGGGGAAAATCAAAGTCTGCACAAGCATGGTTTTCGTTTTAGCTGGTAAGAAGTTCCTCAAGCGATATAGGGAACGCAGGGTACTACTTTAATAAAAGCATCCAGGCTAAAGGGCGTCACAGATTATATTGCTGGGTTCAGTTTACGTAGCTGCCACACTAGTGACTACTAAGTCACAAATTATAAACTAGGATCACCGCTATAAAAAGTAATAATACTAATAACAATAATATAACTGTGGTCAAGTAAGACCACTGGTGACCGCAAACAAAATTTAACTAAATGAAGTCATACGGTGATTTAAATAAACTCAAATAACTTGTCAGTAAGCTAACCCAGGGGAAAGAACTTAACCATTGTCTTGGTTAATCAGGACAAATGTATCAATTGTCATTAAGAAATACATAGTATGTAGGAGTGAAAAAGGAACATTTTGCCAGCGGCGGTGTTTCCGTCGGACTACAATTTAAGTGAATTCAAGGCTAGAGTGAATAGGCTCTTAATAAACTAGTATAAACATATTTATCTATCATTAAAATCATTTTCGATCGAACGAAATGACGTCATTCAAATACCTTACTTAAGTTTCGTTTTTATCTACATATAAACGAAGTAGTATTCACATCATCCCCCTACATTGGGTATAAACCCATTTTCTTCTGAATCATCTCATTCCTGTGGTAGCACTAACCTCACTGGTAATAATTATATGTATATGGCATATGTTTTTCTCACATACAAAAATCTAATACATTTCCGCTATCCTCTCCAAGCTTGTACCACACAACAGTACTGAATGTTTCCCTTGACTTCCTGCGTGCCACTTCCTGACACGTCACAGACTTGTGTACCATGTGACGTTGTGACGTTGCATGCCAGTTTTCAACTCAGTAGTGCACAGCCGAAATGTATGGAAAATAATCTGTACTTCCTTCAATGGGATGGATGGATTTGAACGATTCGGTGAGTGGTTGTATGAAGAATGATGAGTTTGATACGCCTGCTTGCGACATGGAGGCCCCGGATTCGATCCCCGGTCAGGTCATGATGGAAAAAGATATTTTGCTGATTGGCATGGGTCTTGGATGTTTATTAATTGAGCTATTATAAATATAGTATCGTTGAGTTAGTATCCCATAACACAAGTCTCGAACTTACTTTGGGACCTCTGTGTAATTTGTCTGTAAATATTTATTTATGTATGAGATAAATTTTGGTGGAAAACTTACAATGAACATTGCCTGAATATTATGTTTGTGGTGTTAATTAATTATGATGACTTCAGACATAACTAGTGAGTAACAACGTAAAGCAATGTGTAAGAAAAACCTTAGATAGCTTCTTACTCTTCCATTAAAATTAATTCCCAATTTTTTATCCACGTCATTCACACGTGCTTCAACAAAAAGGTCAAAAAAAAGTATTTTAAAACTCAATACATTCAAATTCAAAGAAAGTTACGAAAGAAAATTCAACCCTAAAACGCTCCTTCAAATATCAACTGTTTCCCTTCAACATAGGGGAGGCAGGGCGCCAGGGTACAGAAGGGACTGGTCTTTACGTGAAAAATCGACATTTAATAGGCGGACGGCTATTTCGCAAATGGAGGTAAGCAGAAGGGTGATGATTTACCATCGTGGAACTCAATGCTTGGTCAAATGGAACCAGGGGAGACGTGGGACGATTTTACGCAATCTTTCTTTAAATGTTTCATCGGATTTTTTAGAAGGCTCCCTGTGGACTTTGAGTATTGTTTTGCTTTCGTATTCAACTGCATCTGGCTAGAATGGAAGCAGACTCCAATATACATTGGAAAAAAAAGAGGCAGATTAGGCTAGGAACATTATTTCAGCCATAATTATGTAGGTTACACATTCGCAGAAGTTTGTGAGGTAACTTTTTTACATAGAAGATTGAGAACGATCCTAATTTGTACGTAATCGATCACCGACCCGGTCGTCTCAATTTTTTTTATCAAACGACTGATTGTGGACTTTGCAGGATGGCCATGAACGCCATAAATTGGACGCAACGCACGGAACGTTAGGCGAATAGAGCACTGATTTTGATAATAAATTTTAATAATTTCTACGCGTTGTTGAAGCGTAATCGTTCCATGGTGAAATGTCATGACTAAATATGTATTCATGCCAAATTTGACAGCTATCGCATTACCAAGATGGCCGCTATGCGCTGTCAAAGTTCGAGTGTCCCTATTGAAAAACCCTTTATATACAAAAATAAGGAATACACAGCAGTTACCAATTCCCAACAACCAATAAATAACTAGCAGGAGAGTCATTTAAAATTAATCCATCTCGAACTTTGAGGTAATTAACGGAGTGACAAAGGTCTACGCACACGGATCTCTTCCCTCGTTGAGACTCACGCAACTTGACAGCCTTAATTATTAAATAGAATTGATGCGTCCCACAGGTACGCGTGAGAGGAGGTCTTTATTTTGCTCTGAAACATTTATATGAGAGTTGATCGTGAGGGAGTTTGATAGAATGTTGGTAATTGTGTGGGAACGTGTGCTTCTGAACTCCGATGGGGTAAGTTGTTTTATTTATAGTTCACTAATCATCATCATCATCAACCTTTTTTATCGTCCCACTGCTGGGTACAGGTCTCCTCTCACTAATCACCACGCTTGCTCAATGTGGGTTGGCGATTTCAGACTTAAAGTCCAGGTTTCCTCAAGATGTTTTCCTTTACCTTCAGTCATTGGCGTCCAAGATATACTTAGAAAGTACATATAACTTTAGAAAAGTTACATTGGTATTTGCCTGACCTGGAATAGAACCCGCTCACTCATACTTGAGAGGCTGGTGTTTCAACCACTAGGCCTAGTAACGGTCTTAAATCCATTTAACGCAGAGTATTGTTATAATCCTATTAGGAAGGTTATTAGGATAATAAAGCAATATAAAACCACAGAGAAATATCTAAATCTGAAACTAAAATAGAAGTCACCGAAGGACATCCTTACTCAGTAGTGTATCGTTTATCTGAACACAAACATAAATATCTATGTGCACAATAAATCGCTCACAATGATTAAAGCAAACAATGTAGCCCCTAAAAGACATATCTTCTTTTTTTAAATTACTGAGTAAAAGACGAATTCCGGGAACGATAAGAGCACGTCGCACGTCTGAAAACAAGGTGTGGCGCAAGGGACGATCTTTGGTGCGCTGATAATGGACATGGTTTATTAATTAGATGTAAGTATATATTTATTTAAACTAGTATGATACACTTAACGCATATATTTATTGTATAATCTATGTAAATAGTACACTGTAGAGTACCTACATTATTTCTCTCTCTCTTTGCCCTTAGTATTCCAACCAAAGGTTGTCTGCAAAAGATCGCTCTTAGCTGTAAGACCGCTCATTGTGTCACCCTTTGTAGAATCTCTATATTTATGTTCTGTAATCTATATGGTGTTCATAATAAAGAATATTCTGTTCTATTGTATTCTATGGAAACTTGCTTGTGAAACTTAGGATTAATGGAGAGACTTTTTTAATTTAGGTACTGTTAAAAAACTTGCTCAATATCAATAGCAATTCAGTAAAGTTTTTAAATATAATACGTGCCCGATACCGGTTTAAATAAACTGGATCCTGTGTGATACACTTTGATTTCTGTAACATTAGAGACAGTAACATTATTTGTACCTACCTTTTTAATTTGAGTACCACAATGAAATATTTATAATAAATCTCTGGCACAAGAGGGCTACTAGCGATTTTATCATCCCCAGTAACTTGTTCCAAACCAACACATCGGCGCGCGTCACCTGGCGGCGGCGGGTGGAATAATTTATTACATTTCTTAAAAGCCATTACCGAGTGACACCGTCAATGCTCCCTCCTCGCAATTAGCATGAATTTTATACTGCTTGCTGGCATTCTGCTGACATTTGGCTAACGATTTCTGACAGTTATAGACAGGTCGGGGTCGCGAAAATTACAAGATAAGGTAGGAGATCGTGCTGGTGTCATTGTACTAAAAAAGATCTTATTTAATCATTAAATATTAGAAAATGTGTCATCTTCGGACACGCTAAACAGAACGGATCGATTAGATCCAGTAGAGCATAGATAAATTCCATTTGACGTGATTAGGCTCCAAAGTAGTGAACGTCAAATGTTTATTCGGCTGAACGGTCATAAGTCGATGTTTGATACAAGATTCTTTGTGGAATATTCTTGTTTCTTTTTTTTCGTCATGTTCTTTACACGAAGTTCCAATTAGATTTGTCAGATCATCTATAAACTCGCATTGATTATCAAGTCTATTTAAAATGCTCTTGCTTCATCGCGTTTTGTTTTATTCTTATTAATATTTAAGAAATTTGTACTATATTGATATAAATATAATCATATGCAGTCCAGAGTTAGATTAAGTATTTCAAACTTCACGTCCATAATACGGCTTTCACTTTCGAATTCACTCCAAAAATACTAGTGACTATTAGTAAAATTTACGACGAGTGCACCACGATCCTTTAAATTCAAGGAAAAACCTTTTTTAGGGCGCCCCTGTATTTATGAGCATTTCTAAGGAGTATATAACCAAGTTAAGTGTGATTTCTTAAACTATTCTCGTTGAAAAATGTACCGAGACAATTTACGAGGATGGATGAATATCCATCCTCGTAAATTGTCTCGGTACATTTTTCAACACAAAATGAGACGGCAATAAGAACGGGCGACCGAATGGTCGCCCGTTCTTATTGCCGTCTCATTTTGTGTTTGATCTTCGGGCAATGCTTTACGATTTTAAGCATTACGTGTTAGGTCTTTAAGTAATATTCATAAATTCGTAATGTAAATTCCACTGCTGGGCACAGGACAGGTCTCCTCTCATACAGAGAAGGTTTGAGCGTAATCACCACACTTGCTCCATGCGAGTTGGCCATGTCAGACTTAAAGTCCAGGTTTCCTCAAGAAGTTTTCCTTCACCTTATAATCAGTCATTGTTGTCAAAGATATACTTAGAAAGTACATATAACTTAGAAAAGTTACATTGGTACCCACTTGCCTGACCTGGAATCAAAACCGCACACTCATACTTGAGAGGCTGGTGTTTTAACCACTAGGCCACCATGACTTTAATGTAAATTAGTTATTTTATTTTATTTAATCAGTATTGAAATTAATACAAATATACTTACTTAGATGTATATCCGTACTTTCTTTGTAGGCATATATTTTATATATTCTGCCAAGAAGAATAATATATTAATGTCATCAATTTTTGGTAAAAACAAAAATATTTAATTAACAAGATAATTTACCCCACGTTTATCGCAAATGGATGCTAACCAGACGGAATTAATTGCGAGCCGAGCGATCAAATCGATTGTGAGATTAACAAATCACTCGATCCTGGTAAATTAACATGTTACCTTCGAGTTGCGAGAGCTGTTTCGATGGAGTATCGAGATAAATGAAATCGATGTTTATATTAAAAGGCTGGCGTAATTAAGCAAAGAAAGTTATTGGTGTTATCGTTTTTATCTGCCCAAGGTAACGTGGGAGAGTCTTCGGAAAGTTTAATATGTCTTTTGTGTTGTAATTTACAATTAAATAATATACCTTTTATTCCAGTTATTCTAACTGACCTTAAAAAGACACATAGGCATACAGCTAAAAATAAGTTTTCACGATAAGACACAATATCGCCATATACCAGGCAATTAAGCCTCAGGCCTCAAATAGCCCATTTAATATTTGGCAGAGAAATGACATGTCCATTACCCAACTCCATAACGTTATGTCCCTAAACGCCCATATCAAAGTACCCATCGCACAATACTCGACAGCACAATGAGAACTCACGATCCTTTGGCCCGTAGGTGATTTAAAACAATGCCATTCACGACCGGAATAAAGTTCACAATGCTCCTAAAGGAATGGCCCCAGTACTTTGCGACTGACGTATGTATGACGATGAAGGGGAACAACACAAATCTGCAGATGATGAAGAGATTATCAAAGAAATACTACCTTTAATTGATTGTAATAAAGACGTTTTTTGTTCTGATGCACCGCATGATGAAGTTGTCCAGGTGTAGGCAGCTTAATTGTTTTTTTTTCTTCCTAATGAGGCACAAGTGGTCGACAATGGCTGTCATTGTGTCATTGACTTTGGAACACTATTTTTTGTTTTCCCGTTAATTTGTCTCTTTATTAATTTCCGTGTGTGGAGCGGATGCATTCAAAGAATACAATTGGCGTTGCATATGGATGTGTTGGTAAAAATGAACGGTATTTTTTCTGTGGGTATTTTTGCGAGCAATTATTTTGAAAATAATGGATTCTTAGGGAGCATTACACTACTGTTTTGCTTTGTCAATCAATTTAGCAAAGACAATGCATGTACCAAGATCACGATTTGCAGATCCTATTTAATATTGGCTTTATAGTGAAATTAGAAATTTATCTTAACTAAATACATAATTATTGAATTCAGAGTGAATGCCGTCAATATGCTTTAACAGATAAAATATATCGTTGACTACAGACTGAACCCATGATTTGTCCAATTCCACTTAATAATATATTATTAAGTGGAATCGGAATATAAAATAATTTGAGCTATAACTTCATTACGTTCAATATGGTACAGAAGTACTTGTATACTGGCGCCGACTCTGTTGTTCAAAAACTAAGCTAATGTTAAGCTATGTGCATCTTTTTCCTTCCATTTCGTTAAGAAAAGGATAGAAGATAACATTTTAGTTTAATCCTGTCAAATTAAGATACTCCATAGACAGTTTAGACGCGATTATATATATGGCGACTAAAAATACGCCAGTTTACACCAGGAGCGCACTAATTTGACAGGTCTAAACTGACATTTGATCTTCTGTCCTTTTCTTAATGAAATAGAAATAAAAAGATGCAACGAACTTAAACCAGGTTTATGAACCAGGGAATCGGGGCCAGTGTAATCTTAATGATAACTTCGCAAAAACTAAAACTATTCCCTCCTGAGTAAAAGATACAACATCTATCAAGAACTGTGACTAAGCTTTTGACCAAAATCGATTGTTTCAGGTACTTCTATATTAACAAGCAAATCACGACGCAGACCGGCGACTGTAGTCCTGACCGATGCAGCCTCGTTAGCACATTGCAAACAAATTTGATTACCTAACGAGAGGGAGTTAGACGTGTCCTAACATTTGTGCATAGACTGGACTGACTTCTGTATAGATTTGAATCTTATTGACGAAGAATAGGGTGCAAGATTGGTTGTTGGTGACGCTAATGATGAATGTTATATCTATTATCGAAGTTTGGTACTTTGGAAACGATGGTACAAGTTTATGATAGATCTTGGAATCGATACATGTGTTTTTAGAAAATGGTCTAGTTCTTTTTAGCTTTGCTCCACACTCGGAATTTCTCCTGTATCGTGGGTACGTTTACAAACATAAAAACATACAAGTTGTTGAAAACAACAACTACTTATGGGTCATACAAATATTTGTTCGGTGCGGGAATCGAACCCGCGACACGCAGCAGTCACTGCGCCAACCGTGCCGCAAATAATACTATAACAGTGAATATACACAGGAATCTATATATTTGTGTGAACGAATGTTAAATATTTTATATTGGTCGATTTAAACATTCATCACCATCATCACCATTTCAGCCGAAAGACGTCCACAGCTGGACATAGGCCTTCCACAAGTATCTCCACGACGACCGGTCTTGCACCTCCCGCATCCAGCGGTTTCACAATTTTAACTTCATTATTCTGAAAAATATTTCGCGACAATCATTACCTTTTTATAATCATTTATTCATTTTTGAACAATAATATAAAATAAGAGGTTTCATACAAATAATGTGTTAATTAGCATGAAAATTTACAAATGGTATACAACCTTACTTTTTGTTTACGCAAAACCCGAAACACGTGTCCAGTATTTTTAAGTGAAGAATCTATGTACAAAATTTCAAAAAGATTATGTGTGTCATGAATCATGAAAAACCACAAAGTTATGAGCTTGTTCTCCTACTTGGTTGTCCCAACAAAAATATGGTCCACGCTCCGTTCAGGCGGGCGAGCCGGAGGCATTGACCTGTGGCGTCAGCTGAGCGCGGGCATGCGCTCTAGTAAACTGCGTAACGCGCTCAGTAACCACACCGCAACAACTTTTAAATGTATTTGTGAAAAAACATGGTGTAAAAATGATTGGAATCAGTTCAGTTACTTACTTCCTCTCGGTGGTAGGCCATAACATCGGCTGCCGGCAGAAGTTACCACCCACCAGACAAGGTCTTGCCGTCAAGCGATTCGTCGTGTTCCAGCATGATGTCTGGTGAAGCCGTACGGAGGATGGGTCTGAGCAGTTGTGTTGCGATGTGTGCCGGGTACAATGCGCCAAATGTTGTTGTGTCAGAGGTTTGTTCGTGGAGAGTATCCAGATCAATCTCCCTCTGGCGCAGCATCCTTGGTCGTGTTGTTGGGTTTAACATTGCATCACCTCGCTCAACTGTTGTCATCCTTCCTATTCCTAAGTTTTTTAAGTAAATAGGCTTAATAAACCAGTGCGCTTTACCATAAACGATTGCATCACTGCTTACCATCAGGCAGGATTGCAGTCTAGCACTAGTTTATAATAATTAAAAAAAAAAAACTTATTCTGGACAAACTATATTCAGATTTTGCATAAACAAAAAATAACGTTGTAGGTATATTAATTTCCTGAAAAGGTTTTTGTTTCATTTGTCGAAAGAGAATGTTAGAACTTAGTTGTCAATTGCCTTAACAACAACTATCCAAAGCTTCCGGCCATATGCGATCCGACATTGAACTTCCAAGCTTCACAATCGGTATGATTCGGGCCACCTGACACAGCGCAATTAAGAGACATTGTCCTGTATAAATCTTTATTTGTCTGGCAACGCCAGCTTTTTACCAACACTGGCAACTCAGCACTCATTAACTGTATGGGACCCTGTATCTGTATGTGAGTTGGAATTTTTCCAGTTTTTGTTGAGTTCGAATTTGTTGGAAAATGCTGATGTGTGAGCTTAAGTTTGGCAATTGTTTTGAGCGTATGTAAAAAAAAAAAAACTCTGATATCATGAAATAAATTCTGAGAAAAGGATAATTTTATTTAAAACAAGCTTGTGCTAAAGGATACATGTCTAAAACCACAAAAACCACATTTTACAGAAAGAGTATAAAATATAAAAGTTTGAATTTAGAACAGTGGTTTAAATAGCCGGGGGCGGTGCGGCGGCAAACTGCCGACCGTGCAAATGCGAGCGGCACAGACTACTAAGTATGTACAGTAATGTGATTTATTTTGTGTAATTATATAAGTACTTTTTAATAGAATGGTTCAAATATATTACAATACCTGAATTTATATATTTTTCATCGTTACATTTTTTGAAGCATCATGCAAACAGTCGTGGTGGCCTAGTGGTTAAAACACCAGCGCGCAGCGTCTCAAGTATGAGTGCGCGGGTGCGATTCCAGGTCACGCAAGTACCAATGTAACTTTTCTAAAGTTATATGTACTTTCTAAGTATATCTTGGACACCAATTACTGAAGGTGAAGAAAAACATCTTGAGGAAACCTGGACTTTAAGTCTGAAATCGCCAACCCGCATTGAGTGTGGGTGGTGATTATGCTCAATCCTTCTCTGTATGAGAGGAGACCTGTGCCCAGCAGTGGGACGATAAAAAGGTTGATGATGATCTAAACATTTAAAGACAAAATAGCTGCCAGGAAACTTGGCGTTATTGCAAAGGCCCGGCGGTACTTCACACAAGGACAATTTTTAATATTACACAAAGTGCAGGTCCGTTTGCTTGTAAAGTAGGTACTGCAGCCATATGTGGTTTGGTGCTCCAAAATATCACCTGACAACTTTGAATTCAGTGGTGACGCGTGCGAAGAGGCTAATTGGTGACCCAGATTTGGTCAATAACAATCTTCTTTCGGGATTCTATAGGATGCATTTTGGAGAGTGAGCACGAGAATCACATGACTTAATTTCGCTATCACCGGTCCATTATTGGACGAACCGTCATGCGCCAAATATCTACCATTACGTTGTTAACATCGCTACAATCCGAACTAAGCATTTCAACTCGTCCTTTATACCGCGTACATTGAAGTACTAGAACAATTCGCCTGTGGCGGTTTCCCCTTCGATAACAAAATTAGTGTATTCAAGGCTAGAATGAATGGGCTTATAATAAACTATATATTCCTACCTACCATCAACGATTGCAACACTGCTTACCATCAGGCGACATTGCGGTCAAACAGTGCTTTATAACAATGAAAAAAAAACATTAAAAATCTTGATTTTGGTTTCTAACACACTACAAATGGAGCATCTCTAAAACTTGGAAATCGTTTGTACCTTCGGCTTAACACATTCCAAAAACACAAACGACACAAAATTTTGCATTCAAAATTACGTTTATAAAAACAATTGTGCGCACATTCGTTGAAATTTGTATGACAGTGTTACACTCACAACGGAGGGTCGGGCCGATGCGACGGTGGCGGCGCGAAACATGAAAACTCGATAAATTTTAAAGTGCTCAGACCTTACGCCCGCAGCCATTCGTCCAAAATCTGCAGCTGTATACGTACGAATTTCGGCAACTTCATTAATATTGCCGGACCACTTTATTGTTTTTCGATTTTTGAATTGAAATGGTATGGCGACAGAAATTACGAGCCGGTAACTGAATAGAATATATAATTTCCGTTTATTAGTCCGATTTCGAGAATTGAAAAACGAAAACTCTCTTATATTAAGATATTGCTAGAATATTTGCTAAACATGATTATGAAAAATAAATCATTAAAGTAAAATCTAATTATAATTGTGTACCCAATTACTAACTCTAATTTTCATTCCAAAAGAAACATATTTCCGGCAAATCCCGATCTTGATTGCTACATTTTAAGCCTCTCAAGCGTAAAAAATAAACAAAACCAACACAGCATGTCGCCCAATTAAGTCGAAATACATACTGTTTACATGTAACCAGTCTGTAAGCTCAAAGGGTACACGAAACTACGACAAAAAATGTTAAACTGGGTCCCAGCCTCATGTCAAAACTTCATTGTGAGAAGGCAAACGCACAAAAACAGACCACATCATTATAACATACATACATACTTTGTTTTTAGCTTCCGTCTTATATCATAAGCTTGTAACAGCTTATAGCTTGAACGTTGCCTTCATTACAAGCTGTTTATTTCATTTGTTTTTACAACTTTTTGCTTGCGTTTTGTTTTTACGATGTAACATTCTAAGTAGTCGTTTGCAAACATAGCACATACTATGCGTGTTTATGTTTGTTTGTTTGATTTTTTTTTCACTTGTTTATGGTGTCTGAAGTAGTAATAGAGCTGTTAAATGTGCAAGTAGCACGTAATGTTGTAGGACAGTTAAGCTAATAAAAAAATGGGCAAGTGCGAGTCAGTCACGAATGGTTTTCTACTGTCGATGCAAAGGAGATGTTTCATTTTGGGCCACCACTATGTACGCTATATAGATAAAAAGGAAAATAATAAAAGATTTTCATAAAAATACTACTAAATTAATTTGAATAGAAATAACGCCTGATGGTAAGCAGTCATGCAATCGTTGATGGTAAAGCGCACTAGCTTATTAAGCCTATTCACTCAAAAAAACTGAGTGAATAGGAAGGAAGACGGCAGTTGAGCGAGGTGATGCAATGTTTAACCCAACAACACGACCAACGATGCTGCGCCAGAGGATGATCGGGAGACCCTCCACGACCAAACTCCCGACACAACAACATTAGGCACATCGTACCCGGTCACATCGCAACCCAACTGCTCAGACCCGTCTTCCGTAAGGCTTCCATAATTAATTATATATTTGAAACGTTTTTTTAGTGAGATAACCCTTTATTAAGGTAGCCATGACTGTGGTTATGACGTTTGATTGGCGACTTTGACAGTTCTATATTCCCGTTGTGTTCGTGTCGAGTGTTGATTTCAGTTTATTGTGTTTGTTTAATGGGCCGTATGTTGGGAATTCATGTTTTGTTTTTTTTTATCGCAGTCATATGGTAGATAATATAGATACGATAGCCTTAGATACATAACACGTCAATCAAATGCCACTGTCAAAATCTTATTTCGCTTATTGCTGACCACCATATTTATTAGTAGATGTGTTGCACTCCTTGGCCGAGTTAAATTGAATCGGTATAAAAACTAAGCCAAAATATAGGAAATTAACATTATAAACAGTTAACTATAGCGTAACTATACCTGGCATTAAGTGTACAATGTGCTGGCCCAGGCTCCATACATTTCTGAAACATCTCCTTTAAAAAAAAATATATATATATATATAAATATTCTGTACTTAGTAGTGTTTGTTATAGTGGGTACAGAAATCAGTCGGTTTGCATTTAAGCGGCAATTGCACAGGTTTTTTTTAATAATTATAAACTAGTGCTTGACTGCAATCCCGCCTGATGGTAAGCACAAACTCCCGACACAACAACATTTAGCGCATCGTACCCGGCACACATCGCAACACAACTGCTCAGACACGTTCTCTGTACGGCTTCACCAGACATCATGCCGGAACACGACGAATCGCTTGGCGGCAAGACCTTGTCTGGTGGGTGGTAACTTCTGCCGGCAGCCGATGTTATGGCCTACCACCGAGTGAAATATTAAGTGAGTTATTTTCTAAACAATTAGGGTAGAGTCATCTCAATACTCCATTACCCAAGTTTTAGTTTTGTATATACATATTATAAGTACATATAATATATTCTGCTAAAAGTGTGTATGTGTATATAGATTAATTAAATATTTTTTAAAAATGGTGTTAAGATTTTTTATTCCTTATATTTTTTTTTTTGCTAGAGTACCTGCCATCTCATCTCTTCACTACCCATGGTTGACTGGTAGAGAATGCCTAAGGCATGTACATTTTTTTTTTTTGTGAGAAAGTGTAAATAAATAAATACATAATCTGTGAAAATTTCAATTGTTTAATTTCAATTTCAGCTATAACGTTCATGAGATACCTACAGCTTGGTGACAGACAGACAGACAGAAAAGTCTTAGTAACCAGGTCCCGTTTTTACCCTTTGAGGACGGAACCATATTCAAACATTTTCTAAGCCATACTTTCTATTAAGTAAGGAAAATAACAACCTAAATACCTATATGTCAGCGGTCAACTATGTTCCGAAGTTTGGCTCCCAGACTGGAACGGGCCAAGGACTGATGCCTCCTGGGTCAGGGTTGCTGGTTGATTAAAAAAGATTCCGTGGCCCTGGCGCATAGGCAAGTGAAGAAACATGGGTGGGTTTTAGCCAGTAATAGTCTGACATGCTCTCCGCCCAGAGCGGAAGAGGTGATTTGAGATTCCCTATACCAAACAATAAAAAAATGGGGTCATCTATGTTTGGTCAGCTTCCAGTCTAACCGGATTCAGTTAATATCAATATTTTACATAGAAGGGCTACGATACCCCTTGGTAAAGAACATTGGTCAGACTTAATTCCCCCATCTCCGTTCCATCATCGGACGTTGTTGATTCCACTACGACGAAGCATCTCCGCCTCGTCTTCTATACCGCATACCTACATCGAGAGACTAGAACAATTTTGTGTTTTCGTCTCACTATAATTTAAGTGTCTTCAAGGCTAGAGTGAATAGGCTCTTCATAAACTAGCGCGCTTTACCATCAACGATTGTATCACTGGTTATCATAATCAAAAAATAAAAACTTTCTGTCAACCAGTATCGACTGCCTGAGACATATGACATGTGCTTTCCGAGACTTAAGTATAATATGTAATTATCCAAATTAAAGTAAATAATCGATATGGACCGTGTTAATACAGAAATGTTAATCCATAAACACAGAATGACTGATGAGACTTCTACGTGCACTAAGCGATAGGTAAGTACGTTACAAGCCATAAAATATCCATCTTTACGATTACAAATGTAAGAACAGTCGTAAAAAAACTCAAAATAACATTGGTGATCGAAGCTCATTGAATAAGGGGACATTTTTGCCGCTGCTTTTATTCACTCTCCCCGTCTGTTTCTAATTAAAAAGCAATAATTCTACTTGCTGGCATGATTTATTTGGTCATCAGTGGTGTTACAATGTAATCTCTTGTTATTTGTAGATATTTTTTCAAATCATTTTTTTGTTTGTTCATAAAACTGCGGCTGTAAAGTCGAATTTACGGCTTATTAGTTCATTTCGCATGAATTTATTCGCCCGAAATGATCACGGTTTATAATACCTACTTTTATTACTTCTGTGCGCTAATGTCCATTTTTTTACACTTCCTAAGAAAGAAAGAAAGAAAGAAAGAAAGAAAAAAAGAAAGAAAGAAAGAAAGAAAATGTATTTATTTAGCGCACACTATAAGACACACAATACAAAGTAATAATAAAATAAAGTCATCATCATTATCATTATCCCAGCGTTAATCCCAGTCGCATCCGAAGCCTTTTCAGCTTAGGAGTCTGGGGTCCGCTTTACCAGTCCAACTGCTGATATGATATGAAGTTTAGCCACTTCGACATTTTCCGTGAAGCGACTGCCATCTGACCTCCACAACCCGAAGGCGACATCGAAGCATTGCAGTTAGACCAATTGTTGGACTTTTGAGGGCTCCAACAACCCGTAACGACTGCTACTAGATGTTCATAGGGCAACCGGGACCAACGGCTTAACGTGCTTTCCGAGGCACGACCAGACCAGTGCAAATATTCATATTCATGCATACAAATACTTGCACTGTGCGGGGATCGAACCCGCGCCACCTTAAGCAGCAGCCGCGTCCGCTACCGCTACGCCACGGAGGCTGTCAAATAATAAAATAAAGTAAATGTGAAAAAACAAATATAGAAAACTAGCGGGAAAATGTGCCTCCTGGCTGCGCTATTAAGGCCCAGTTCAGCAAAAATGCCAGACAACTAGTGTCTGACACTGGTTTTCAACTGAACCTGATGTGTGAGGTGACGGATGTATAACAGTTTTATACAGCAACGTGATTTGTGTATTAAGTTCGGAGGACGGGTCTCAGCAGTTGTGTTACGATGTGTGCCAGGTGCGATGTACCAAATGTTGTAGTGTCGGGAGTTTGGTGGTGGAGGGTCTCCAGAACAATCATTCTCTGCCGCATCATCGTTTGTCGTGTTGTTGGGTTTAACATTGTAGCACCTCGCTCAACTGCCGTCTTTCTTCCTATTTTTAGTGGAAAGGCTCTTAATAAACTAGCGCAACCAGCAGTAAAATAGAAATAAAACAGTACGAGTAAACAAGTTAATGGTAAATGGTGGTTTATAAAGGCAAAAGTTTTTCAGAATGGATGAATTATATACTAACTAGGTATAAGGTACTTTTCCACTTATAAAATACTGCAAAGATTTTGGTGAAATCTGGCAAACAGTTAATACCCAGGTCCACCATATGGTGACCTATATAGGATACCTTTTAATTTTTATGCCATTATTCACTCGGGATCAAAACGGCGTGAAACCGTGGAGCGTTGCTAGTTATTGCACAAAGTTCATAATTTGCTATTTTTTTATAAATTATAAACTAGCGCTTGACCGCAATCCAGCCTGATGGTAAGCAGTGACGCAATCGTTGATGGTAATGCGCACTAGTTTATAAAGAGCCTATTCACTCTAGCCTTGAAGACACTCAAATTGTAGTCCGACGGAAACACCGCCGCTGACAAATTGCTCCAGTCTATTTACCTAGTCTACATTCTTCAAGTTACACACAGAAGTCCACTGGCCTACAAATAAATTATATAAAGAGTCGACTATAAAAAAAATATATTACTGGCCGCCAGCGACTTCGTTCGCGTGGAGTTAGTTATTCTCCGCTCCTATTGGTCGTGATGTGATATAGCCTTCAAAGTTTTCCTGGATTAATGGGCTATCCAACGCAAAAAGAATTTTTCAAATCGGACCAGTAGTTCCTGAGATTAGCGCGATCAAACAAACAAACAAACTCTTCAGTTTTATATATTAGTATATATTTCAAAGTGACAATGGACGCGGGCCCCGGGCTCCAACGCGAAAGCCGCGGATGCAACCGGGATAAACGCTGAGATGATGATGATGATGATTTCAAAGTGACAATGGACCCGTTCTATGTTCTATATTCCGGATTTGGTTTTCGCACTTAGTCCTTCCAGTGGCCCATTGTGCGTAGGCCATGGCGGCCGTTGATGGTTATACCAACCAGCCCACGTCCCTCCAGAAGCGCATTTAGTCTTCTGGCTTGTTGAGGACATTTGTGTAAGATCTTGGAGCCCCTATGACAATTGACAACTTTCGGTCGAGTAGTTTCGTGCGAATCGGCTTACAAGCCGAATGCACAGCTCACAAGTACGGCACACAACAAAGTCATCATCATCATCTCAGCGTTAATCCCAGTCGCATCCGTAGCTTTTCAGCTTTGGAGGCTGGGGTCCGCTTTACCAGTCTAACTGCTGATTTTGGCTAAACTTCGATATTTTCCGTGAAGCGACTGCCGTCTGACCTCCACAACCCGAAGGCGATATCTAAGCATTGCAATTAGACCAATTGTTAGACTTTTGAGGGCTCCAACAACCCGTAACGACTGCCACTAGATGTTCTTATAGCAACCGGGACCAACGGCTTAACGTGCTTTCCGAGGCACGACCAGACCAGTGCAAATACATTCATGCATACAAATATTTGCACTGTGCGGGGATCGAACCCGCGCCTCCTTGCACAACGGCCGCGTTCGCTACCGCTACGCCACGGAGGCTGTCCACACACGGCACAGGCACACAACAAAGTAACACACAGAATTGTTTAACACGTTCGATTGCGACTCATTAGTCGCAAAAGAATCAAGTTTTGGAAATCGCTCGACTGCTAGAGACTAGAGACTTAAAGAGATTTTTCATAGGGACATTTTCGTACCTACAAACCAAAGACAATGTATCCGTAGCAAAAGGGGTCCTTTAGCTACGCTTTACAAATAATATTTATAATAATAAAAGTCTCCTTGATGCAATAAAGTGGTCAAAACAATACGAGCTCATCTGATGGTCGCGAGGTGGCGGCAGTCGCCGGCGACACTTTTCACGCTTTAATTAAAACTTGAGGATTCATTGTGCCAGCTTTAATTTCATTGCGCGCAGACTGCGCAGATGACGCGTCAGTGTGCCCCCGCCCTTACTCAGTAAACTTTATAATTAATAACAAACGTAGATAATGTCTTATTGTTGAAGGTGCGTTATGTAAATAATAAAGGGATTTTAGATAAATCATTTGGTAATTAATTAACCATCAATTATTTATTTATACCTAATTACTTAACTCAGGGTAAATGTAATTACGTTAAAGACCAAGTTTGTTATTTTACAAAGATTAAGATAGATGTAAAGCTGTGATTGGCGAAATAAAGTGATTTTTTCTAGCTAGAATAATAAACCCAAATCAAATTATTCCCAAATTATTCACTGCTGCGTTGGAGGATGTCCTCAAGCGCCTGGACTGGGAAGGACTTGGCATCAATATCAATGGCGAGTACATCACTAATTTCCGTTTTGCAGATGATATCGTGGTCATGGCTGAGACCCTGGAAGACTTCGGCAACATGCTCAATGACCTCAGCAGAGCTTCCCAACAAGTGGGTCTAAAGATGAACATGGATAAGACAAAGATCATGTCGAACTCTCATGTCGCACTCACTCCAATTCTAGTTACTTGCTCTGCACTCGAAGTTACTGACGAGTATATATACCTCGGACAAACAGTCCAACTAGGTAGGTCCAACTTCGAGAAAGAGGTGGCTCGTCGAATCCAGCTCGGCTGGGCAGCGTTCGGGAAGCTACGCTATATCTTCTCGTCGTCCAAGATACCACAGTGTCTCAAGCCTAAAGTCTTTGACCAGTGTGTGTTGCCAGTGATGAATTACGGAACTGAAACGTGGTCGCTCACAATGGGTCTCATACGAAGGCTCAGAGTCACACAAAGGTCAATGGAAAGAGCTATGCTCGGAGTTTCTCTGCGTGATCGAATCAGAAATGAGGAGATCCGCAGAAGAACCAAAGTCACCGACATAGCTCTGCGAGTCGCTAAACTTAAGTGGCAGTGGGAAGGGCACATTGCTCGTATAACCGATGGCCGATGGGGCAGTATGGTTCTGGAGTGGCGGCCACGTACTGGAAGACGCAGGGTAGGGAGGCCCCCAACAAGGTGGATCGATGACCTGGTGAAGGTCGCGGGAAGCCAATAGATGCGGGCAGCACAAGACCGGTCAACGTGGAAAGCCTTGGGGGAGGCCTTTGTCCAGCAGTGGGCATCTATAGGCTGAAGAAGAAGAATAATAAACAAAATGCAATAGAATACAGAACTCCTTGCTGCGAGGTAATTACATAACACAATAACAGTAGCTATGGCTTTCATTTTGATAATTTAACATCACATTGCGTTACTTATGTTGCTGGCCAGACATTTTTTCAAACATAACAAGCAATGTTTTACAATATGTTTTATAATATATGTTTAAGATATCAAGCAATTAGAGTGCAATAGGACACTTTGCTGATCAGAAGAAAATTTTAATATTTACACTTATCATAAAAATAATAATTTACATCCATAGGACGACGAATATATATTAGAAAAAATTATGTATGTTCATAAAAATATCTCGAATTTTAAGAAAATAAGCGATATTCATAATATAAATACCAGGAACAAACACAATCTTGCTGTACAGTCAAGACCAAAAGTCGAGTTGCAATCTCACAAAACTATGGCCAAGCAATACTAGTTGTAGTTACGACCTTCTTCTATAATAAAGTTTGATACACACTCATACACTTGCTGCCCGCTTATGATTGTTAGGTACTACTTACTAATTTCAACGTCTACAGTAAGTATTTCAATGGCCTAACGGTTTTCGCCTTGATAGGCGTTCAAGGTGGTTCGAGTTCAAATCTAATAACATACAAAAATATTTTTTAAATGTTTATTGGTGAGTTATGAATGCTGACAACAAAAATATCTAAAAATACCGATCTGCAACTTAAAGATGATACTTTCTTTTAAGATTTTTTCTATATTAGAGTCATTATAAAAGATGACGGTAGACTTAAAAGAATCTGAATCACTACTTCACAAAAAATATTCCGCTACCTACAATAACTATTATTAGCTACAATAACTCAAATAATATTACTTAGTTGTTGTTAGTTGGTGAACATATAGTTACCAGTTTGTGTTATTAGTTTTACTTTTTAATCAATATGCAGGCATATGCAGCAATATATCTCAAATATCATATGAAACCGGCTTTTGAGTAAGTTGTTTTTATTATTATTTATGTAAGGTGCAAACCAATATCTTGTAGCAAGTGTGTAATAAAATTGTTATTGTTTTAGAGAAATACTGTAAGCCGTTGGAGGTCAAGGTCAAGAGGTTGGAGGACGAAGGTAGCTGTCGAGACAAGTGAAACGAAACGACAATATTTACTGTTGAATAAACTTTTAAATCGTGCGAAGAAGATAGGTTGCATTTGTGGTTTAAAAATAAATTGGCGAGGCTGGTGGAGTCTTATCGAGCTAAACAAAAAAAAAAACTATTTATAACAAAAACAGTGCAGAAGTGTCCTACAGAGTGTTTTAAATATATACCAATAAATATCTAAATAACGGACTCTAAACCATCTTTAAAGTAATTTAGCTAAGTGACAGTAATATGTTCGGTTGGCTTAATGGCTAACAGATGTCGCCTTTTGCAATTTCAATACAAATTACTTTTGGTAAATTATAAAAACAATAATTTCGGAATTCGATAAGAAATAAGTTCGTTTACTTTTGAACTAAGAAAAAAATTATAAATGTAATAAGCACTATTATGTGTTCTAAGTATAGATTATTTTATGATTGCAATAATATTCAGGTTAAGCTTCAATCCTCTTTTCGTTAAGAAAATGAATAATTAAGCTATAACCTCTTTAATCATAATATACGTATAATATTATAATTTTCATATCTAACAACCAAAAATGTTTTTTGTATTTTTTACCATAACAATATCATAAGTTTGTCAAGGATTACTTTTATATAAAATATTACAATGCTGCCGTTTCAACGTTTGTTTCATTTGTTAGTATAAGTATATCTATACCGAATAATATATAACTTTATAATATATTGCATTATAATATGCTTATTGTTTTATTTTTATGTATTTTTTATTATATTACCCCTATAGTAAACTAAAACATATAATAAAACCCTTTTTTGGGATAAATATTCATTAAATTTTCCTATTTGTTTAAATATTATTTGCAAACATTTTTACTTTAAAATACAAATCAATTATCATAATTTTAAATTATATGAAACAACAAAAAGAGTTGCCTATAATAAGGATCGAACCCACAATCGCTCGCTTTTGCTAGCACCATTGTTAAGTGCGGCCGCTAACTCAACTTCAAATGAAGTAACGAAATTTTGCATTACTTTAAAGAAAGACGAAGACTGCGATAAAAAAATAATGCGGTAGAGTGCGTGGCCGGTTTAGCGCAGGCGACAGTAGTCTTTAAGGTGGGAATGGACTTCTACAGCTGATAGTACATCACACTCGTCTCCACAGAGTAGGCAACTCGTTCATGGGTCAATGTATACACTTTTACAACAAGCTTCCCATGGACATTCGAAACTTACCCATTAAACGATTTAAGAACCATTACAACAAAGGGGTATTATAAAATCACAGATTATTTAGAAGACAAAAAAGCTTGGGACTGAGCTGCTCGCTCTGTTAAGCATTGTTATTAAGCAATATGCGTAATTATGTGTGTGTGTGTTGTGTTATTCATTTTTAATGTCTGGACTTGAAAAAAGACGATGATCCCTGAGTTTGTTTCGGCTATTTCTTCTCAGAGGTAGTCAGGAAATGCCGGCTCCATCTAGTTAAAAAATAAACATGACATGTAAAAGTGATCAGTGATCCTACTTGCTTAATAACGATTTCATTTCATTTCTACGTTGTAACAGATTGAAAATAAGAGTCTGGCGTTAGTGTTGTTGTTTCAGGACGTTCCTGTTCTAGATAAGGCGGGAGAAAACGCCAGGGTGTCACCACTGTGGGGATCACCCTGAGCACACAATGGAGGTCTGCTCGGCTTGTGTAGAGCACCGCCGTGTCCTCGTGGCGTCGCGGGAATCCCAGCGCCCTCACGCCTCTAGTCGCCGCAGGAGACGCCCTGGTCGGGAGACAACATCGAACTAACGGCCACCGTAGGCGAGGGCTTGCAGGCAGTGAGCAGTGGGCAGCTCGTCGCTTGATTAGTTGTGTGCGCGTTGTATTTCACGCGCGCCTCAAACAGATATCAGCACATTATAACGGGGTCCTCGAAGACCGATATCTCCTGGGTCAGGGTTGCGAGTTGGTTAATAAAGAAACCGTGGCTCTGGCGCACAGGTAAGTGAAGGAACACGGGTGGGTTTTAGTCAGTAAAAGTCTGACAGGCCGCTCCACCCAGAGCGAGAAAGGTCATTTGATGATTTCCCGTCCAGGCCAAAAACAAAAGGCGTTAGTGTTGTCTGAAATTTATGATGAACTGACCCTATTTGGGGCGGCTGTGAGGTATATAATACTAATTTAAGTTTTTTGTGAATATTGTGCTCCTGTGTGTATTACCAAATATACTGATTTCCACATATACGCCTACAATTTTACAACAACATCTTTTCACATTTCTTACACAGTAAAACTGAATTACCTTTTTGCGATACCGTTTTAGCTAGTCTTAATTATCCACCACAATATTTTTGTAAACGAAAGTCAGTGGGCCGATATGAGTTTACACCATAGATCAAGCAAACTTTAATAGATAAGCAATTACTGTAGTTATGTCTGCCAGCCGTTAAGGTAAGGTAGAAAAGAAACGGAAGCAAAAATTGCAAGCATTTGTCAAAGTCCCCTCTACGGAAATGGTGCATAAATAAAGGTCCAGTTAAAAAAAAACTTGTGATGACCCCTACTATGGTAATTCTTATCTCACGCAGATATGTAGCCTGTCTGATGGAGTTATAATGATATGCATTTCAATGTGGTTTGCAGCTGAAAATTAGCGTGGGCTTGCGTAAGGACCAGACCCCGGTCGATGGTACGGACGACAGCAGATCAAGCTACCCCAAACTGCCAGATATTCCCAATCAACCTTGAGCCTTTATGCTTTAGAGATAATGTTGAAAATCGAATAAAGAAATCTGACACATTGTAGTAGCTTAATGTGCTGTCATCTGTACATTGAGTTCCACAAGCACCTGAAAGAGATATTAGCACACCGTGACGGAGTCCAGTAGCATGGATGCCTGCTAAGATTGCGGATTGTTCGAAATTGATACAGTGACTCCTGGTACACAGGCAAATGAAGGAACACGGGTGAGTTTTAGTCAGCAAGAAATACTGTCTTGTATTTTCTTTTGTCGAGGGCTTTTGCCATTTTCTTGTCATTTGGTCCTTTTATACACACAAAAGGACCAAATAACCCACAAAAATAGTAAATAAATATTATCAATTTTCTGGTGTATTTATTTTGTCTTTCATTTCAGTAATTTTTTAGTAGGCATTTTAGACAAAAAGTAAGGGAAACTACTGTCGGAAATATTATTATCCTCCTCAAAAACATAAACCCATCATCTTTAATTATAAAATAGCTTAGGGCTAAATTGGCATTCTCTATTGTCCATTTCACCCCCAACAAGGTGGACCGATGATTTGGTAAAGGTCGCGGGAAGCCGATGGAAGCGGGCAGTACAAGACCGGTCATCGTGGAAAGCCTTGGGGGAGGCCTTAGTCCAGCACTGGACCCTTATAGGCTGAAGAAGAAGAATTGTCCATTACTGCCTCAATTCATAAGTCTACCTACTTACCCACGCTATTCCTTTGTTTCAAAGTTTAGTTATTACCACGTTATTATAGGCTACAGGCGTCAGTCTGCAGTACAGAATCAAGCTACGATAATTTGTCAAATTTCTTTAATAGACTCTAAACTTAATGCTAAATCATTAAGGTACAAGGTTGAATGGTAGAATTTGACAGGTTCTGGTGGCTTGATGTGCTGACGCCTGTATGTATCCACGGGTATGGCGATATATCATATATGTATAAAGTCATATGTTTTTAAATGAACCGTTGTGCTGCTTAAAGCACTAGGCAGTGTTGAAGGGCGGGCGTTTTGGAGGACTGTCTTATGTAATATTAATGGCGTTCAAAAAGTGCTGACTCTCAGCCTTATTTAACTAAATAACTTTTTATTTTATTTGATATATTTCCCGTATAAACTAATTTCATACTGTTACGAAGATAGCTAAAACTGGAAATGCTGGCTTGAAGTGTCATCGTGGGTACTTAATCGATCCAATCTTCAGACTAATAAAAAGCAACGAAATAACAACAAGCAGGAGCCACATTAAAAATTCTTTCAGTACAATCCAAAATAGCCAAAAAAGCATACCATAGGGCATAGCGTTTCGGCATTCGAGTTTCGTTCCTAAACTGTAGCTGTCACCAAATGTCACTTTTTTGCCGTCTCGACGACATGTCTCGACATCGCGTGACTTGGACTCCACGATCGAGAACTTATGGTAAGGGCAATGATCTATCGCGCATTTTTACGAAATAAGCCATAAAATTGGACGTTCCGTAGTTATGTAGTTATATTGTCTGAGTTCGGTGTCCAGAGCATTTTTGAAGATTAATGTTTGATAATACGGTTATTTTAGGATCGTGAATTTAGGAATTTATTGCAGTTTGCTTTTGGTGTAACTTTGATTTCTTTTTATCCATTCTTTGGCTGGAACTGGTAGGATAGTTATCAAATAATAGAAGGTACCTGCCTACTTTTTGAGGCAATAAAACTATTGTTTAGCACCTTGGTAGACAAATTTGATTTGATTGCATATGTTGTTGCATTAACATTATAAATTACAATTAGCTGCGCCCCGAGGATTCACCTGCTCAGGTTTTTTTTTTATAAGTTACAAACTAGCGCTTGACCGCAATCCCGCCTGATGGTAAGCAGTGATGCGATCGTTGATGGTAAAGCGCGCTAGTTTATTAAGAGCCTATTCACTCTAGCCTTGAAGACACTCAAATTGTAGTGTGACGGAAACACCGCCGCTGGGTTCGGCCGTTCTTACCGGGTTTCGATGAAAAAATGAATATCGAGATAAAAAGTTTTCTATTCTAGCTAGATATCCATTCCTTTCCTATTCCTGGTTATAAACTATTTGTATCCCAAAATTTTATCGAAATCAGTTCAGGGCCTGTAGCCAATGTAACATCGCTTCGTAGCGAAGCGAAATCGAATACCAAACTAACCAATGACGGGAACGATAGACCTCGGGACGCAATAAATCACGTGGTCAATCGTTCCCGGCATTGGTTGGTTTGGTATTCGATTTCGCTTCGCTACTAAGCGATGTTACATTGGCTACAGGTCCTGTAGTTTTTGCGCATAAGAGTAGCAAAGATCCAGCTAGGTATGCTTACAAATTTTCGCATTTACTTATAGTGTTAGTAGGATGAGCTACAGAAGGATTAAAATGCAAATAGAAAATCTCTCCAATATATGCGTTAACGCCTTCAATCAATTAAGATTTTCATGGCTAATTCCATTTTATGTTGAATCACGTAAATCCGTCGACATTGTGCAAATGAATCTAAAAATAAATATTTACCTCATCTCACCCGCCTACATGAATGCAGAAAACTCTTCAATTAAGTCGAAGTGTTTACAAAAATAACAAAAATACGATCGAAACTGCACTTCACTGTAACATTATTAAAATACCGCAGTATAAACCTACAAATGAAGCGGTGGTCCACTTGATTGATTTATAGCACCACGCGACGGACACGACACGTGTTCGGTAGCTACACGCACGTATCCATTTAATTAATTTAGCTGTTGATACCGTCCGGACACGGGGTAGATAACTGTCAGAAGAATCATTTTAAATTGTAAAGTGTTAATAAGCTCGCGCTCGAATGAGGATAATACGCGAATGTGTCTACAAAAGACAGACTAGAGGGGACTCTAGTGGCGTTTTCTCCATACAAACGTATTCTGCTGTTTTCTTCGTGGATAACGCTTTTAGAGCAATTATTCTTTTGTTTTACAATTTTACACCGTATCCATTCATTTTTTCGATAACTTAATTTATAAAAGAAAAAAGACACTTAAAAGTCGCAAAAAATAACCCATTTTTACCGTGATGTTCAGATGACTATTAGAAAACGTGATAAGTTTTTGACAAAAAGGAAAATGATAGAAGCATATGCATACTTTTCCTCTAAATTTTGTGTGTTTTTTATAAAGAAAACAGGGGAATACGAAAGGTCTTTTGGTCAACTTTTTTGTAGGTAAAATCAGCTTGAGCTGCAACTGTCCCTTTTGAACTTTACGGGAAGAGGTTAGAAGCGGCGCGACGGCAATACTTTCCTCAAATACCTATTTTTGAAATTCCTTGGCACTAGAGTCCCCTCTTAATAAGCTCGCGCTCGAACGAGGATAATACGCGAATGTGTCTACAAAAGACTTACTTTAAGTCTTTTTGGAATTTGCTCGGGTGGGTATACACCGTAATAAAAGGGTTTTAACTAAATATACAACAGCAATGTGAAATGGCCAAATTTATGCAAGTAATTGATACCCGAAAACAACAGCAATGAGTATTTAGTATAGTTTTCATATGCTTATTATGCGGGACGACTAGAGATAAGATAGATTATAGACATATGTATAAGAATAGTTATAGATTATTGAAACAATTAATAAATAGAAAGAGCCCTATAATTATAAGTTGTACAATATGTAAAGAAAACCCTGTCCGATCCGTGAAGGAATTGTTAGGTATCGTTAAATGAATCTAATAATGCCTAAATAGCCGCGCAAAACTTTAAAAAAAATCCCCCTAAAAATAAACATTATTTCGAAAATCGAAGTAAATTAATGCATGTGCGGTAGGTAACACGTTAGGTATACATGCGCGGGTGAAGGGGGGCAGGGCAGGCGGCACATGGTCGCATCGCTACTCGCTCTGTCACAAATGATGTTATAACTTTTTTAAAAATTACCAATTTTTGGGGAAGTTGGAATTAATTCACGCAAAAAAGGGATTATTTTAAGATTCTGTAGTATAGTCACTATGATGATTACGTAAAATTTCATATTTTATTTGGTCATGTGTATACCTAACATTTATTATCCTTTTAGGTCGGACGGGGTTTTCTTTACATACTGTATACAGGAATAAACAGTAGGTATAGACAGAAGTATACTAATAGTCTAGGTATTATATAAATAAAACAGAATGGTACAATAAATATATTGTAACAGTGTAAGCCCCTATAAGTGAATAGAAGTACATTGTGAATAGGAAATAGAAAATGTAAGATAAAAATCATTGTAAGAAATTTCCACCAAACCAGCAACAGAGTGTTCGTCAAAAACGTGCAAAGACCATGTCAACCCCATATGTACACTAAATGGTCCTTCGCAACCAGATTCGTACATTAAAGTCCTTCGCAACCGTATACATACGTATTATTATTAGCTGAAATTTCTAACAGGATTTTCACTGTTAAAGATTTCAGCTGATATATCGCACCTACATCTATTTTTTTGGGTGGGGAAACAACAAATGACTTCCCTGCTCTGTGCGAAGCGGAAGGACGGGTCAGACTTTTACCACAGTAAACAGCTTTTACTAACTAAAACCCACCCGTGTTCCTTCACTAAGCTGTACCAGATGCATCGTATCTACCCATTGCTTATCGTTCGCAAGTCCGCGCCTATGGTGGCCGGGAATTTGCTGTTGTCTCCCGACTTCCAGGGTGTTTCTTGCGGCGACTAGGGGTGAAGGCTAGATAGAAGCATACACCTGAGGGTCAATTTTTGGAATTTTACTACTATTCACAGTTTCATCTGTCAAAATTTGTCGAAAATACCTACTTATAATTTTTGACATTTGATTGTCGTCAAGGTCTCACAGCGATTATATTTTGAATTACTAGAGTTAAGCCTTCAGACTACTTGTTGATCTAGCGTTCTGTATTACCTATTCTGTGTCTCGTCGTCGAGGGTTGTCGGTGACCGTTGCTCTTTTGACGCGTCGTTTTCGTTGCAATTAAATGGAGGAGGTTTTATTGTCCAGCAATACCGTTTAATTGCAATCCCAAGCGATTGTATAAAATATACATTACTATATGAGCAAATATAGTAATGGCGTGGTGCAGAGGTCAACACGCCTGCCTGCGACGTGTAGGCCCCGGGTTCGTTCCCCGGCCAGGTCATGATGGAAAAAGATCTTTTCCTGATTGGCTTGGGTCTTGGATGTTTATCTATATACATATGTATCTATTATAAAATATGGTATAGTTGATCCCATAACACAAGTCTCGAACTTAGGGGAGAGTCGGTTATATCGTACCAATTTTTACTTTCACTTAAATATTTAGACTATGACAAGACTTACAATAATTAATGGATCTGCAAAATAAAGTTTCATATTTTACCTTGCTAATACGGAGAAATCAGTTCCATACGTTTACTCTAACATCCTTAAAAATGCTTTTTTCTAAAGGCCTGCCATCGGTACAATTTTGCCGACGCGTCGTTTTAATCGTACCACCGAGTTTTTAAATCGTACCATAGATGTTTAAGTCGTACCGCTCAACTAAAGACAGTCAAATTTTCAACCAAATAATCTATTTTTAATTCTTAGGTAATATTGAAACATTGTTAACTACCTCTTAGTATTTATTTATATAATTATTCTGAATATTATGGATTTCAGCAATTTCAAATGCAAGACGTTTAATATCGCTTATTGTTAGACTATACACTGTATGTACTGTTTCGAGATGAAGAATATGCTCAGCCAACTTATGTATTTTCAGTTTCGACAAAGAAGACAACCGGTCTCCCTTTTTGGATTTTTCTATTAACAGCAATCTTATTTTTCTTTTTACATGCCGTAGAATTGTAGGTTTTGGTATAGAATAGTCTTAGAAATTTGGTTCAAACTTAATTCTTTGTTTTCATAAGCAGCAATAGCCCTTTCCAGGTCCTCCTTATTTCAATTATAACATTTAATTAGCTTTAGGGTCTCTATCTGTAACAATATACCTCAATATAGTCTGTAAAATATAAGTGCCTTTAGACTAGTCGGCTAAATCGTACCACTGCAATTTACCCAACTATCAAGTGGTACGATTTAACGAACAAGTCCATTAAAAAAAATAGCAACAGTCCGGAATAATCTCAAACCTCAGCTACGTAATAAAAACCACTAATAATCTAGTATAAAATTGTAACAGAATAAAGAAAACTATATGTATCTATATCTTACCTTGTTTGCGAGTTATACCCTTACGAATTTGCGACAATATTTGCTTTAACATTGACAAAAATATGTGTTTTTCACTCACGCGCATAGTTGTCAACTCACATCAATTGCAACTGGAGGGTGGCGGGGGGTTGCCCAGGGCCACGTTTTGGTGTTGTCAGTGTAGAAAAAAATACTCATTAAGTGGGAAATTTAGAAGTGGTACGATTAAAATGGCAGTACGATATAACCAACTCTCCCCTACTATGGGGCTAGCTCAATCTGTGTGATTAGTCCGTAAATATTTATATTTATTTAAAAAAGAAAACCTTGGATCGTAATGCAATTTTTTATATTAAAACTTCCAAAAAGGTAACTTTACATTTCCAAAAAGGTAACTTTACACTTCCAAAAAGGTAAATGAAATAATGTTGTTTTAACAATGTAAATCGGTTTGCCAGTTTGCCATCGTTTGCTATCTCCTGTATTATTGGTGTATACCGGGTGCAACTACTTGTAGGTCATATACAGGATAAAATTTTATCCAGTGCGCAAACTTTGTCAACTTATAGCTAAATAAGTTTTATAGATAAAAATATTATTACTTTGGTATGTTTTAGTACAAAACAAATAGTTATTGATAACGAAAGATGTTTATTATGAAATCGATGTTATGGTCACCGCACGCGGTCCCATTCATGTTCGGCGGAGTGGGGACGGCGGGAACATCACAGGACCCCCGTGCGCCCGCGCCGCCCGCATGTTCACTACGCGGCCATATGCTACTACCACACGATATTGATGTGAATAATTGGTGTCTCTCATTTGCTGATTTTAGGGCGGACAGAAACCTGTTTTTTTTATTTTAAACTAATAATGCAGATTTGTTCTGTTATTGATTCTGAGCCACCCATTTGTTTTTGCGCACTCGAAAAAAAGTTTCCCTGTATAGGTACTATATTAGATGTACTACCTACATTTCCTTCATTCACGTAAGTTGCAAGGATAAGAAACGTTTGTCCGGTAGTGGCGGAAAGATTATAGAATATCATCTACTATAGTTTAGGAACAACAATAGTATGAACGGACGACAGCGGGTCAAGCTACCTGTACTGTATGTGTAACTGTACTGTACTTGTACCTGAAATTAATAAAAAATGGGTGTATCTTTTTTTTTTTTAATTATTATAAACTAGTGCTTGACTGCAATCCCGCCTGATGGTAAGCAGTGATGCAATCGTTGATGGTAAAGCGCACTAGTTTATTAAGCCTATTCACTCAAAAAAACTGAGTGAATAGGAAGGAAGACGGCAGTTGAGCGAGGTGATGCAAAGTTTAACCCAACAACACGACCAACGATGCTGCGCCAGAGGATGATCTGGAGACCCTCCACGACCAAACTCCCGACACAACAACATTAGGCACATCGTACCCGGCACACATCGCAACACAACTGCTCAGACCCGTTCTCCGTACGGCTTCACCAGACATCATGCCGGAACATGACGAATCGCTTGGCGGCAAGACTTTGTCTGGTGGGTGGTAACTTATGCCGGCGGCTGATGTTGTTGTTGTCTGGTGAAGCCGTACAGAGGACGGGTCTGAGCAGTTGTGTTGCGATGTGTGTGTCGGGAGTTTGGTCGTGGAGGGTCTTCCGATAAATCTCTTTCTGGCGCAACATCGTTGGTCGTTTTGCTGGGTTTATCATTGCATCACCTCGCTCAACTGCCGTCTTCCTTCGTATCACTCAGTTTTTTTGAGGGAATAAGCTTTTAATAAACTAGTGCACTTTAGCATCAACGATGGCATCACTGCTTATCATCAGGCGAGATTGCGGTCAAGCACTAAATAATAATTATAAAAAAAAAAATTGAGTAAAATCATTCAATGACATACATAGGTAATGTTCATTTATTCCGAAATTTATTCGGAAAAGAGAACTGGATGGAATTTGGCACACGGGTGGTTTATGACCTGGAATAAAATATAGGATACTTTTTATCCTGATATTCCCACGGGATAGAAACTCACGCGGGTAAAACCGCGGTGCCCAGTTAGTACATACTAGCTTCCGCCCGCGGCTTCGCCCGCGTTGAATTCGATTATATCGCGCATTTTATATTTCCCTCTGAAATATCAAATTCTTCCGGAATAAAAGGTACCCTATTATTTTAATCGGACTTCTACCTTTACGTCTGCAAAATTTTAAAGCAATCGGTTCAGTAGTTACGGCGTGAAAGCGAAACAAACAAACTCACTTTCCCATTTATAATATTACTAGCAGCCGTCAGCGACTTCGTTAGCGTGGAGTAAGTTAAGCTATGCTCCAATTGGTCGCAGTGTGATGTTATATAGCTTAAAGCCTTCCTGGATTAATGAGCCATCCAACGCAAAAACCAGTAGTTCCTGAGATTAGCGCGTTCAAACAAACAAATAAAAAAGCAAACAAACAAACTCTTCAGCTTTATATAGTAGTATATTATTAGTTAGGGTTGTAACGGAGACTTGTTAGCGGAGGCGGAGGCGGATGCGGAGGCGACGAGTCTCACCGCCGCGGATGCGGAGGTTAACGGAGGCGGAAGCGGAGGTGAAAGTACATATGGAAAAAGTGAAATTTATGGTTAATTAAAACAAAAATTTTATTTTAAATACGTACATTAATAGTAGTATACTTGGTAAAAAAATATTACCTTCTTGTAATGAAAATTAAGGAGAAACAAATTGTATTTGCCGCATTCCCGCCTCGCACTAGTTGATTCTTGACCATTTCGCGCTCAAACGCGGCCGGACGGTTGTCGAGCGTCGCAGCTTGCGCGTTATTTATTTTATAAATACGTAAATAAACCTCCGTTATAACTCCGCAAAAATTGTGCGGAGGCGGAGACGGAAGCGAAGATACGATTTCTTGCGGAACTTCCGCAGTAACGGAAGCGGAGGCGAAGCTCCGTTACAACCCTAGTATTAGTATAGTATGATCTACTTGTCGATCTTTGCAGTAATTACAACCTATCAGCATAACTCCTTCAGCGTCCGTTTCTCTCTAATATCTCGCATCACAACTGCAGCTTATGTCGATAATAACAATAATACGATAATGGGATCAGCAGTAACAGTAATCGTTACGGCTTGGCTACTTACATTATCGTAACAATTCATTCAAAATTGGTGCAACGATTTAGCCAAGATGTAACTGAGGGATGTTATATTTTAATGTTATTGAGCGTTGAGACACGTAAAGTGTAATGTGTTTTGAACGTGGGTGCGATCCACGCTGGTCGGTCTTGTGCTGCCCCCTTTCATCGGCTTCCCGCGACCTTTACCAGGACATCGGTCCACCTTGTTGGGGGGCTCCCTACGCTGCGTCTTCCGAGACGTGGCCACTACTCCAGAACCTTACTGCCTCATCGGCCATCGGTTTCGGCGGATCGATTCGAAATTACGGCGCTTATATACCTAAGTAGGTAAAAAGTTAGCCAAGACAACCAACTTAGATATTTGTGAACCTCTTGCAAAGTATAAAAAGTGTCTCAAAGAAATAACTTGTTGATAGTTTTTGATCTTAATTATGGTTTTGAAGTTGTTCATGTACGTATTTAGTTTGTTTTATATATGTTACCGAATATGTTTTATTTTAATTTTATTATTATTATTTTAAAATCATAATTTTGTTCGCTTTGTTACAATGTATTTTATGCATGCTGTGGTCTCCTGTAAGTGAGACTGCCATTAAACGTCTCCTTACGACGATTTTTTTAAATGTAATTATAAACTAGTGCTTCACCGCAATCCCGCCTGATGGTAAGCAGTGATGCAATCGTTGATTGTAAAGCACGCTAATTTATCAAGAGTTTATTCACTCTAGCCTTGAAGACACTTAAATTGTAGTCCGACGGAAACACTGCCGCTGGCATGTTGCTTGCAATAATATAAAAAAAAAATCAGCCAAGTGCGCGGCGCGCGCGACAAACTCGTACACAAAGGAAGGCGCAAAACGCCGACAAATACGCATTTTTTTTTTATAACTTTATTTTATTTCTATTATATGTTGTTATAGTAGCAATAGAAATATGGACTCTATACTATTACAGTCAATGAATTACAGCCCGCTAACAAACAGATGGACAGACGGACAGCGGCTTGGCAATAACGTTCATTCGGCATACTTTGGCCACGGAACCCTTCATTAAGAATCAAAATACATCTTCTTCTTCTTCTTCAGCCTATAGATGTCCACTTCTGGACAAAGGCCTCCCCCGAGGCTTTCCACCCTGATCGGTCCTGTGCTGCCCGCATCCATCGGCTTCCCGCGACCTTCACCAGGTCATCAGTCCACCTTGTTGGGGTTCCAGTACATGGCCGCCACTCCAGAACCTTACTGCCCCATCGGCTATCAGTTCTACGAGCAATGTGCCCTGCCCACTGCCACTTAAGTTTAGCAACTCGCAGAGCTATGTCGGTGACTTTGGTTCTTCTGCGGATCTCCTCATTTCTGATTCGATCACGCAGAGAAACTCTGAGCATAGCTCTTTCAATTGCCCTTTGTGTGACTCTGAGCCTTCGTATGAGGCCCATTGTGGACGACGACGTTTCAGTTCCGTAAGTCATCACTGGCAACACACACTGGTCAAAAAGTTTAGTCTTGAGACACTGTGGTAACTTGGACGACGAGAAGATGTAGCGTAGCTTCCCGAACGCTGCTCAGCCGAGCTGGATTCGACGAGACAACTCTTTCTCGAAGTCGGACCTACCTAGTTGGACTTCAAGCTTATATGTCTTCAAGCTCCTGGACTGGAAAGGACTTGGCATCGACATCAACGGCGAGTACATCACTAATCTCTGTTTTGCAGATGATATCGTGGTCATGGCTGAGACTCTGGAAGACTTGGGCAAAATGCTCAATGACCTCAGCAGAGCTTCCCAACAAGTGGGTCTAAGGATGAACATGGATAAGACAAAGACCATGTCGAACTCTCATGTCACACCCACTCCAATTCTAGTTGATTGCTGTGCACTCGAAGTTGTTGACGAGTATATATACCTGGGACAAAATACATATTTGTCAGAAATTACTCCTCAGTGTCTACCGATTAAAATCCATTTATGATTAATGTAAATAAAATAAAAGTATGGTTGAATATGAAACATTCAATAAAGTTATTAAAAGCAGGATGTTAAGTTAAATGGGGAGGAACTTCAATCATTGGCACGGGCACTCCCCGGAGATCTTTTAAGTATAAACGATAAGTTAAGGGCAAGCTCGCGAAAATTGATTTTTGTTTTAACTGTAAAAAGGTAAATTTGGACTGTCTAAGAGACACGTGATTTTTTTTATAAGAATATATTGTTATAGCTGTTTTTGTTGATCATTATCAAATGATCAACTAAAACAGCTATAACAATCTTCTTCTTTAGCCTATATGGATATTGGATATCATTGCTGGACAAAGGCCTCCCCCAAGGCTTTCCACGATGATCGGTCTTGTGCTGCCCCCATCCATGAGCTTTGCGCGACCTTCACCAGGTCATCGGTTCACTTTATTGGGGGCCTCACTACGCTGCATCTTCCGGTACGTGGCCGCCACTCCAGGACCTTACTGCCCCATCGGCCATCGTTTCTACGTTCGTATGTGTTCACATCAATTGCCTAGCTTTTCCAAACATGTTGAAGTCGGTTTCTAGGCTTACTAGAATCAGTTGCATACCAGTATCTTACATGGAGAGACAGACTACAACCTAGTTACTAGGTAAAACTAGACAGCTTGGTCTGACAGCCTCCGTGGCGTAGCGGTAGCGGACGCGGCCGCTGCGCAAGGTGGCGCGGGTTCGATCCCCGCACAGTGCAAGTATTTATATGCATGAATATGAATATTTATTTACTGGTCTGGTCGTACCTCGGAAAGCACGTTAAGCCGTTGGTCCCGGTTGCCCTACGAACATCTAGTGGCAGTCGTTACGGGTTGTTGGAGCCCCCAACAATTGGTCTAATTGCAATGCTTCGATGTCGCACTCGGGTTGTGGAGGTCAGACGGCAGTCGCTTCATGGAAAATGTCGAAGTTAAGCCATATCAGCAGTTGGACTGGTAACGCGAACCCCAGACTCTAAAGCTGAAAAGGCTTCGGATGCGACTGGGATTAACGCTCGGAAGATGATGACTAGACAGCTTAGTAGAACTTGTTGTTTGTCATTCTGGCTACTGATGACAAGTAACTACTGCCAAGCATCCACGAATTACAGCCGAGACCAACAGCTCAACGTGATATCCGAGGCAAAGATTTTATTTTTAAAGTATCCTTACGTATTAACACAACTACGATCCAGACAAAGCGTTACGCCCGTCTTTTATACCGCGTACATCGAAGAACTGGAACAATTTGCCAGCGGCGGTTTTTCCGTCTGACAACAATTTATGTGTCTTCAAGCCTAGAGTAAATACGCTCTTAATAAACTAGCGCGCTGCTTTATCCATACTAATATTATAAATGCGAAAGTAACTCTGTCTGTCTTTCTGTTACGCTTTCCCGCTTAAACCTCTCAACCGATTTTGATGAAATTTGGCACAGACAATCTTTAGACTCTGAGAAAGAACATAGGCTACCTTTTATCCCGGAAAAATTTGATATTCCCGAGGGCAATCTAAAAAGCGCTATATAACCGAACACCACGCGGGCGAAGCCGCGGGCGGAAAGCTAGTAATTACATAAAAAGGAGACGTTTAAAGGTTTTACTGAAATCGTCATTTGGGTTCTATAGTTCTCTTTGGGCCATTTGGAGCCGCTCAATTCAAGCACCTGTGTATTACAAAATGCATTCGCTGCCTGCATATACATTCATGATAGCTTCGGCAGCCAAGAATATTTACGTCACTAAATTTCGAGCAGAACCAATTAAAAAACTACATAAATTTTTGCCATCGATTTGCTAGGAAGAAACAGAAAAAACTACTTGGACTACAATTTTCAGCTAAGGTTATCCGTAGCAATGTGACGTATTTTATAATGATAGGCTCTTGAGCCTTGATACAAGGTACAGTAAAGGGTCAAAAGTGGAGTACCACTTTTGACACTTATTGTTATTGGAATAAAGTTCAAAAGTGGTAATGCAATTTTGACCCTTTTTCTAACTAAGAAGTCTTTTATGTACAGTAAGGCATAAAGGGTGTATCTGACATCGACGCACAAACGAGTACCATGGATCCAGTACATGATTCTGAGCCCCCAGTGATGGAATTTTTCGTCGGCTTTTTCATGATTAAAAAAAAATATGTAGTTTTTTTCACTTTAGACCATTCCTAATTGCTATACTTTTATAACCCAATAAGATTTTAAAGTAAAAATTAATCAAATCGCTAATTACACAAAAAAGCGCAATGAAAACAATACTCGAAAAACTATCTTATCAGCTGATTTAATAGAGTTCACACCAGGGATCAACGTCATACCTACAAACCCGCACGGCGGCACGCTTGCAACGTTCAAAGACCGAGCCGATACTTTTTTTAAACACTGTGTATTCTGTAACCGTTCATTAACGACATAAATGACTATCATAATTTTATTAGTGGCATGTGGTCTAGCCTTTTCGCGAAGTTTGCGTTACGATGTCAGATACACCCGGTATAAGACTTCTTAGTTATAAATGGTACTGAAACAAATTAAATGAAACACTATAACGCGATTCGCGAACCCTTTTGAAACCGTTCCCGCCCGGCCAAAGAGGTCAAACTTCTTCTCAAGACTCGCAACTTCTAGATTATAGAAGAAGAAGAAGAGAGAAGCCTTATCGAAGAAGTCGATGGTCGAGAGCTTCTCGAGATGCGCGATCCCCTTACTAATGTTCATTGCCATTTTTTCTGCTCCACTGGTCTTTTTTTTTTTTTTAATAATTATACACTAGTGCTTGACTGCAATCCCGCCTGATGATAAGCAGTGATGCAATCGTTGATGGTAAAGCACACTAGTTTATTAAGCCTATTCACTTAAAAAGACTTAGTGAATAGGAAGGAAGACGGTAGTTGAGCGAGGTGATGCAATGTTAAACCCAACAACACGACCAACGATGCTGCTCCAGAGGGAGATTGATCTGGAGACCCCCCACGATGAAACTCCCGACACAACAACATTTGGCGCATCGTATTCGGCACACATCGCAACACAACTGGTCTTCAGACAATGGAAAAATAGAAGAAACCCGATAAAAGCAACAGAACAAAGCCCAGTATCTCTGTAAAATATAAAGGTCAAAGTTTCTAGATTATAGTGTTAGTAGATTTTTCTGTTTGATGAGTGTCGTCTTATGTTAGCCAAAGGGATTACGCACTGATAATGTGCATCATTTTGCGAATGTCAAAACATATTTCTACTTATATCAATATCTGCACAAAAATTTGCTAATTATTTTCACCTGATTGCAAGATAAACAAGGAAAAAGATATAATATTAACCCTTCATATACAACATAAAGCTGTTGATTCTGCGTCAGATGTCTTCCCGGTTGTGCCAGAATTACGTCTTATCAGATTATGAGACCTGTCCAGTAGGACCGGTCGTCGTGAAGATCCTTGGGGGAGGCCTATGTCCAGCAGTGAAGGTCTTTTGGCTAAAATTATGATGATGATAAGATTATGAGATAATGAGACTCAAGTCAAGGAGAGTTCTGAGCAGAGGGAGTGTAGATGCCTGTGATTACATACCCATTTATGCAATATAATATCACCTACCTGCGTACCTGGCAAACATCCGTTTACATTGGCCACCGTGACCGAAATCGGTCGAGAGGCCATTAATGTTTTTTTTTATTGTTTCTGTAATCCATACTAATATTATAAATGCGAAAGTAACTCTGTCTATCTGTTTGTCTGTCTGTCAGTCTGTCTGTCTGTTACGCTTTTCCGCTTAAAAATCTCAACCGATTTTGATGAAATTTGGCACACACAATCTTTAGACCCTAAGAATGACCATAGGCTACCTTTTATCCCGGAAAAATTTGATATTCCCGAGGAAAATCTAAAAAGCGCGATATAACCGAACTCCACGCGGGCGAAGCCGCGGGCGGAAAGCTAGTAAACAATAAAGATAAAAATATAAAGATTAAAATGAAGTAGTTCCAGATATTTTATCTTTAACAATATTGACTTGTAAAGACCTCTCCTTAACATTGCAATGCTAGGAGCTTTGCCAATACAATCTAAAGAATTGAAAGAGTCCAATATTGAGTCTTTTCGCCTTTGGTGCTTTAATTAACCTCGTTGAAAACCCACCAAATACTGTTATGAGTATCCACTCCTTGTGGGTTAAGAAGGGTTTGGTTTTATATAAAACCATTAAATTTTATATATGTATACCCATGGGTATATACCCAATTTTCATCTGATCTTAAGCTAGATATCGACATAATGGAATCTTAAAAAAACTACAATAAAAACCTTTTATATTTTACATCAGTGTTATGAGCAAAACACTTTAATGAGGGTTTTTTACATGAAAAATCTTCTAGGCTTCCTATGATGTACATATAAGGTCAGTAATGCTGCTCCAATGGGTTTTCTTAGCGTGTAAACTATGAGCTGATCCTTTTCTCCTTATTGGCTAAATAATGAGCTCACCATTGCTTCCTTCTATTGTAATGTTCATAAGTCTAGAGTCTCCATGGAGTTTTTTGCTCCATAGAGATCTACGCTTTAGAACATGCAATTTAGCGTCACTTTTCTTGGACTGACCGACATTGTCTATTCAAAAGCACCAACGGACGGTTAATTTGAAATAAACAATTTTGATTTTTTTTTTTAATTTTGAATGAAGTGGAGTCTATACAACATTACTTTTTGTTTATGCGAAACCCGAAACACGTGTCCAGTATTTTTAAGTAAAGAATCTATGTATAAAATTTCAAGAAGATATAATGAAAAACCATCAAGTTATGAGCTTGCTATTCTACTTGGTTGTCCCAACAAAAATATGGTCAAAGGTTTGTAGGCGGGCTAGCGCGGGCGTTGACCTCCGGCGTCACCTGGGACCTATCGTAACCGCTTGGTAACCACTCTGCAGTCTCACTCTGAATGTATTTGGGAAAAAATATAGCATGGTGTAAAACTGATCGGAATCGATTCAGTTGCTTATTCTGAACAAACTGTATTCAGGATTCGCATAAACAAAAACATCATTATCAACATCAACATCAGTATCATCCTCTTCAAGATTTTTCACAAGGAATAAACGTTGCAAAACACATGACACCGCGACCCATTGATATAATATTAAACAGATATGATATGCTCTAACAAATTAACCGAAATAAATGTGCCGATCAGAGCAGCAGCACACACATGCAATTTTTTTATTCTGCGTACATTTCACACGTTGGTACAGTGTGAGTGAGATGGGGCGCAATCTTAAGCATAGAGAAGAAAAAGATGGCTAGTGTTTGTCGTTTGCGCTGTTAGTGTTTGTCGTTTGTTTTTACGAGTGTATCGAGAGTGACTAAGGCAAGAGATTAGAATTATAATCTTTTGTACGCTTCAAGTTCAATGCGCTAGTGACTTATCTACCTTAGTTTAATGCAATGCCGCGACCGTTTATAATTTATACCACATCAGAAACCGCATTGCCTTATCGATGAAGTCGATGGTCGAGAGCTTCTCGAGACGGCGCGATCCCCTTACTAATGTTCATTGCTATTGTTTCTGCTCCACTGGTCTTCAGCCAAAGGAAAAATAGAAGAAACCCGATAACAGCAGCAGAACAAAACCTAGCCTCTCAGTAAAATATAAAGGTCGCGATTAGGAACATCTGAACGCGGACTCAATTTATAAACGGGCAGCCATCTTTCACTTGTTTTTATTTTCAATCTTTTTTATTTGAGTTGAGTGCAATGCTTCTATTTTTAAATGGATTCTTTGTAGTCTTTGCTTTGTGGAACACGAAGTATGTGATAAAAAGGATTCATTTGATTTGCTGTTTCAATACGAGCCTTTTGCTCAGACTTTATTGCACTCGAAGAATAGACTAAATAATAAAGCTATTTTATACATTCTTGTGGTTGTAAGGTAGACTGCTGAAAGATCATGTTTGTAGCGGAAATTTACGAGTATAGTACTGAAGAGTCTTGAGAACAGCGTGTTTTAATTACAGTAAAAATAAAGAATTTAACCGCCCATCAAAACCTTGACGGCGCAATTTTTCCCAAGCATCAGATCTCAAGATAGAACAAATAAGTAGTACCAGGATTTTAATGTGTCATAAACTATGATGACCTATAACATTAGGTATCCTACACCTGTCGTAAGCTTTATGTGCAAGAAAATAAAGGCGAAAATCAAATTTTCAACCTGCAAGCTCAAGTCGGTACGGGTAACAATAAGGCAGTAAAAATTTTACTACTGGGAAAAAGTGTGTCAATGAAAAGTAATTCTATCCTGCGAAGTAATAAGGTCGTAGTTAATTTGTTGGATGGTTTCTTAGTTGTTTATGTTATCCTGGTACGCGGAGACAAGTCTTGAGTGCATGCTGTCCTTACAGCAAGCTTTATGTCTCGGCGAAGATGGTGGGAAGCTTCTTAGCGCTTCTCGGTAAAATGCTTTCCTAGTACATTCTCTTATAGTTTTCTGAACTCCACGTAGCTTACAATGTGGGCTTTGATGTTTGTTTTAAATGTGGCCGTTGATAGAAAAAGTGTCAGGACGGGAGTGATATAAGTTTAGTGAAATTATAATAAGAAAAAAGTGTGGTCGTAGTTCGTGTTCAGATTCACTTGAGGCTATTCTGACGATATGAGGCTATTCTCACGACTTTTATTACTTACCAAATCATGTCTATAAGTAAATGTTAAATTTTGAAGCAATGATAGTAATTGTTTGATATGTAATTTAAAAAGAAATATTTTTAGTGTTGTTTTTTTTTATCGAATATTTGCCATAAAGAGTTGTGCGGGACAAGATGGCCGCGCATAGCGTGTACCTAGTGTAGATTTTAGGTGCGGTGCTGGGGAGCCTGCCAGGAGTTGGGAATGAGAATCATTGCTTGTTGTTATGCACACCGTTTATTATGATCACAAGAAAGATAGTTTATTATAATCACTTATAGCACTAATTGAATGGACGCGTGCGTTTCGGTTGAAGGTCCGCAGTAAGAGGAAGAAATCATGCAATGCATGCAAGAGTAGATTAAGTAATCCCTTTATTAGAAACTGCCTGTACATTTATTTATTTATTTAATACTAACTGCACCCTGCGATTTAAACCGCTTAAGCTTCGATACAAACTTACACGTTTATAATATTAGGAGGAAGCCAGTCAATACCAACAGCATTTTTTATTTTTTATTTATTTGCCCCACACTAGAAATTACTTATGCTGGTGCTGCAAAATGCCACCTGGCAACTTTGGATTCGTGCGAAGAGGCTAATTGATAACCCAGATTTAAGTCTGGAAGCTTTGGAGACCGTTTTGAACCAAATAGCCAAACAGGCCAAATAACCAAATAGGTTTTATATTCGTCGTCTTTTTATACCGCGTGCATCGAAAGACTGAAACAATTTGGCTACGTCTGACTACAATTTAAGTGTCTTTAAGGCTACAGTGAATAGGCTCTTTCTTAATAAACTAGTGCGCTTTACCATCATCGATTGCATCACTACTTAGGCCGCTACCTGGAATCTTGAATGTCGAAGCTGGAATGTCGTGGTGGCCTAGTGGTTAAAACACCAGCCTCACAAGTATGAGGGCGCGGGTTGGATTCCAGGTCAGGCAAGTACCAACGTAACTTTTCTAAAGTTATATGTACTTTCTAAGTATATCTTGGACACCAATGACTGAAGGTGAAGGAAAACATCTTGAGGAAACCTGGACATTAAGTCTGAAATCGCCTACCCGCATTGAGCAAGCGTGTTGATTACGCTCAATCCTTCTCTGTCTGAGAGGAGACCTGTGCCCAGCAGTGGGACGATAAACGGTTGATGATGATGATGATTCCCGAAAGTAATTTCTGAACAATGGCGGCAATATCTTTATGATTCAAATTTATTCCTAACGCTCGATCATCGCTCGCTGCCCGCAAGATTCGAGCGCGAGAAGTACATCGTTCGCTACCCGCCACCGCCCCGCTGCCACGCCGCTGTTTTCGAGAACCGGTCCGTTTCATTTTACGCTTAAGATCCTGCCGCTCACTCGCCGCCGCCGCCGCCCCGCTGCCCGCAAGATTCGAGGCAGCGGCCTTAGGTGTGATCGCGATCAAGTTCTAATTACTAAAGTTTAAATAAAAAAGAATGATTGGCTAACCTAATCTAATCAAGAAAATACTTTTTTATTACAAACTAGCTGCGCCTTGCGGTTTCACCCGCGTAAGTTTCGTTATGTTTTTTATATGCTCCTGCTATTGGTCCAAGCGTGATGTTATATTTCTATAGCCTTTCTGGATTAATGAGCTATCCAACGCAAAAAGATTTTTTCTAATCGGACCAGTAGTTCCTGAGATTAGCGCGTTCAAACAAACAAACGCATAAACAAACTCTTCAGCTTTATATATTAGTATAGATTTATATCTCTACTCACAAACTCCCATACTCCCATAAAAGCCACGTACCTGCGAACAAAAAAAAAAAAAACACAATTAAAACTGTAACGTTCTCATTTAATTAGGGCGCTGTAGGTCTTCATTTAATTAGCAAAAAGATTAAATTTTCCGTGTCACAAAGTTATGGCTTTCACATGCAAATGTGACGAGAATTGGGACGAGTGCTTGCGGTGTACGGGGAGATTGGTTTAGAGAGCATATTATTTTTGCTACATGCTTCACGGAAAATATCGAAGTTTAGCCAAAATTAGCAGAAAGACTGGTAAAGCGGACCCCAGACTCCAAAGCTGAAAAAAGCTTCGGATGCGACTGGGATTAACGATGAGATGATCAAAGTCAAAGTCAAAGTGTTTATTAGTGTTCTTTTTGGTGATACAATAGGTCTTAAAGTTAGTTAAGGTAACTCAAAAAGCTGCCAATTTGACATACACTATGTAACAATATAGCTTTTTTATTAAATACGGATTGAAATAACATGCATAAACAAAATGTCAATATTTAGATTAAAAAATAGTTATAGTAAGTAGTAATAGTTTTAAAGCATAAATATTATAATTATCAGTTCACAAAATTTTGTTAAGTAACAAGTCTTCAAATATTGTAGTAGAAAAATTAATTAAGTTTTCGTAACATCCAGATTTAAATGGTTTATTTTTTATTTAGATATATAACAAAAAGTCATGGCCTATATTAGATTACACATTAAAATACTATTACTTATTAGTACAAACATTAAAAATACAATGAATTAGTCAAGTTATTAAATTTTGTCAAGAAGGAATAGGTCAAAATCAATCAAAATCGTTTATTTCAAATTAACCATCACTTGGTACTTTTGAATAGTCAATGTCGGTCACTTCAAGAAAAGTGAAGCTAAATTGCACGTTCCAAGCGTAGATCTCTATGGAGAAGAACGTGTAAGAAACTCCATGGACACTCTTTTAAAATCATAATAGATGGGTTACATTTCTTCGTTACATATTTATGTTGCTTCTATCATGTGAGCACAATGGTGTAGTAATATTTTTTCATAAAAAAATCAGTAACTCGCCCGAGTCGCTAGTGTTAATATAAAAAGCCGATCATCTTGGTCGGCTTTTTATATTAATACTAGCGACATGTCGGGTCACGCTCAGTGTAGGGTTCCGTAGTTTTCCGTCCATCACAATAAGTGTCCAAACTTAACTTTCTACTTTGACATATTAAGTACAGAATCCTAAAAACGAGCTCATGAAGGATGGATATAACTAAAGAAAGAGCACAACTACACAAATAAATTTCGAGTAAATGTAATTAATCTCCCACCACGACTAGTGGGAAGGGTGTAAGATGGAGTCGCTTTTCGCGATTTCTTGCATCCGGCCCTGGTCCAGGCCATGGTCCGGAGCGAGGGGGCATGGCAAGCCGTGATGCTGGCAAAGGAAGAGGCGGAGAGCGTGAGGAAGAGGGAATCTCAGCGCCTTCACGCCTCTAGCCGCGCAGGAGACGCCCTGGTCGGGAGACAACATAAAACTCCCGGCTACCGAAGGCGTTAGCTCGTAAATTGAGTCAAATTCAAATCCTTGATAGTATTTGGGATTTTATTAAATATTTTAGGAGCCATGCAGAGAATGCTCTTGTGCATAAGGGTTGTCTTTGAAGCTTTTAGACATAATTCGTGTCGATATTCCGGTCTAGTCGATCTACAACGTTCCTCTGAAGCTTTTTTACAACATAGAATTTTTCTTGACGAACAATGCGGTTTCGTAAATGTAAAGACAAGGTATAGTTAATATTCTGAGAGATTCAAAATGAAGTTTACAAATATCTGTTGGTTTTAAATCACACATCGATCTATATTTATGATGATGATGATTAGTTTTGCTACATATGTTATATTATTTTTTGGTGAAATCGTCCGTGAAGCGCCGATTCCCTTGTTAAAAAAAAAAACTAAAATTAAGTTAATTTGACCTTTTTCTGCCTACACCATTAAGAAAACGACAGAAGATAAATATTATGACCGCAAGACCTCGCCTTAACGTCGTGGTGGCCTAGTGGTTAAAACACCAGCCTCTCAAGTATGAGGGCGCGGGTTCGATTCCAGGCCAGGCAAGTACCAACGTAACTTTTCTGAAGTTATATGTACTTTCTAAGTATATTTTGGACACCAATGACTGAAGGTGAAGGAAAACCATCTTGAGGAAACCTGGACTTTAAGTCTGAAATCGCCAACCCGCATTGAGCAAGCGTGGCGATTACGCTCAATCCTTTTTTGTATGAGAGGAGACCTGTGCCCAGCAGTGGGAAGATAAAAAAGTTGATGATGAAGACCTCGCCTTCGGTAGCCGGGAGTTTTATGTTGTCTCCCGACCAGGGCGTCTCCTGCGCGGCTAGAGGCGTGAAGGCGCTGAGATTCCCTCTTCCTCACGCTCTCCGCCTCTTCCTTTGCCAGCATCACGGCTTGCCATGCCCCCTCGTTCCGGACCATGGCCTGGACCAGGGCCGGATGCAAGAAATCGCGAAAAGCGACTCCATCTTACACCCTTCCCATTAGTCGTGGTGGGGGAATAATTACATTTACTCGAACTTTATTTGTGTAGTTGAGCTCTTTCTTTAGTTATATCCATCCTTCATGGGCTCGTTTTTAGGATTCTGTACTTAATATGTCAAAGTAGAAAGTTAAGTTTGGACACTTATTGTGATGGACGGAAAACTACGGAACCCTACACTGAGCGTGACCCGACATGTCGCTAGTATTAATATAAAAAGCCGACCAAGATTATCGGCTTTTTATACTAACACTAGCGACTCGGGCGAGTCACCCTTGAGAGCCCTTGCTGTATTGCTCGCCACCTACCACTAACTATACAATTCACAAAATTTCATTGAAATCGATGGATACACCTACCTAACAGTAGAGGTCCCGATTTATGTATGAGGCACTTTACGTATTTCATTTTATTACCCCTTAATCAAAATGGTGAAGGAAAACACCGGCGTGTCCTGGAACCAAAGAACAGCCACCAAACTGCACTGGTGGTTTAAGGCCTAATTCCACTCACCGAGAGGAGACGTCCGTTCTAGCAGTGGGTGTCCCCACTGCTAGAACAGATGTCTCTAAACATCCTCTCGTTCTATAAACATCCTACCATAAACAATAGCATATGTTTTCCTTCATCGTTTTGAGAGCAGTGGTGATGAAATAATTTATACAAAATAAAGCGCCTGACGGGGTTCGAATGACATCTTGTAAGTCCCGGCCGATACCATTAGGCGACCACTGCTACAGAATTAAAGAAGAATGCACATTGTGCATAGTTCAATCATGCATGCAATTCATCATCATCATCATCAATCTGTTATCGTCCCACTGCTGGGCACACCGCACAGGTCTCCTTTCATACAGAGAAGAATTGAGCGTAATCACCACGCTTGCTCAATGCGGGTTGGCGATTTCAGACATAAAGTCCAGGTTTCCTCAAAATGTTTTTCTTCACCTTTTGCTCAGTCATTGGTGTCCAAGGTATGTATAGTTAAAAAGTACATATAACTTAGAAGAGTTACATTGCTACTTGCCTAACCTGTAATTGAATCCGCACACTCATACTTGAGAGGCTGGTGTTTTAACCACTAGGCCACTACGACTTCAATTCATAGGTTCGATAAATTGCCAGACTGTATGTCACAACTGTGTGACGAACTTTGATGTAATATATATTTACACTCAACACTCAATCCACGCCGGCCGCTGCGGAGAGTAATTTGCATCGCAATATGAATCCGGAACTGAATTGAATATTTGATCGCTGGTTTCATCATAATTCTGTATGAAATTATTACAGGATAGAATAGAATACGAGGATAATTATATACACCATATTTTCAGAATATAATAGGTACATATGATCTTCATATGTACCTATTATATTTCCCACCACCACCACCACCACCACCACCACCACCCACCACCATTTTATTTGCTTTGTGTTTCACGTTGGTGGTATTCGTTGGTCATCATATCGGTTCCATCACAACTTTTTCAGCTTGCAATATAATGTACGGACGACAGCAGGTCAAGCCACCCCAAAATGTCAGATATTTCCAAGCAACCTTGAGCTTTAATGCTTAAGAGATAAGGTTGAAAATCTAATAAAGAAATATGACAGATTGTAGTAGCTTGATGTGCTGTCGTCTGTATACAGGATGTATCTGACATCGTAACGCAAACTTCGCGAAAAGGCTAGACCGCATGCCACTAATAAAATTATGATAGTCATTTATGTCGTTAATGAACGGTTACAGAATACACACTGTTTTAAAAAAGTGTCGGCTTGCCTTTTGAACGTTGTAAGCGTCCCGCCGTGCGGGTTTGTAGGTATGACGTTGATCCCTGAAGTGAACTCTATTAAATCAGCTGATAAGATAGTTTTTCGGGTTTTGTTTTCATTGCGCTTTTTTATGTAATTAGCGAATTATTTAATTTTTACTTTAAATTAATATTGTGTTATAAAAGTATAGCAATTGTAAACGGTCTGAAGTGAAAAAACTACGTACATTTTTTTTTTTAAATCATGAAAAAGCCGACGAAAAATTCCACCACTGGGGGGCTCAGAATCATGTACTGGATCCATGGTACTCGTTTGTGCGTCGATGTCAGATACACCCTTTACACTCACACTTGTTTGAATTCATTCCTCATATGCAGGAAGGGTCCGGGGTTCTTGTAAGTCTAGTACATTACAAACACCACCCTATATAATTGCGTGATACCCTATTACTATCAAATGGAATTTTGAGGCATACTGCTAATCCATGGCTCTATTTACTCGAAAAATTTCTCCGCTCAACAAAGTAAATAACGCATTGAATCTTCTTGAACTGTCTAAAAGGAACCTATTGTTACTGATAGTGTGTTACGCATTTACCCCCACTTATTACTGATTTGTATTTTGATGCTGTAGTAACAGTGACGTATCTACATAAAAGCGGATTAATTTTCCACTCATCATCATCATCAAACCTTTATTGTCCCACTGCTGGGCACTCTCCTCCTCCTCCTCTCATACAGAGAAGGATTGAGCGTAATCACCACGCTTGCTCAATGCGGGTTGGCGATTTCAGACTTAAGTCCAGGTTTCCTCAATATGTTTTCTTTCACCTTCAGTCATTGGTGTCCAAGATATACTTAGAAAGTACATATAACTTTAGAAAAGTTACATTGGTACTTGCCTGCCCTGGAATCGAACCCGCGCACTCATACTTGAGAGGCTGGTGTTTTAACCACTAGGCCACCACGACATATTTTCCACTCAAGTTCGAAGTATTAAAAGCCAATAACAAAACGATCTAAATGCCATTTGCAATCTTCAATGCAAAGTAAAATCTAGCTACGTAATCCTAATTAATGAAAAAGCCAAAAAATTCTTCGTGTCTGAGAGGAAACGTGTAGGCAACTACGTTCCTGTCTTCAGAATTTCGCCCTAGGCACAAAAAAAACTTCAAGACACATTTGAAAGTTCCTTCAAAACTTGTTAAAAGCAACGTTCCACTGTCGCAAACCGAAAAATAAAATTACTAAAACTTTTTTGAACATCAAACTTCAAGAGTGAAAATCTAAAGGAAAGTTCGCGAAAGGAAAGTTGGGGTCTTTGAAAAGCGTTCTATTGTCGTGGAAGGGATGGATTTTGTTGTACACCATTTAGGGGTGTTAAAAACAATCTATGACGCAGTGTCCGGGTTAATGCTGCGTGCCGCGTGTCCTGAAGTACCGGGAAGTGTTTGCACCAGACTATAAGAGTTAGTACTATCGGTCCTGACAAATTCAATGCGTTATTTTTTTTTACATTTTCGCAGGAGACTGAAAAGATTGAAGCAAATTGGCGCATTCATTGTAGCAGCTAATACTATTAAAAGTTAAAATAAAAAGTCCCTGTGTACCGAAGTCGTCTTTTTTATCATATAAATACAATATGTAAAGAAAACCCTGTCCGACCCATAAGGATAATAAAGGTTAGGTAAACACTTGACCAAATATAATATAAAATTTTACATAATTATCACAGTAACAATAATAATGAATTTTGAAATAATCTTTTTTTCCCGGGTATTAATTCCAATTTCCCCGAAATTTGGTAATTTTTAAAAAACTGAAAACACCATTTGTGACGGAGGGAATAGCGATGCGGCCACGTGCCGCATGCCCCGCCCCCCTTCACCCGCGCATACATGCGCGGGTGAAGGGGGGCGGGGCTATCGGGTTGCCTACCGCACATGCATTAAGATACCTTGCTTATTCGAAATAATATTTTTTTTTTTGGGGGATTTTTTTTTAAGTTTAGCCAGGCTTTGTAGGCATTATTAGAATCAGTTAACGATACCTAACAATACCTTCACGGATCGGACAGGGTTTTCTTTACATATTGTATGTACATCGATGTACTTATGATTCATCATCATCATCATCACAGCGTTAATCCCAGTCGCATCCGAAGCCTTTTCAGCTTTGGAGTCTGGCGTCCGCTTTACCAGTCCAACTGCTGAAATGGCTAAACTTCGACATTTTCCGTGAAGCGACTGCCGTCTGACCTCCACAACCCGTAGGCGACATCGAAGCATTGCAGTTAGACCAATTGTTGGACTTTTGAGGGCTCTAACAACCCGTAACGACTGCCACTAGATGTTCGTATGGCAACCGGGACCAACGGCTTATCGTGCTTTCCGAAGCACGACCAGACCAGTGCAAGTATTCATATTCATGCATACAATAGTACATTACGATATTAGTGCGTAATGATGGTTATAACATGCGAGGCGGAATTTCAGCCCGAGCCGAAGGCGAGGGTGTAATTGAGCCGAGCATGTTATAACCAATACGCACGTATATCGTACGACATTTTTTAACACACTTGCGAGGAAACAGAAAAAAGATATTCAGAATACAAGTACAAAGAAAAGAAAATTTGAGAAAAAATGGCGCGAGGTTTATTTTCTGCCGTAGCTGCGTGAAAATGTTGGCAAAGATGCTAGAGCATGCAGTCAAGTTTTTAAATTACCGAATAAACTGTTTTTTACAAATACTCATTTAAATACAAACAAATACAAATTTGTTTATTTCAAATAGGACATCAGTTATTTTAAATAAACTCAATCTGTGAATGCTCACTGTTGCTTTCCCGCCATTAGTATTATTATTTGCCGTTTCAAATATGGAACAGCGCGCTGCTCACTGGCTAGAGCCACGCGGCGGCGATCAGTTCCATAATTATTTGAAATGACAAATAATGCTGTTATGTAATTTGTATGGACTATAACTTAACTATTTGCTTTGATAACACACGCGTTTGTTATGGCCCGCTTTACATATTTAAAACCGGTGGGATTACATCAGCTTTACGAGCAAGGGTGTTAAAAATACTTTAATTGCATCACTGCTTACCATCAGGCGGGATTCCGGTTAAGCACTAGTTTTTAACTTACAAAAGAATGTTTATTCGTTTGTACTGACCCTTGTAATAACATATTGATGTCTAAAGCTTGGGTCAGGGTTGCGGGTTGGTTAAAACTGAAACCCCCGAAGGCCCTGGCGCATAGGCAAGTGGAGAAACACGGGTGGGTTTTAGTCAGTAAAAGTCTGACACGCCATTCCGCTCCGCCCAGAGCCGGAGAGGTCATATTTTGAAGATTTCCCATCCCAAACAAAAAAAAAATAACTATGTCGAAAGTTAACAAAAAGTAAGAAGTACCCAAACATAGACAAAATATATAAAACACTACTCATTCGAAAAAAAAACGAAAGCCTAAATAAAACAAATGAACGAGAACCGATAGTAATTCCAAATGTTTCAAGTAAAATGCACTCATGAACTAACGAAATGAAAGTTTCGTTCGCCACCGTCCGTCACTCGTTATTCAGCCATTTTGATTTATTGTGTTTGGCGCGCATTTGTTTGCTATTACCTCTTTGAACTTCGTTACAATACGATATAATTTATGAACGTTTGTTTTGCCTTTTTAGGTTCAGCTGGGAGCGAAAAAAATAATAAACGTATGCACACGTACTCAAACGTATGTACGCAGTTAGTACGACGTATTGCCCGTTTAATTTGTTTTGTTTCATATTCTGGAAATAAATTAATTCTCCAATGGAATAAGACTTCATTTTGCTCAAGTAGTTGTTGCAATATTAAAAATAACAACAAAGCTGTAGCAAGTGTAGCACAACGATTCGTATGAAAACTAATGTTCGTTTATTTGGGCTATCATGTCAATTTGCAAAGTCTTATAAACGTTAAACTGTCCTAATATGTCCATAAACGAGATATGTACAAATCGCACATCAAGCTGCAACAATCTTCCATTTTTTTTTTAATAATTATAAACTTGTATTTGACTACAATCCCGCCTGATGGTAAGCAGTGATGCAATCGTTGATGGTAAAACGCGCAAGTTTATTAAGAGCCGTTAATACCCAACAACACGACCAGCGAGGCTGTGGCAGAGGGAGATTGTTCTACACTTAGGAATAGGAAGTATGACGGCAGTTGAGCGAGGTGAAGCAATGTTAAACCCAAGACCAACACGACCAAACGATGCTGCGCTAGAGGGATATTGATCTGGAGACTATCCACGACCAAACTCCCGATACAACAACATTTGGCGCATCGTACCCGCCACACAACGCAACACAACTGCTCAGACCCTTCTTCCGTACGGCTTCACCAGACATCATGCTGGAACACGACGAATCGCTTGGCGGCAAGACTTCGTCTGATGGGTACCACCCACTTCCGCCAGCAGCCGATGTTAAGGCCTGCCACCGAGAATACTGAGCGATAGCCTTTTTGGGTGACATATTTTCTTTTTTTTTGTCGGACTCTTTTTCTCGGACTCTTTCTTTCTCTTTCTCGGACTCTTTTTCTGTCTCTTATTGGCAAACATTTACGCATTTCGCCGTCCTCCGTACGGCTTCACCAGACATCATGCTGGAACACGACGAATCGCTTGGCGGCAAGACTTTGTCTGGTGGGTGGTAACTTCTGCCGGCAGCCAATGTTATGGTCTACCACCGAGAACAATAATAATTATTAATAGAATTTCAATTTTATGTCTAAAGGACTAAGCTTTAAGTTTGATGAGGAAAATATTACAGTTTCGGAGAGAATGATCTGCTGGTCACATTATTTTAATATCATCAGCTCGTTAATGTTAACTACTGACCAGCTTACAAGAATAGAGAAGTTGTAAAAGATTTATTTATATATTCACAGTGACATCGGCTCGTAAACTGTTACTTATCATGAATTCATCACTTACAATATCTAGAACGAGCTGCTCTTTCATACAAGTCTATAAGGGCTAGATAGTCTTTTTTTTTTTGTTTTGCTGGTATTTTGGCATGGTAGCTGGCATATGGCATATATCAGGATGGCCGCCAGTCGGTTTACATTTAGGCAGAAATTGCAGAGTTATTTGAGCAACAATTAGGGTAGAGTCATTGCTACACCTCTCTCCCAAATTTGAGTTTTGTATTTATTGTTTATATTATAAGTACATATTTTGGTAATAGTATGTATGTATATATAACTTATTTAAGTACTTTTTCATAGTGTTAAGAGCTATTTCTTTTACATTTTTTTTAAATAAAGCGCCTACCATCTTATCTCTTCACCACCTGTGGTTGACTGGTAGAGAATGCCTAAAGCATTAAGTCCGCCTCTGTAAATTTCATGTGCGAAAGATTAAATAAATAAATAAATAATTTCATTGTTGTTGTATTTTCTTTTATTCATCACTGTACATAGCATTGTATAAAGTCTTGTGTTTTTTTAATTAACAGACAGTTGTGCTGCTGGGGAGTTTGTTCCGTCACTTCTTCTTCCCAGCGGAAGCACTAGGAAGTGTCGATGGGCGGGCGTTTTGGGGGACTGTCTTATGTAATATTGACTTTCAAAAAGTGCTGATTCTCAGCCTAATTTGAATAAATGATTTTTGATTTAGATGTTTGATACACCGCTAAATATATTCAATCATTACTTAAAATAAACAGCAGTCTTCAGTTCACCGCCCTTTTGTCCAGTTTCATGTAGAATTTGCCCATAAAACTATGCCAATATGAAAAACTACATGACATAATACCTAATCTAATTCATGAATCAAAGTGACAAAGTCAATAAGCGATTAGATAACAATACGTTGACTTACAAACAAATAGTATTGTTAATAGAGAATTAACTATTAGATACTATCTGCGAGCCGTGGTAATATATCACATGATCATAATTGCACTGTCAACCACACAAACAAGCACCAACTTAACGATTATACTAGTATTGATGTATCGGTCTGCCGATGTGTTGGTTATGTAAGAGGTCATGTTGGGAGAAACCAGGAAACCATAGGTAAATATAATTAATGCTCGTTTTCACCGACAAATAAACGAAGACCTAAATATAAGTCTGATGTTGGATTTTCGACTTTTGGCGTTAAGACAAACGTTGAAAATCCAATAGTACCTACGCGTTAATTTAGGTATCGCCTGTTAGTGAAAGCATATAAGCAATGTTGCTCCTAACAGTAGTAATTCACTGACTGCTACTCTAGTGGTGCTTTCTCTATACAAACGTATTACGCTGTTTTCTTCGTGGATAATGATTTTAGAGCAATCATTGTTTTCTACAATTTTACACTGTGATTATACGTGCTCTCATCATTTTATTTTTTGCGAAACTTAAAAGAAATACGATACTTCAAAATCGTGAAAAATAACACATTTTCACTGTGATGTTCAGATGACTATTAGACAAACGTGATAAGTTTTTGACAAAAAATATAGTTTAAAAAACTGAACTACATACTTTTAAAGAATGTCAAACTAAAAAGTTAAAAATAATTTTTAAAAAAGCGTGAGGCGCTTAATATACAAAAAATATAGCACAAAGCGCCTCACGCTTTTTTAAAATTATTTTTAACTTTTTAGTTTGACATTCTTTAAAAGCATGATTTTTTAGTTTAGATTTCCCCTCCACCCTCCAGTCCGATTGCTTAGCCAGTAATGGCCATCTATAGATGGATTTCATTTGGTTAAGGTTGCTTTTATTTTTTTTGCAAGTGAGTGAAAGCCGATAGAATTGTCCCAAAAAGTGTGGGCACTGAATATATGAGTATCTACTTATACGAAGCTCTGATTCCTACACACGTCCAAAAATAACAGCTTCCTTAACCCATATCATCCCAACGATAGTAAAATTAGTCCAATTTTTATAAAAATCAAATCAAAGTATGTTCATAGATTTATAATGGTATCTACATATTTAAAAAAAAATATATGGGTTTTGGATTTTGTGTTTTGTAACCGTTCCAATAATGGAACACTAGGATTATACATACATGTAAGATACAGTTAGTGGCTATGGATTTCGATTTGAAATAAAACTATAATATAGACTTTTTATTTATTATAGTTAAAACTTAGGTATGTTTGAAGTCTATTACATAACAATATTATAATATTAGGTATGTTATTTTGTATGAAAATAATAGAACATTTGCTATCTAAGGCAATATTACATTATGCACTTGATTGTTGTATTCTTATGACAGACCACATCTGGTTAGTTTATTTTGTTTATCAATCAGATGTCCTTTACCATCCAATCTGTTAGCATCAGGTATACCTACGTCTCGATTTCATGACATTAGAGTTGCTACTGTTGGAAAACAAAAAAAGTCTAATTTTTGATCCCAGTACATTCGATATCTCGATACACTGTTGTACCCTGACCGTAACAATATTGCAACAAAGAGTTTGATATCTGTCGTAGTTACCCGAAAACCATGTTTACCCTTCTGGATTGCATTTTGTTTTCAGTTTGTGAGTGCAGTTATTCGAACACTTCTCCGTCAAAAAATAGTTGGAAAAATTGAACAGGACTTTCAAGATTTTCCAGGAAATCTGGCTCACTGTGCTCTTTCTCAGCCTTTTCTGAAATATCTACAAATCTCCATGTTTTTGTGACTTCAACGTGCCTTTTTTGGCGGTAGATCTGTTACTGACGACAAGGAGTTAGGCTGTGGAGGCTGCGTCACTGACGATGTGTCAGGTATTGATTCTTCTCCTGGTTCGTCTCCAAAGAGTTCATTCACTATCCTTGACTCAGCTTGAGACGATCTGGTGACCCAGAATTCAGCTTCTGCAAGTAACTGATATCCTGACAAATTATTTATACTTACGAACACCTCATCAACACTATCTTCGTCGCTATTTTGCCAATTCTCAGGAGATGTGATGAAAATATCAGTTGCTAACACATCGTCATCTTCGTCCAACCGCGAAATTATTTAATTCACATTCAATCTGCAATAGATAATATCATAATTATAAGATAATAGTAGTATGTTATCAAATCTAATATATAAATTTTACATGAGTGTATGTTCCTACTGTTCAAATAATGGAACGGTACACAAAATTCACACTTACCCACCAACTACCAATTTTCTTCAAAAAATATATAACGTAATGATATAACAAAAACGTAACGCATAAATAAACACTTCACTATAAATATTATAATATAAAATAATATAATTACTTACGTTTTTCTATTCGCCATTATTTTCACCAAAAACTTTCAAATAAAATCCGTTTTTATGACAAGAAGTACTGTTGGAATTTAAATGTTATTCACTCAACTGACACTTAAAAATGTCAGTAACACTAAGATAAATACATTAATTAGAAGATGCGTTCAGAAACTCAAATAAAATTTTAAAAAATAACCGTTCCAAAATTGGAACACTGGGATGATATGGGTTAAACAAATATAGTAGTACTATCCAAAAGATAATTTCTCTACAATAAATCAACTTATAGATTGAACATGGCATTTAGCTTCCGATCCACCATAAATAACTTGCATATCTACCACTTAAAAATAAGTTAGCGTTTATCCTGTGCTTTGGATGCCACCATCATAACAAAATGGTTCCGAACGGCCCAGCCGCAAGTTTAAAATGACCCATGAAACTTCAGGGCAAACCGCTTCAGATCATCTATTTTAAAGTAATAAAGGGGGCGAGGAAGGTCAAGGTAAAATGGTCCTTTGGTGCCATAAATACTCGTTGAAGCTTCGACAATGTTGAATATACCGTTCAATAAATTTTGTACACCACCCTATGTGTTTGAATTAAGGTTTAATTTTGAATGTGTTGTTGATAATTACATTAAGTATATATTTTTAAAAGTGTTGCTTTTAAATAGACGTTGAAAGAAGTCGACAGACAGCTATCAAGATGTCCTAATAGGCGTGGCGTCGCCAGAAATAATTTACAAATTACCCCCATGTCAGACCAGATTTGTGTTTTGGTGTTCCTACCGGGTTTTTATAATTTATTTTTAGGTTGGTTCATTATTTATTTTCATATAAGCTGTTGCCCGCGACTCCGTTCGCGTGAACTTCAGAAAGAGCTCAGTTGATATAAAATTAGCGCCTGTTAAAATAATGGGAGCAATATGTACGACTGTACGTCCGCGCTTTCTCTCGTTTTCGCAACATATTTTGTTACTGCTCTACTCCCATTGGTCATAGCGGGATGTTATATGTATAACCTATGTCCTTTCTCAGGCTCTAGACTAGGTTTGTAGGGTAGGGTAGGTTTGGCGTGAAAGCCGGACAGACAGACAGACATACAGAGATACTTTCGCAATAACTCTGTATGTCTGTCTGTCTGTACGGCTTTCACGCCAAACCTACTGACACGATTGCAATTAGATTTGGTACAGAGATAGTCTAGAGCCTGAGAAAGGACATAGGTTATATAACATCCCGCTATGACCAATGGGAGTAGAGCAGTAACAAAATATGTTGCGAAAACGAGAGAAAGCGCGGACGTACAGTCGTACATATTGCTCCCATTATTTTAACAGGCGCTAATTTTATATCAACTGAGCTTTTTCTGAAGTTCACGCGAACGGAGTCGCGGGCAACAGCTTATATGAAAATAAATAATGAACCAACCTAAAAATAAATTATAAAAACCCGGTAGGAACACCAAAATACAAATCTGGTCTGACATGGGGGTAATTTGTAAATTATTTCTGGCGTACGCCACGCCTATTAGGACATCTTGATAGCTGTCTGTCGAATTCTTTCAACGTCTATGTGGCCATCACTCCAGAACTTTACTGCCCCATCGGCCCACGGTTCTACGAGCAATGTACCCTGCCCACTGCCACTTAATTTTAGCGACTCTAAGAGCTATGTCGATGACTGTGGTTCTTCTGCGGATCTCCTCACTTCTGATTCGATCAAGCAGAGAAACACCGAGCTCTTTCCATTGCCATTTGTGTGACTCTGAGCCTTCGTATGAGGCCCATTGTGAGTGACCACGTTTCAGTTTCGTATGTCATCACTGGCAATACACACTGGTCAAAGACTTTAGTCTTGAGACACTGTGGTATCTTGGACAAAGAGAAGATGTAGCGTAGCTTCCCGAACGCTGCCCAGCCGAGCTGGATTCGACGAGACACCTCTTTCTAAAAGTTGGACCTACCTAGTTGGACTGTTTGTCCCAGGTATATATATTCATCAACAACTTCGAGTGCAGAGCAACCAATTAGAATTGGAGTGGGTGCGACATGATCTTCGTCTTATCCATGTTCATCTTTAGATCCACTTGGTGGGAAGCCCTGCTGAGGTTTTTTTTTTTTATTAATTATAAACTAGTGCTTGACTGCAATCCCGCCTGATGGTAATAAGCAGTGATGCAATCGTTGATGATAAAATGCACTAGCTTATTAAGCCTATTCACTCAAAAAAACTGAGTGTATAGGAAGGAAGACGGCAGTTGAGCGAGGTGATGCAATGTTTAACCCAACAACACGACCAACGATGCTGCGCCAGAGGATGATCTGGAGACACTCCACGACCAAACTCGCGACACAACAACATTAGGCACATCGTACCCGGTACACATCGCAACACAAATGCTCAGACCCGTCCTCCGTACGGCTTCACCAGACATCATGCCGGAACACGACGAATCGCTTGGCGGCAAGACTTTTTCTGGTGGGTGGTAACTTATGCCGGCGGCTAATGTTGTTGCCTACCACCGAGAGGTCATTGAGCATTTTGCTCAAGGCTTCCAGGGTCTCCGCCTTGAATAACGCAATTACCCTACTAGGTCAATATTTCTCACCTATACACATTTTCCATAAGATAAATAGTCATTGGATAGATGATGTTGACTGTCGTTGTAGATTGACAAAAATTGCATGGTACACCTATTACCTACTACATACACTCACACTTACGGTACATTTGATGGTAATAGGCTATTTTTTTCAGAATGGGAGATCATCAAATGACCTGTCCCGTTCTGGATGGAGTCAGATTTTTCCTCACTAATACCTACCGATGTGTGCAACTCGCGGTATGGCAATCGCTCCACATTGTGTTGGACATTAACATAACTGGCAAATATTAGTGTAGCTTTGTAGCTGTAGCTCTGCTTAACTCCTCGGGAAATGCAGGCGTGCAGTTATATAAAGTTTCTAAAATGTTCCAATTTTCCAATAACACTTTCCTTGCAAGTTGCACTATACTCTGCCCACTGGCCCAACACTAGTTGGTATGGTAAATTTTCAAGTGGCATGCGGTTAGCAACGAACACTTAACTCTCCTTTGTGCCATACTTAATTAACAAGTTTAGCTACCCACTTAACTGGCGGACTTTGGGATAAGTACTATGTAACTATTGAACACCGCGTGTGGTGGCGTTGCTAAGAAAATGTATTAATATTTAGTTCTTTCAAGGGTAAACCTTGGAATGGCACCAATAAGGAGCATATAACTAACTAAAAATTATATCATATATAATGAATAAAATGGAGTAGAAATACTTTCTGAGTTTGTCTTGAACATACAGTGAAGGAATAACACCGCGGCGAGGGCGCTGGGATTCCCGCTCCCTCACGCGCTCCGCCTCCTCCTTTGCCAGCATCGCTGCTTCGCAGAAGGAGGTGACGGCCTGCCATGCACTCTCGCTCCGGACCATGGCCAGGACCAGGGTCGACGCGAGAGATCGCTGCCGATCGCCAACCCAAGCCGGGCAGACCTCCACCGTATGTTCCACCGTGTCCTCAGAGCAATCCCCACAATGGTGACACCCTGGCGTTTCCTCCCGCCTTATCCGGAACAGGAACCTCCGGAAACAACCGTATCCGGTGAGGACCTGCGTCAGGCGGAAGGTGAGGGTGCCGTGGCGCCTCTCTAGCCACTCCTCAAAGAGGGGACTTACCACCGCTATTGTGGCATGCCTAGCGCTGGGTTGCGACAATCGCACTCTCCATGTCGCCATGAGATCCCGCTGGAGCTCTGTAAGTCGTACCGCAGGTCAATATCCCTAAGTTTGAAATCGCCAACTCGTCTTGGTCAACAGGCATGCCTTCTTTGTAAGAGAAGAGAAGTTTGGTCATATCATTTTAAGGGCCGTGGGTTTGTGTGTATTTAGTTAACCTACTTATTTTATTTTCCAATCCTTTACTGTGTTGAAAAGTGACCCGCTAGTTAAATTTTCCACATCAACATATGATAGCGAAAATTTGCCAATTAGAAATCTTGGGATATAATATTAGGAACCAACGCAGAAGAACCAAAGTCACCGACATAGCTCTGCGAGTCGCTAAACTTAAGTGGCAGTGGGCAGGGCACATTGCTCGTAGAACCGATGGCCGATGGGGCAGCAAGGTTCTGGAGTGGCGGCCACGTACTGGAAGACGCAGCGTAGGGAGACCCCCAACAAGGTGGACCGATGACCTGGTGAAGGTCGCGGGAAGCCGATGGATGCGGGCAGCACAAGACCGGTCATCGTGGAAAGCCTTGGGGGAGGCCTTTGTCCAGCAGTGGACATCTATAGGCTGAGGAAGAAGAAGAAGAATATTAGGAATGGTCAATAATTGGTCATCTTTGTGATTTACTGTGAAACTTTCCATCTCTATTTAATGTTTAGCTTTGGGATTCCTGTAACTGGATCGAAAGGTGGCGATGACGAATGCGATAATTAATTACACTACCCAAATTGCAAACGAAATTAAAAAAATACATATATCCTATAGATTTTCTCATTTCTAATTGCAATAATTTTGGTATCATAATTATTTTTGCATGCATTTGATACATATTCTGTATAGCTGAACATGCCGACATTGTATTTAAATAACTGTAACAATATTGTAATATGTATATTATTGTCTTTTCTAATTACATAGTTCAAAATTTTTTTGAATTGTAAAAGTAGTGAAAGTAGTTTGTTTGAAAAAATCAGTTTTGCAATTAGTATTCAGGTAAGGATTTTGGTTTGGGATGTTGATTTAATTTTTATGAATTAATTTGCACAAGAAATGAAACCACGAAAAAAAAATACATAATTGAAAAATGAATTTATATGCAACTTAATTAGTTGATATGATTTCATTCGTACAGTAGAACTACAAGATAATTATATAAATAAAACAACTTGTATAAGAAAATACTCATTGCTAACTTCCCGTGATCATCACTTTTTATATAAATATTCTAAGTAAAACACTGTTTTACATTTACTTGATATTCCACAATACAAATGCGAGACATAGCCGTTACTCATAGCATTTAACCTTTCACGTCTCCCCTCGAGAATGGCGTAGGTGAAACGTTATACTAAATGTCGGACACCGATGTAAGAGACTCGGTCCCATCGGATGATCCGGGTGAGTTATTGTGAGCCGTTTAGAAATGCATACATAACATTAATACATAAAGAGGATGAACTTCAACTGACGTTGATCGGCAAATAACTTTTAAGAATCATTTTAGAAGATATAAAAGTTACGTATGCCACTTTCGAAGCATGTGTTTTCATTTAGTGAACAGGGAGTGTTTTGAAATCCGGCTCGAAGGACCAAAAATGTTTTGGATTATATTCCCTCGATAAATTGACTGTAAAATATGCGCACGTTAGGCAAATTGAAATACGGAGAGAAACCGCGAGCAAGCTCTCTCAAATAAAGAAGAGGTGGAACTTACAGGCTCCAGGCGATGTACTCCTAGTATGCTAGAGTGGACGGATCCCCCATCAAATGTTCACTTAGCGCTATAAACTAGCTGATAAGCTCACCGGCCGGTGGTGGTTCTTTTTTCGGTTACTTGATGTTGTTCAAACCAGGGTTATGGAGAGTAAACCACGTTATACTGAATGGTGAATGGAATAACTTCTAGCGTTCCGTTCGTTTTCCATTCCTTAGTGCTGATTGGATACTCCGCCAGGCAATGAGGTTGAAGGAAAAAAAAAACGCGGGAAAATTTGAATAAGCAAGGAGGTAGCTAGGATTTCTCTCCGATTCGGGTGCTTTCTCAGAACAACCCCAGCACCCTAATCACGTAACACATTATTACTATCAATTGAAATAATTTAGAAGGATATTGCTAATCCATTGCTCTTTATATTCCAATAATATATCTGCGCAACAACGTAAATAACGCAATGAATATTGTTGAACTTTCAAAAAGAAACCCATTGCTGCTGGTAGTCATCATCATCATCTCAACGTTTATCCCGGTTGCATCCGCGGCTTTCGCGTTGGAGCCCGGGGTCTGCTAAAGTCTGCTATTGCTACCGATAGTGTATTACGCAATTACCCATCAGATAATGTTTCGATGACTATTTGTATTGACTCTCTATAATGACCACATTTAAACAAAAAATGACGTTGTATATATTGTACACACCATATATGCTCTCAAATTTAGAATAGGGTCTTAAACCATGTACTAAATTCACGAATACAATTTACGCGTCGTTGTCACCATCAACCTGTGACAGGACCAAAAAAAAACAGGTCCTGCCAGAATTTTGTTAAACTGTGTCAACACCGAAGCTCATTCAACCTTCAACATACACCCAACTTTTAGAAACAGTCGGCATTTTTTGTTTTGTGTAACCACATAATGACAGAATACAAAATAAAGCGAGCGCTATGTAGAATCCGACAATTGCCGACAACAGCTCCCGAACGCATTTAACAAGGGCACAACGTGGGTTCGGCACGTGTGGTAACTTTTTATTGCATTTTTTTACACATGTTACGTTAGAAAATGAAATTAACACGCCCTTAGAATTTGGAACAAGGTTTATTTTTATTTATAGCTTTTTGCTTACAATAGTAGCTACGTCTGCTAGAAAGATAAATACTTTGTTGTGCCCGACAGGGTCCATAAATGATTCGATATTTTAAGATATCAACTACTACATATTTACATATTATGGATTACAATAAATTATTTAGTACTAGCTTGCCGCCCGCGGCTTCGCCCGCGTGGAGTTCTGTTATATCGCGCTTTTTAGATTTCCCTCGGGAATATAAATTTTTTCCGGGATAAGAGGTAGCCTATGTCCTTTCTCAGGATCTAAAGATTGTCTGTGCCAAATTTCATCAAAATCGGTTGAGAGGTTTAAGCGGGAAAGCGTAACAGACAGACAGACAGAGTGACTATCGCAATTATAATATTAAGTATGGATAGAGTATACTACTCATTTATATCAATTAATTTAAATTCATCACAATCACTAAGTACGCTCAGCGGGGTAATGGCGTAATAAACTATCAGTAGCAATGGGTTTCATTTTGACAGTTCAAGAACATTCATTGCTTTATTTACGATGCTGGACGGACAATTTTTTTCACATATGAAGCAAGGTTAGGAATATCCTCAAAAATTATTCAGAAAAAGTATGATAGTGTGATCACACACAACAGCTAGTCAGTTAGTAGCAAAATGAATAACGGGCATTTTAGATTGGCCCAATAAGTTTTAATCTTTAAATAAACCAGCCGCACAACACAGCGCAGAAGAACCAAAGTCACCGACATAGCTCTTCGAGCGGCTAAAATTAAGTGGCAGTGGACGGGGCACATTGCTCGTAGAACCGGTGGCTGATAGGGCAGTAAGATTCTGTAGTGGTGGCCACGTACTGGAAGACGCAGCGTAGGTAGGCCCTCAACAAGGTGGACCGATGGCCTGGTGAAAGTCGCTCAAAAAACTGACTGAGTAGGAAGGACGACGGCCCCATGAATGGGTCCAGGGGCGAGGGACATGGGGAAGTCCCCGCCCCCCTATTCGATGGACCCCGAGGTGGAGGCGCGTGCGAGTGTCAGCGCGCGCCTCTAAGGTGATGCACGGGGTAGTTTAACACGCCACTACCCCGTGCAGGATACGAGGCTCGGACAGACCGGGCAAGCACGAGAGGGTGGGGCCGTGGAAGAATTTAGACTCCCGCGGCTCCACGCGCGCTCGTGTTAGAAGTGATACCGGGGTGATTTTAGTCAGTGAAACTCTGACAGACCCCGTCGCCCACCCCAGGGCGGCGGACATCATATGAGGTTTTACATCCCGAAAAAAAAAATCTGCGCCAGAGGGAGATGCAACTGGAGACCATTCAGGACCAAACTTCTGACACAACAACATTTGGCGCATCGTACCCGGCACACAGCTTGTCAGATCCGTCCTCCGTACGGCTTTTACCACTCACCAGACATCATGCCGGAACACGACGAATCGCTTGGCGGCAAGACATTGGCTGGTGGGTGGTAACTTCTGCCGGTAGCTGATGTTATAGCCTACCACCGACAAAAATTTAGCTGTACTTATTCATTTCAAGCTGTTATTGTTGCTTCTTTTTTGTGTTTCTTGTTTGTTGTTCAACTCAAATAAACATAAATTTTATTTCTTTCTCTGGAAACAGAAAGAAAGCTTGTATATTTGTTAGTTGTCCGCCGAAACTTGAACATTATTTGTTCCCGATTCAAATTCGAAATGGTATCATAAAGAATATTTTATATTAATTTTATAGCTAAGAATCAGTATTGCCATACAACGTAGTAAGCCTTCTGCCGTCTTTTACTGTTGACTGCGGCGTATACGAATTTTTTGGTGCTCTTCGATTCTCTAACTTTTTATGAAAGTTTGAGGGGATGGATGGATGTTTGTTACCCTTTCATGTAAAAAACACTGAATGGGATTTCATTTAATTTGATATAGAGATAGGTTATAACATATATCACAGGTGAGACCGCACATTGCTAATCCATACTAATATTATAAATGCGAAAGTAACTCTGTCTGTCTGTCTGTCGGTCTGTCTGTCTGTCTGTCTGTCTGTCTGTCTGTCTGTCTGTCTGTCTGTCTGTCTGTCTGTCTGTTACGCTTTCCCGCTTAAACCTCTCAACCGATTTTGATGAAATTTGGCACAGACAATCTTTAGACCCTGAGAAAGAACATAGGCTACCTTTTATCCCGGAAAAATATGATGTTCCCGAGGGAAATCTAAAAAGCGCGATATAACCGAACTCCACGCGGGCGAAGCCGCGGGCGGAAAGCTAGTATATTATAAAACTTAAAAAAAAAGTTTTATAACATGCTTTTCAGTCTCTTAGACGAAATTCGAAAATTTATTTTCACCTCACAACAATAGTGGCAGCCATAACCCAAGTTAGAATAAGTTCTCATCAATACGAAAAAAACCCTATCTTCAAAACTACTGAATCGATTTTGATGAATATATTATGTATTGTTCAACTTAGGTAATACTTATAGTATTCCCTAATTTGAACAATTAAATCGGACTCGTAGTTTCGGAAATATGTGCGTGCAAACATAAAAACATACATAAGTAGGTACAACATACACTTGAAATTTGGCTGACATACAAACGGGTCGAATTGTTAACCTCCTTTTTTTGAAGTCGGTTAAAAATCTTATTACATATCATACAGACCCACCTACGTATTGTAAGTTGTGTCTCTATTTTATCATGATTTTAGCGTAAATGTCATTTTATATTTTATTCGTCGATTAAGTAGTTTTATTTTTTATTTTATTGTTAAATTTAAATTTTGTACTTTAATTCTAATTCTGATTTTATTTTTATTGTTAATATTATTTCTTTTACAATTTTTATTTAAATTTTGGATGAATCTTTTTTTAATTTTGTTGCTATTTTAAGTAGGTATATGCTATTTCTATGGACCACGGACTGCCAATAAAATTTATTATTATTATCAACATTAGCATATAGCAGTCCACTGTTGGACATAGGCCTCTCCTATTTTACGCCATTCAACTCGATTCCCGGCAACTCTTATCCAGTTACTACCAGCCATCCAGCGAAGATCGTCGCTGCACCTAGCCTGAGGGTGGTCACCTCACCTTACGTTTACCGATTTTTCACTCTAGAACATGTCTATTCCAACAGTCAATGGTTCTACGGCGCGGTTGCCACTTCAGTTTGCTTATTCTTTGAACTTTGGTATATCTGGGACTTTGGTATAACTTGGACTTGGTTAGCCTAAATATTAAACATCATAGGTAGGTACTATCAGCTGTAGAAGTCCATTTCCACCTTAAAGACTACTGTCGCCTGCGCTAAACCGGCCACGCACACTACCGCATTATTTTTTTTATCGCCGTCTTCGTCTTTCTTTAAAGTAATGCAAAATTTCGTTACTTCATTTGAAGTTGAGTTAGCGGCCGCACTTAACAATGGTGCTATCAAAAGCGAGCGATTGTGGGTTCGATCCTTATTATAGGCAACTCTTTTTGTTGTTTCATATAATTTAAAATTATGATAATTGATTTGTATTTTAAAGTAAAAATGTTTGCAAATAATATTTAAACAAATAGGAAAATTTATTGAATATTTATCCCAAAAAAGGGTTTTATTATATGTTTTAGTTTACTATAGGGGTAATATAATAAAAAATATATAAAAATAAAACAATAAGCATATTATAATGCAATATATTATAAAGTTATATATTATTCGGTATAGATATACTTATACTAACAAATGAAACAAACGTTGAAACGGCAGCATTGTAATATTTTATATAAAAGTAAACCTTGACAAACTTATGATATTGGTATGGTAAAAAATACAAAAAACATTTTTGGTTGTTAGATATGAAAATTATAATATTATACGTATATTATGATTAAAGAGGTTATAGCTTAATTATTCATTTTCTTAAAGAAAAGAGGATTGAAGCTTAACCTGAATATTATTGCAATCATAAAATAATCTATACTTAGAACACATAATAGTGCTTATTACATTTATATTTTTTTTGCGTGTATAGCATAGTACTAGTGCTGCCATCCTGCAATGCCTTTTTCGGAGTTTGAAGGCATGAGATTATAATCTTCAAGCGCTTTCTTAGTTCAAAAGTAAACGAACTTATTTCTTATCGAATTCCGAAATTATTGTTTTTATAATTTACCAAAAGTAATTTGTATTGAAATTGCAAAAGGCGACATCTGTTAGCCATTAAGCCAACCGAACATATTACTGTCACTTAGCTAAATTACTTTAGAGATGGTTTAGAGTCCGTTATTAAGATATTTATTGGTATATATTTAAAACACTCTGTAGGACACTTCTGCACTGTTTTTGTTATAAATAGTTTTTTTTTGTTTAGCTCGATAACACTCCACCAGCCTCGCTAATTTATTTTTAAACCACAAATGCAACCTATCTTCTTCGCACGATTTAAAAGTTTATTCAACGGTAAATATTGTCGTTTCGTTTCACTTGTCTCGACAGCTACCTTCGTCCTCCAACCTCTTGACCTTGACCTCCAACGGCTTACAGTATTTATCTAAAACAATAACAATTTTATTACGCACTTGCTACAAGCGATTGGTTTGCACCTTACATAAATAATAATAAAAACAACTTACACAAAAGCCGGTTTCATATGATATTTGAGATATATTGCTGCATATGCCTGCATATTGATTAAAAAGTAAAACTAATAACACAAACTGGTAACTATATGTTCACCAACCAACAACAGCTAAGTAATATTATTTGAGTTATTGTAGCTAATAATAGTTATTGTAGGTAGCGGAATATTTTTTGTGAAGTAGTGATTCAGATTCTTTTAAGTCTACCGTCATCTTTTTATAATGACTCTAATATAGAAAAAATCTTAAAAGAAAGTATCATCTTTAAGTTGCAGATCGATATTTTTAGATATTTTTGTTGTAAGCATTCATAACTCACCAATAAACATTTAAAAAATATTTTTGTAAGTTATTAGATTCGAACTCGAACCACCTTGAACGCCTATCAAGGCGAAAACCGTTACGCCATTGAAACACTTACTGTAGACGTTGAAATTAATAAGTAGTACCTAACAATCATAAGCGGGCAGCAAGTGTATGAGCGTGTATCAAACTTTATTATAGAAGAAGGTCGTAACTACAACTAGTATTGCTTGGCCATAGTTTTGTGAGATTGCAACTCGACTTTTGGTCTTGACTGTACACAAACAGTCAAACAAAATGGCGGATTAATAAAGCGATGTCAAGAATATCGTGCACAGATTTAATAAACAAGTCAGGCTGTCTGTCTGTCTGTCGTACGAGATGACGAGATTGCTCTCAGATTCGCCCTTTACGTGTCGAGTCGTCGTCTGTAAGCTAATGAAATAACAAAATGACTGTTCTACAAATAACGAGATCCTATTTGTATAGATAACATTTTTTGAATAATAATTTGGATATTTTTTTATGTTTTAAATAATTCTAATGAAGTTTTCACGGAAATTATTCTACTAGATTATCTCCCTCTATATAGGTATTTTTAATTTTCCAAGACCTATGAAACCTCATTTTGTTTTTTTGTTTTTAATTAAGTTATTTTAAATAGCATTGCTGTTGAAAAACGCTTTACTTTTTAATATTGTTGTTAAATAAAGTTTAAATTAATATTAACTACTTTTTTCACAGTTCACGAGGTTAATTTTGATTTTTATCTTAACGCCATCTATGTGCAAACGCTGGAACTAAAACGCTACTATTCTCCTCGCTTCCTTGTTCCTGGGGGAACTCCCAACTTTATAATCTTCCCGACAGAGAGCGCCACGTACACTGTATTCCAAAGCTTTTAGAGTTATGCGTGAAACCCTTTTCAAAGTTACTTTGAATCCAATTATGAACTCGTTGGTGGTGTGAAGAGCTAACTCTAGTGCTTATCTAATTCATGAAGTTTTAGGCAAATTATTAGCTTAACGCGAACGTTACGTTTTCGTACTTACCGAAAAGATTAAAACAGCGGATTTAGGTATTTTAATGAAGAGAAACTTCATTGATAAATAATTCTTTTTAAGACTGGGATTGTTTTGAATATGAATGTTCAAGAAAAGTAATGATAAAGTTTAATAAGGACGTAGTGATAGTAGTAACGCAGTGATGTGAATTGACAAACGAGTTTTAGGTCATAAGACCGAATTTAGACCAACGCATTAGGTACTTTGTGTTAATCATTTCACAACTTTACCTAAAACATCATCATAATCTTAGCGTTTATCCCGGTTGCATCCGCGGCTTTCGCGTTGAAGCCCGGGGTCCGCTTTCCTGCACATTCTCCTCCATTTCGCACGATCTTTAGCATCCTGGGGTAAGAGCTTGTTGGCACGCATGTTATCTCTTACAACGTCAAGTCAGCATTTCTTTGGTCTACCCCGCTTGTTCCGGCCCGGCGGAGGCGCCATGGCAAGACATTTGTTACCCACGTAACATGCGTTTGCATAAGACGTGGCCGTAACAGCGTAGGCCACCCTCCTGCATTTTGTATCCGGGGCAGTCTTCGTGTCCGTGACATTTCACGGACACGAAGACTGCCCCGGATGCAGGAGTTCCTGATGCAGTCTTTCCGCGTAACTCCACACATCCACCGCCACTTTCTATGTATATCTTGGACACCAATGACTGAAGGCGAAGGAAAACATCTTGAGGAAACCTGGACTTTATAAGTCTGAAATTGACAACCCGCATTGAGCAAGCGTGGTGATTACGCTCATTCCTTCTCTGTATGACAGGCGACGTGTGCCCAACAGTGGGACGATAAAAAAAAAGGTTATTGATGATAATGGTGAAGGAAAAAATGTAAGGAAACCGTTATATCCTAGAACCAAAAATCAAAGCCATGTGACATTTTTCAAGCCGCATTGGACCAGTGTGGTGGGTTACAGTCTGTCCCACAATAGGAGTTTCTCCTGTATCATGGGTGCCTTTACCATATAAACTCATAAACACAAACAGCCAGACCCAGAACAACTACTCGTACGTCATACAAATATTTGTTCCGTGCGGGAATCGAACACGCAACACGCAGCGCAGCAGTCAATAGCTTAACCACTGCGCTAACCGTGTCGTAATTCATGAGGTGGAAATAGAATCGCATTGCAAGCATGGCTGTATGTTTATCATCCTTATCTATACTAATATATAAAGCTGAAGAGTTTGTATGTTTGTTTGAACCCGCTTATCTCAGGAACCACAGGTACGATTTCAAAAATTCTTGCGTTTAACATCACGCTGGGACTAATAGGAGCGGAGCATATAAAGAAAAACATATCGAAACCTACGCGGGTGAAGCCGCTGGAAGTAGCTAGTAATATATAAAGCTGAAGAGTTTATTTGTTTGTTTGAACACGCTAATCTCAGGAACCACAGGTCCGACTTGAAAAATTCTTTTTGCGTTTGATAGCCCATTAACCCAGGAAGGCGGATAGACTATGTGACATCACGCTTCAAACAATAGGAGCGGAGCATAATAGCTAACTACACGCGAACGAAGTCGCAGACGGCCGCTAGTTTTTAATATTTCATAGCACCTTAGCATTAAGTCCAAATTACGAACAGCAATTTATAACGTAGCACAACATTTTTCTTGGGAAAATCCCGACATGTCTAAGACACAGCAAATCCCATGGATTAATGGGGACTGTCTCGTCATACCTTCTTTGTTCCTTCACAACATCTGACCCACTTTTCACAAATGGATTATTATTTTTTTATGTTTAGTTAATACGGTACTTATTTTTCGCTTGTCATAAGAACGGACTGCTGCGAAAATTAATGATTACAGCGGAAAGAAAAACACCTTATATTTCACATTAACCATGATATTATGACTATTGCCTGCTCCTGGACCATTATAATATCAGTACAATTGAATGATGTGACCTTATTGTTTTACGTATTATAAAGTAGCGCTTGGACAAAATCCCGCCTGGTGGCAAGCAGTAATGCAATCGTTATTGGTAAAGCGCGCTAGTTTATTAAGAGCCTATTCACTCTAGCTTTGAAGACACTTAAAACGTGCTCAGACGGAAACACCACCGCTGGCAAATTGTCCCAGTTTCTCGATGCACGCGGTATATCCGGTCTATCCGGGTGGTATCAACAACGTGAGGATAGATAGTCGCCGTACAACGGGTCGTCCGACGATAGAACGGAGATGGACGAATTAAGTCATGGAAACCAACAGTTGGCTACTGTAGAGTACAGACGTAGGTCTGTGCGATGGATCTATATTTTTATATACGATCTCATTTTTGGATGTCAAATCATCTCTCGCTGATTTTGAATAAATGACTTTTGATTTTGATTTTTCCTGATCTTAGCGAGGAGCGAGGGGCATGGCAGACTTTTACTGATTAAAACCCATCCGACCCTGACCTATATGTCAGGGACTACGGCATCTCTTTCATTGGCTCTTCCGGACCCCGTCACTACGTGCTGACATCTCATTGAAGTGCGCTGTAGGATACAACGCGCTGTTGAGTTGAGCCAGGTGGCGTGCTACCCAATGCTCGCCGTCTCCCGTGACCGAGAGTTAGCTGCTGACTCCCAACGTCCGAGGCATTTCCTGCGACGACTAGGGGGGAGGGCGCTGAGATGGCATGATGATATTCTAATTGTGGAAAGTTTTAATACTCCTATACCGAGAACTCTTTAATTTTAAATGCAGCGTAGCATATTGCAGGCAGTGGCAGTGGTGGGGCACATTGCTCGTAGAAACGATGGCCGTAGGGGCAGTAAGGATCTGGAGTGGCGACCACGTACCGGATGACGCAGCGTAGAAAGGCCCCCAACAAGGTGGGCCGATGACCTGATGAAGGTTGCGGGAAGCCGATGAATGCGGGCAGCACAATACCGGTCATCATGGAAAGCCTTGGGGGAGGCCTTTATCCAGCAGTAGACCTCTATAAGCTGAAGAAAAGAAGATAGCATATTGTGAGAGCAAAAGTAGCCCTGAGGTAATGACCGTGAGGGAAATGAACAAGTTGTAGGAGTCAAACTGAAACAGGTACTTAAAATTGTTTCATTTTGCCATCACTACTAATCTGAAAACGACAAAGGAAAATTTAGTGAGGTAACTTACTTGTATGTTCTTAGAAACAAAGAACCGGCACTTTTTTTGAATAGGAAATCATCAAATGACTTCTCTCGCTCTGGGCGCAGCAGAAGGGCGTGTCAGGATTTTAGCCGTGTTCCTTCACTTGCCTGTAGGCCAGGGTCACGGTTTCTAAGAACCAGCACTGGGCCGGCGCGTTGTGGATTAGAGAGTCACATTTGTTCGTTCTGTTCAGCTTGTGTTCATGGTTGATTTTGTGTAGAATGCATACGCATTCGTTCAGTTTTACGACCGCATACGCTCTCCACACAAAATAGTTGTCTATGCACTAAAGCATTTAGCTTTAGTGCATAGACAACTATTTTGTGTTAGAAATGAAAGAGTGTGGTGAGTAGATCCTTATCCCATTTGCTCACAGAAACCGGAGACATATACAATTATACAGTACTAGCTTTCCGCCCGCGGCTTCGCCCGCGTGGAGTTCGGTTATATCGCGCTTTTTAGATTTCCCTCGGGAACATCAAATTTTTCCGGGATAAAAGGTAGCCTATGTTCTTTCTTAGAATCTAAAGATTGTCTGTGCCAAATTTCATCAAAATCGGTTGAGAGGTTTAAGCGGGAAAGCGTAACAGACAGACAGACAGACAGACAGACAGACAGACAGACCGACAGACAGACAGACAGACAGAGTTACTTTCGCATTTATAATATTAGTATGGATGTCCCAGCATTGGAAACATCATACTCAGATTATGTATAGTGTACTCTTGAATGTCAATTTGGCACCTTTTTAGGGTTCCGTAGCCAAATGGCAAAAACGGAATCCTTATAGATTCGTCATGTCTGTCTGTTCGTCTGTCCGTCTGTGTGTCACAGCCATTTTTTTCCGAAACTGTAAAAGGTTATTTTGTTGAAATTTGGTAGGTAGATGTATCCTGTGAACTGCATTAAGATTTTGATGCAAAAATAAAAATAAATATTGGGGGCTCCCCATACTTGGAACTAAAACTCAAAAAAAAAAAAAACATCAAACACATACGTATACCCCACACGTATGTGATTGATGATTTTTTTTTTGAGTTTGGATAGGTCTTCAAAAATGATATGGAGGTTTCTAAAATATTATTTTTCTAAACCGAATAGTTTGCGTGACAGACGCTTACAAAGTGAAAAAAAGTTGGTCCCCCCATTAAAAGTTTTCTTTTAATATCTCGTAAATCGTAAACCGCTTAGTACCGCGTAATCTTTCATACAAATAACTTAAATCCTTTAATTTCATAAATCAATGGTACAGTACCCTTTGTGCGTGAGTCCGACACGCACTTGGCCGGTTTTTTATTAATACGTTGCACCACACACTAGGAATTTCTCCTGTATTGTGGGTGCGTTTACAAACATAAACTCACACACACAAACAATCAGACCCAGAACAACTACTTGTGGGTCATACAAATATTTGTTCTGTGCAGGAATCGAACCCGCGGCACGCAGGGCAGCAGTTATACATTTAACCACTACAGCAACCGTGCCGTCTGCGTCCAGTGTAAATAAGTGAGGAATAACGATGACGGGTCGATAAATCTAAGCTACACTTGCCACGCCTGGTCTATGGATGGTAGACCATCAGACTCCGACGTGCCTTTAGGCTGTTGGTCGGTTACCATTCATGGATTTTTGGCAGTCGTTAGAAGCCTGAAAATCTGACAATCAGTTTTAACCAAGGGGTAATATGATTATATAGGCAGTTTATTCATGAAAAATTGCTTCTCCATCCGATGACATTGGAAACCGACCATAAAATAGTTGGTAAAAGGAAAGGCAGGCAACCAATTAGTGTGGCAATTAACCCAAATACGACCTTTCTACAAGTTCTCATTTCTTCTTTATGAATAGCAGCAATGACAATATCAGTAGAATAGAATATTCTTTATTATGTACGGACGACAGCAGGTCAAGCTATCCGCAACTGTCAGATATTCCTAATCAACCCTGACCCGTAATGCTTTAGCCATAAAGTTGAAGATCTAATGAAGAAATTTGACAGATTATTGTAGCTTGATGTGCTGGGTCACCCTTTGTAAAATCTTCATTCAAATCTTCATTGGGCGGTCTTATCGCTAATCGATAATATCACTAAAAACATCTTTGACACTTTCATAAATTACAATCAGATATAAACTTACAAATTCAGTGACAAACCGAGCCCCAATCAAATGACAAGACCTTTGTCAGAATTAGGATTATTCTCCTTTGATCTGTAAATTCCCTTTGTCCAACTTATCCAGGCTAATCAAGTTTAAAATCGGAAGCGAACGATAAAAGAATTCTTAATATCGTCTTGTGACTTAAATTCGTTACGAGTGTGAAGATCATTCGTAATTAAATGAATATGGTAATCAGGTCTCCTGTTTAAGGGTCAAAGCGCTAAGGAAGCCAGCAAAATTTAAATTTTCTTACGTTTTTTGCAAAGGTCAGTGTCTCCGAAGCAATGTCACCTTTTAACACGTAAACCTCTGAATCGAGTTGGAAAAAAAAAATGCCAATGAGATAGATTGTATCCTAGAGACATAGGCTTTTTTTTCCATGTTCTCGTGGAATTATTTCCTACATCCACACGGGCGAAGCCGCGGGCAGAAGCTTGTGTAATATAATTTAGCTAACAAATGTAACAAACAATTATTTTATAATCGTCTTTTATTTATGAAAGACACCGTCATGCTTTGAGTTGATAAATCCTGTCTAATAAATGGCACAATTGTCCCAATAATGAGTTCATAATATAATTACACGTCGTAATTTCATTAAACTGTAGTTTAAAGAAATTAATTTATATATTTGTTTATTTAGTTAATATTTATCTAATTACTAAATGGCATAGGCTCCAACAAGGTGGACCTATGACCTGGTGAAGGTCGCGAAACCGATGGATGCGGACGAAAAGCATAAGACCGGTCATTGTGGAAAGCCTTAAGGAAGCCTTTGTCAACAGTGGACCTATAGGCTGAAGAAGTTAATACGTAATAAAACATATTTTCTTTTGTTAATGCTTAATAAAAATGTTTATCTTAAGTTGATGACACGGTTTCGTTTTCAAAAAAAAAAAAAACAGAAGTCTTCTGAGCAACTAAGGTCTGCGATCGAAAAGACCGTTCAGCTTCTACACTTGTCGGCTTTATTGTCAGCAAATAATCGTGGATAGCAGAAAAGTATTCTCCTTGGACTCCGTCATTGCGTCCATGCTTACCATCAGGCGGGATTGCGGTCAAGCGCTGGTTTATAATTTATAAAAAAGATCACCGTCAATATACCAACTAATTTCCTTTTTAAGCATTTTCTCAAAATCTTACATTTGAAGTACCTACTCATGCAACAGCTGTATTATTTTGTTAAAAATTGCTAGCTATTGGTAGCGGCTGTGGTAAATATTTGAAACGATACCGGATCTGTTTTACTTACTCCGTATTCATGATACACCTACTTCGTGACTCTCAACAAGCCTTTAACGCTAATCTCTCATCAACAATGTACACACATGCTGCTTATTCTATTCGTCACAAAATTGGGTCAACTGTGAAGCAGTCTTAAAACGCGGCTTATCTATAATGCACCACTGATTATCATGACAGCTTACCACGGGTTTCTATTTAAAATTCACGCCATCATCCATCGTAGCAGTTACGGCGATGTCAAAGGCTTTACGGATGGCTCGTGCACTCGTAGACTCACGAGGCAAGAGACGCTTGAATCACGAGACGAATACCAATGGTAGCCTGTGTGTAGCCATTGCTCCGTGATTTCGTTGGTTTCGCTGCTCGCTCCTATTCTGAAATTTCAGGAACGTTTGTCATGATGTTCATTGCCAATCCTTATGGGTAATTTTATTGAATGAGTATTGTACGGCGGTACCTTTTTTTGTTCTTAGGCGTTTGTGTCTTTATTAATTACCAAAATTGAAGGGATTCACTTAGGCACGTGGATCGCTTCGTTTTCGTGATTAGATTGACAAGAGGAACTGTAGGATTTCTGATTATCTAACAATGAAAGTAAGCGTGTCACGCGATTGGAAGCAGGTTTATTCAAAAGGATATTTTTATTTTAAGGGAAAGGATATAGCATTAAATCTTGTATCTTGAAGAACTATAAGTTTTCGGATTAGTTAGGAAGTTATTGCGAATGTTACAGATATAATGATATTTATACAAATGTCAGTGCAGTAAAATAATATGTAATCTAATTGAGCCTTTTCAGGTTCAGGTTTCGTACCCAAAGAGTGTCAACTGGACAAGACACAGCGGCTCAGTCTTCCGTCCGTCTGTCTGTCTACTAGGTACCTACTAAAACACACGAAATTTTCAATGAGTACCTACCTAAGTACTTACTAAATATGAGCGTTATAGTAACGAAAAATAATTAAAAGATAGAAAGACAAATTGGATTAGGTTTTTTACAGGCCTACATATTACAAAAATGTAGTGAGCGAGCTGTCAGATTTTTTATTGGATTTTTAACTTGTAAACTTTAAACTAAAGCATTAAGGCTCAAAATTGATTGAGAATATTTGACAGTTTCGGGTAGCGTCCGTATCATTTATAGTCCGATCATTGTCTGTTTTTTCTTGTACCTTCATTTTTTTATACTAGAAAATCTTGTCTACATAATTATATTCAATCATATTAAATCAAAAGTCATTTATTCAAATTAGGCTGAGAATCAGCACTTTTGAACGTCAATATTACCTAAGATCCCCCCAAAACGCCCACCCATCGACACTTCCTAGTGCTTTCGCTGGGAAGAAGAAGCAGTGGAACAAACACCAGCGGAGCAGCACAGCTGTCTGTTCATTTAAAAAAAAACCCATGACTTTATACAATATACTGGTTCCAATCCACGTCATTATAAAGTCATCCAGATTGTACGAAAATATAAAGAAAGTTATAGCTAGTGACAATGAGGTGCGAGATAAGCCGTAGTGGGGTTATTTTAATGTGATTGAGCGGCGCGGCCACCATCCTACCGTTCCATCGTTCATCCTACCATGCTACCATCCTCCATGGCTACCGCCCTGTCTCGCGTCACTGCATTATTAATGCATCCCTTATACGAGACACATGGTTCTAATGTGTGATTAGCAAATTTTTCTTGGCTAAATTAGCAATAAGCACTATACTGATATTCTTCTTCAGCTTATAGAGGTCCACTGCTGGACCAAGGCTTTCCACGATGACCGATCTTCTGGAGTTGCGGCCACATATCGGAAGACGCAGCGCAGCGTAGGGAGGCCCCCAACAAGGTGAACCGATGACCTGGTGAAGGTCGCGGGAAGCCAATGAATACTGATATTGCTTAGTGCTTATTTAGTCAAGAAAGATTTGATGTTGTGCAAGTGTCATTGCTACTGAGCACTTGTACAACATTCATTGCATTATTTACGTTATTGAGCAGACAGATTTTCGAACACATGGAGAAATACATTAGGAATATGCTTCGAAATGATTCCAACTGATAGTATCTAATAGTGTGTTATGCAATTAGGGTGCTGATTAGATCAAACTTAAATTTATTATATCAAACAAACAATAAGGGTGCTCACTAGATCAAACTTGAAGTTATTATGTCAAACAAACAATTAGAGTTCTCATTAGATCAAACTTAAAGCTATTATATCAAACAAAGCGAATTACAGGTACTTTTGAACTGTCGAGGGGTCGGTCAGTCAGAAAAATGCAGCTAGTTGCCCGTTGAAAAGCCTAGTAGGTACTTACACATTCTTCTAAAGTTCTAACATGATTAAATCATTAAGATGATTTATTTATTTTGTCTTTCAGGGATTTTCATCTTCAATTTCGAACATATTGTGTTGAAGTATTGGACATTTCAACGGAATCATTGTCATTGAAAGCTAAAGTTTTTGTCGATGAAGGAAGCACCTGTCTTATGTTCGGTTTTTTTTTATACTCATAATGTAAATAGATATGAATTAATGAAATTATTGTATGATTTATCTCCACAATAAACTTCAATGTGCAATTTTTAACATTTTCGTAACTTTTTCTGATTAGTCAGTGCGGAATCGCCTTAATAGTCATCCAAATAAAGTTGATATTTGTATAACTTTAAATACGGTAGGAGTGTGCAGCACTAAGTCGTGGTGGCCAAGTGGCCACCATGACACCAGCCTCTGAAGTAAGAAAGTGTGGGTTCGACGGTCAGGCAAGTACTAATGTAACTTTTCTAAGTTATATGTACTTTATTAGTAAATCTTGGACACCAATGACTGATTACAAGGTGAAGGAAAACATCTTGGGGAAACCTGGACTTTAAGTCTGAAACCGCCAACCCGCATTGCTCAAGCGTGGTGATTACGCTCAATCCTTCTCTATGTTAGAGGAGATCTGGGTCCAGCAGTGGGACGATAAAATGGTTGATGATGATGTACATCACTGCGCATTATTATTATAGTTGATGGCCACAGTCCAAAGTTGCACATGCACATGCTTCTGCTTGTTGACCTGAATACCCTTTTTTCTAATCGAAATCTGAATTCATAATAAGCTGAGAATCAGGACTTTTCCAACGTCAGAATTATATGTATAAGAAAATCCTGCCCTTCATCACTTCCTAGTGCTTACGTTATGTTGAAGTGGCGGAATAAACTACACAGCCATCTTATTCATTTGGAAAACAATATTTGATTTTTTATTACAATTTTTGATTACCAAGTGATTGTCATTAAAAGGAAGAGATAAAGAAATATATTTTTTTTTTTTGTAATTATCAACTAGTGCTTTACCGCAATCCCGCCTGATGGTAAGCGGTGATGCAATCGTTGTTGGTAGACGGCGCTAGTTTATTATGAGCATATTCACTAAAAAAAAACTGAGTGTATAGGAAGGAAGACGGTAATTGAGCGAGGTGATGCTGTGTGTAAACCCAACAACACGACCATAGATGCTGCGCCAGAGGTAGATTGATTTGGAGACCTTCCACGACCAAACTCCTGACATCAAATTTATTCCTGTATGACAGAACGAAAGCCCACGAAAAAACTTCGCTAACACAATGCTTTCTTATCACTTTGCATTCAATTTTTTTCATTTTGTACAATATGGCTGCCCGCACTTTCAGCTCGTGTGTCCCTGAACAACGCGCAAGCTTCGCAACTAATTATTTCGCTGCATTTAGGAATTCTCTTTGCTTCGTCAAAGTTGGGAAAAATATTGAAATAACTCCCATTCAGGGGCTGCGTTGTTGTTTATATTAAAATAATTTCTTTTGTCGTCCCAAAAGCGATGATTATCATTAGACTTGGAGACTTTATATTAAGTCTAGGGTATCTGAAGTATTCATAATTAATTATGGATTTTTTCATTTAGGTACCATAACTGTTAATTTATTTAACAACAACTAACAGTCATCATCATCTCAGTGTTAATCCCAGTCGCATCCAAAGCTTTTCAGCTTTGGAGTGTGGGGTCCGTTTTACCAGTCTATTCCAGTCTGCGGATTTTGGCTAAACTTCGACATTTTCCGTTAAGCGACTGCCGTCTGACCTCCGAAGGCGATGTCGAACCATTGCAGTTAGACCAATTGTTGGACTTTTGAGGGCTCCAACAATCTGTAACGACTGCCATTAGATGTGGACCACCGGCTTAACGTGCTTTCCGAGGCACGACCAGACCATTGCAAATATTCATACAATATACAAATATTTGCACTGCGCGGGGTTCGAAACCACGCTTCCTTGCGCAGCGGCCGCGTTCGCTACCGTTATGCCACGGAGACTGTCGTTAACAACAACTAACAGTAGATATAAATAATAATATGTACAAGTATACAAAAAAGAGGGCAATAATAATCAAAGGCCATAAAAAAAAATCATCCGCATCGCTGTCAATAGGAAAGGTGGCCAAAACGTTGCCATACAACGTGGCAGCATTGCCATGTTGTATGGCAATGCTGATTCTTTGACAAATAATGTGCCAGGCTTTTGGTCACGTAAAGAGTCGACCAACCGCTTGGCAATGCCTTTAAACACTAACCCCCTTATTCATAAATGTTGCTTTAAATTAACTAGTGATTAGCGATTGTTTAACCATACATTTTAGACGTTTGCGCGTCACTGAACTTTAATCGTCGTTTATGAATAAACCCCTTAAACAATATGGTGTTTATTTATAAACGATGACTAAAGTTAAGTGACGTTAAAAGGTCAAAAACGTATGGTTAAATAATCGCTTATCACTAGTAACACTTACCCACTTTAGTAAGTGGGTAAGTGGTGGTGGGTAAGTGTGCAATCGGGCCCTATGGCCCTAGTGTTTCAACCCCAAACGGCTCGAACATAAAAGTTCCAAGAAGTTTTTGCGTGAAGAAGTAACATCCTCATAAACTTTCGCCTTGTAATAAATACTTTGATACTAAACAAATTAGGATTAGTACTGTAGGATATCTAATAAAATGCCTACTTAAGTTCAAACCCACGACGTTTCTATAGCAGGTTTAAGTTATTCTTAAAACTAAGTAAAATAAATAAATATATACGGACAAATCACTCAGATTTAGCTAGCCCCAAACTAAGTTCGAGACTTGTGTTATGGGATGCTAACTCAACGATACTATATTTTATTATAGATACATATATAGATAAACATCCAAGACCCAGGGCAATCATGAAAAGACCGTTTCCCATCATGACCTGGCCGGGGATCGAACCCGGGACCTAGATTAAATATTTTCCGTAACCATGCCGGCACCTAAAAACTATTCCATACAACTAGAACTTAGAACAGTTAGCTCCGGTCAGCGCCAACATTCCACGCGACGCCAACAATGCTGATTCCTCACGCTTAATTGTCCCGTGGGGAAGCCGGGCCAAATAAGACAATAGAAATAATTATATTAGTCTGATACCGGAGAATTCCGGGCTTTCATCGTGACAATGCGGCCCTCCCCTATTGTCGTGTATGAAAATCTAATTGAAATGAAACGTACAATATAATCTACATAATCTGTGGTCCTGTACACATAATCTGTGTTCCTTTACATATAATCTAAAAACTGTGTAGCTGGTAATTTTCCGGGATTGGATTTTGCTAGAATTTAATCAAAATAAAAAAAAAAAAAACAAAAATCAAAGCATTTATTTCAAATAAACCAGTTACAGGCACTTTTGAATTGTCAGAAGGTCGGTCAGTCAATAAGATGAAGCTAGTCGCCCATTCCAAAGAGTAGGTACCTATGGAGAAGAACGGGCAAGAAACTCCATGGACACTCTTTTAAATTTTCAAGCTATTGTTACAAATATTTGATTACATCATTCATGTTGAAATCAACCGTGTGAGAACGATGCAGAAATAAATGTTGAATATGAAAAATATATTGTAAGTAGGTACTGAATTTTTAATTAATGTTCTTTGCTTAATCTTGAGCAGAAACCGTGCGTGTTTTAGAAATTAATTAAGTGAAGCCATGTCGGCGTCGTTATTTTTTTTTTTGAGGAAAATATTTTCGGTTTATTTTGATACAATGATAATGCATAATTAGCTTATAATGTTTCCCCTGTTGAGACACAGGCCTCCTTTCGAGTGAGAGGACGTGGGCCGTATTACACCATATCATGTTACCTATCTTCTCACGACGTTGTCCTTCACCGTTCCTTTAATCGCCTGTCTGGGTTCGATCCTCTCACTCGAAGTAAACACTGGTCCACCACTGCTCCTATGAGAATGTATATGCGTTATTCCGACCCCAATTGTATCTATACTAATATATAAAACTGAAGAGTTTGTTTTTTTTTTTGAATGCGCTAATCTCATGAACTACTGGTCCGATTTGAAATATTCATTTTGCGTTGGATAGCCCATTAATCCAGGATGGCTTTAGGCTGTGAAACAACAAGCTGCGACCAATAGGAGCATAGTATATCAAAAATTTTAAATGTATGCTATATATTACGAATTTAGAAGTGTAATAATGTATCTATAGAAATCGACTCTTTTAGGGTTGAAATAAAATGTTCAAATAACTAACTAAACAAATAACTACGTGAACGAAGTCGCGGGCAGCCGCTAGTATAATAATATTAATTATGAAAACTAGTAGAACAAAGCTACAACAACAATCATCATCATCATCCTTTTTATCGTCTCACTGCTGGGCACAGTTCTCCTCTCATACAGAGAAGGATTGAGCGTAATCACCACGCTTGCTCAATGCGGGTTGGCGATTTTAGACTTAAAGTCCAGGTTTCTTCAAGATGTTTACCTTCACCTTCAGTCATTGGTGTCCAAGATATACTTAGAAAGTACATATAACTTTAGAAAAGTTACATTGGTACTTGCCTGACCTGGAATCGAACCCGAACAACAACAATACCAATACACAATTTTTTGCCTTTACACATCGTAAATGTTTGAAATTCCAAATTCTCCTTAGTACAAAAACTCCCAGTACGATAAATTCCAGTCCCTCACCACAGGTATTTCAGGTGTCCAACGTCGCCTCTATATGAACAGTACGTAAACCCGTCCTACTTACAGACTAATGTTTGGCCACAGCACAATAGTAAAACAGTATCTCAACTATGTTATTTTTGAAATGCTCAAAGATAATTCTTTGAGCTAAGGCTTGCTTTTGAATCTGCCTTGTGCCTTGGCTTCGTCTGTACTAAAAATAACCTTGAGCAGCTTTACCTAAAGGCTGCTCTTACTGAGGACATACCAGCGAATACCTTGTGGTGTAGTTGCAATACCAATAAAACAACAAAGAGTTGCCGAATTTGATCACTTATTTTTCGGAATAGATCGTATTTTTGTTTTTAATTAAAATATATCAGCAATATTGAAGCAGAGCATCTTAGCAAATTACGTCAAGTGAGCTTGCTCTGAGGTTTTATTTGTTAAGTTTTCACCGTGACAAATATGTACTTACTATAAATAAACAGATATGTATTTTTCAAGCAATGTATTAGCCAGTTGAAAAGGATGATGATGATGATGACTAGCCAGTTTAATAATAGGGATGTTTCCAAAAAATATAATTAGTCCGTCTTAAAGATAATTAAAAAAAATAAGACCCGTATTTTTTATTTTGTCGAAATTACCAAAAACTACTTAGATATACCGTATTAAAGTTACGAAGTCGGGGCTAATTACATCACGCCGTGGTATATTTTGTACCACGGCGAGACGTCATGCGACATTTCAAATCAATATATCTTCCTAAGTACTTGAATGAATAAAAAATTAAAAAATACGTGTTTATCATTTCTTATAAATGGATAGACATTAAATTATTTTTTAGGATACAACCCAATTGTCAATAAAGTTACATAGTTTTTCTAGCTATTTATTAGTCAGTTTAATAATTGTCAATGAAGTTATAAAGCTTTTTATGCCATGTATTAGTCAGTTTAATAATTGTCAATGAAGTTAAAAAGTTTTTTAAGCAATGTATTAGCCAGTTTAATAATTGTCAATAAAGTTATATAGTTTTTCAAGCAATGTATTGGCCAGTTTAATAATTGTCAATAAAGGTAAATAGTTTTTCCAGCAAATTATTAGCCAGTTTAATAATTGTCAATGAAGTTACATAGTTTATAAAAAGCCGTGAACTGAAACGGTGCACTAGACTAAACGTTTAAGCGCCATAGCTATCAAAATACTGTTGCAGCCTGTGGCGGCGGGAATCTCTCTGGTAATTGTTCTACCGTTTAATAGTGTACTGTGGTTCACCTGCTAACTAATTTTATTAATTTTAATCACCACGTTTCGCGTGTCTACCTTCATTAACTCTCACCTTTTGATATATGGACGTCGTTGAAATAACTACCAATGGTAGTTGGATGAACTTTTATGGGGTTCTCAATTTTTTTCGTTATTTTTTCGGCAGATTAGTGATTAAGGTAATATATTATGTAAATTGATTTATAAATGTGATGGTGTGTGTGTGTGTGTGTCACACTATTATGATAAGGTTCAAAGGTTCATATTAACTGAAGTTTTCGAGTAGTTAGGAAAACATCTAATTTTATATAGCAACTATGGTAAGTTAGAAGCACAGACGACATTGACATTGACAATGAGCACAATATATATTTGTTAGATTTTCAACTTTACCGCAAAAGCATTAAGGCTCAAGGTTGAGTAGATTATTTTACAGTTTCGGGTAACTTGACCTGCTATCGTCTGTACCTTCAAACTGTCATAATGTGAGGTGGACAGAGTAATATAATAATATACATACATACGTACATACACTGATTTACAAGATGAAGGAAAACATCTTGAGGCAACCTGCACTTTAAGTCTGAAATCGCCAACCCGCATTGAGCAAGCGTGGTGATTACGCTCAACCCTTCTCTGTATGAGAGGAGACTTGTGCCCAGCAGTGGGACGATAAAAGGTTGATGATAATGATGATACGTACATACATAATCAGCCTATAATATTCACACTCCTGGGACACAAGCCATTTAATAATATCCAGTAGGTCTAAATTACCACAAGTTTACTACCATGTATTTTTTTTTGTATATACATATAATCATCGTCACATATAGCGTATCCAAAGTTTAGCCATATCAGCAGTTAGACTGGTAAAAGCGGACCTCAGATTCCAAAGCTGAAAAAGCTTCGGATGCGACTGGAGTAAACGCTGAGATGATACAAAAAATTTGAGACCGACATCCTGAACATCTTCCAAGGTTCTTGACCTTTCCACTGAAAGGAATAGCAGTTTCCTTAAACTGAACTTGGGGAAGTTGCAACCAGTTTATCTTGGAGATCAGGCAGAAGTATAAAACCACGAAGAGCAAGACTCGTCTATGCATACACGTTGTCTACGGCCATACAAGTAACTACGAATCCAGTCAATCGCTGTTGGATATACTTATGTTAAGCAAGCGAAGTATGCCAAACAGAATATCGAAATCGACTGTACTGAATGCATTACTAAAATCCAGTAGGTAGGCAAAGAGCCGTTAGATTTTCCTGCTTCATACCTAAGCGTATGTCATCAGTGGCATTAACTAAGACTATATAATAGTGGTGACCAGGACGAAAACTGGATCGGAAAGGATTCTTGGTAGACCATTCTTACAAATGAAAGTACTGAGCTGATTATGGACAAGGCGTTCTAGAACCTTGGAGAGGAAAGGCAAGATGGATGGATGGATGGATAAGACGACATTCAGAAAACGAAGATGGATTGGATTTTTTGGGTAACGGAATGACTTTGGCATCTTCAAAGGCACTGTAGGATACTGAGTAGTTAAGGATGTAGCACGGGATACTTGACGTATGTAATTGTGTGTGAAGAAAATAAATCATTTGAAATGTTCCCAGTCTTAGGAAATCTCCTCTCAATATGAGGGAGTGTGCCGTGGCATTACTGAACGGATTGTTATTTTTCTCAAGTGCAAGTTCGTTTACAGTATAAAGCCGATTCGCCCAGCACGCCCCTTTTAAAGTATCATTAAAACTTGTATAAAACGATAAGGATTATTGTTAATGAGGCCCGTTATGACGTAACAGTCCCCATGCTTTATGACGTCACAGTTATGGTGTTTTTATGACCCACAATGGCTTGTTCGTCCAGATAAGACTTCAGGTGGATTTATGGGACATGCGACTGCTGTGGGTTTTATTTCATATTTAATTCCGGCCTGATTAGGGTTCTCAGTAATTTAATTTGGACCAATCCAATGATTTTTTTTTTTATTTGAAATTGTCTGACCTTTTGTTAGGAATTGGTATTACGTGTAGACAGAAATTGAATTACCGGGAATTTCAATAAGAAATTTATTTCTTGGCGTTTACCTTATGTTATGATATTGCTATGTATATCATGATACGTGCATGCTATGGCATCATGTCACTCATTACTGTGGAAAGGAAATTAAAGGCAGGATATTACAGCTTACCTATTTGTTTTATAATTTAATATTATTAATTAATGAAAAAATTGCTATAAAAAATAATATGGGTGTATAATAAAAAAGGGACATAAAAAATCAAATAATCTTTGTCCATTCTAAGGTTACCGGGAAAAATATTTTATTTTTTGATGTAATGTATTGTTTTGGTTTATAATAAAGTATATAATATAATATAAATAATATAATATAATATAGTATATAATATATGATATTATATAATATAATACAACATAATATAATATGTCGTTTATTTATTTATATAATATAAATAAATAAACTACATCAGTCAAATCATCTATGTACATCGTCGCCAGAAAACGTGCCTAAGAGACTAGCAGCATTCCATTTGACATCTTAGCATCATCATAGACCTTATTATCGTCCCACTGCTAGGCACAGGTTTCATCTCATACAGAGAAGGATTGAGCGTAATCACCACGCTTGCTCAATGCAGGTTGGTGATTTCAGACTTAAAGTCCAGATTTCCTCAAGATGTTGTCCTTTACCTTTTAATCAGTCATTGGTACTTGCCTGACCAGGAATCGAATCCGCACATTCATACTTGAGAGGCTGGTGTTTTAACTAATAGGCCACCACGACTCTTATTACGTTCAAATCCAAACAAATAAGTACACTGCCATCGGCCAGACACAAATCTAGACTCCGTTCTTGCTCCTGAGAAGTGCTAGATGGAAAAATCCAATAGCACTGTCCGACTCGCGAATCAAACTCAGGGCCTCATGTTCAGCAACAGTGCTCGCGACTTAAAGCAACGAGGCAGTTAACAATAATTTTATAACAATAAAATAAACACAACCAAATAACTTTACAGTATCACGCACTAATCCGACCCAGAATTACTAAAAGCGATTAATAACTTTGTTTATCGAAACGCCAACACTTCAGATATTCTGATAACCGAAAACACGCGAACGAAAGAAAATATAATAAAAGACACATTGTAGGATGAATAGTACTCGTTAGTTACTTTCATTATTATTCACCCTTTAAAGCCTCCAAAGGTTTTTGGGACATTAATCATGGTTACCTTTAGTGGAATAGCTGTTCCTAATGAATAGTTAACGAAGGATAAAGTGTGGTGTTTGGAAAAGACAATTATACATAAATAACAAAGCAATGTTTTCATTTATGTGCAAAAACAGCCAAATCTTCGCATAAATAAATGTCTCTAACCTAACCGTGGTAAGCACTAAGATATCTTGCATCTATAAATAACAAATAAATTATTCTACATGTATTTTATCAATAAAATAATTCCGACTGAAGCGTTTGTTTTAAAATATATTCAGTTTGCGATTAAACCCGCATTGAGCAAGGGTGGTGATTACGCTCAATCCTTCTCTGTATGAGATGAGACCTATGTCCAGCAGTGGGACGATAAAAAAAGGTTGATTTTGATCTGCAGCACTGCGCATTCTTATTATCGTTGTTCATAATCCATTAATAAGTCTGGGCACAGAGCAAAGTTGAACTTGCACATGCTTCTGCTTGTTGACCTGAATACCCTTTTTTCTAATCGAAATCAGAATTCATGACATGATGATATCCAGTTTTAATTACATTCTCTTTGAAAATATTTTCAATAGGCATTCTGTCAATTATATGTCAAAAGTCATAAAGGTAGCATTAAAAAAGTTTATTTTATCCAAAGCACTTAGGTTACATTTGATATAAATATTAATAGTTTGAGATATCGATAAATAAATCTCTAGGCCAGTCGATAAGTGTTTGTGGAATAATCTGAAAATCCATGTTTTACGCATGGCCAGTTATATATGTCGCTTGTGCCCATATCAATATTCTTACAAAATATAATACCTACGCGTAAGAAAAAGAAAACAACCTAAGTATATCATAAAATATTAGAATAATAAACTTTTTTTAAATATTTTGTTATTAATTATACTAATTCGAAGTCAATATTAATAATTATTAAGGCTAGACATCTGTCAGGGCAGTTAATTGAAAATTACTGTGCTTATACTTTCTATTGTTTCGCCTATTTTTTTATATTTTTTTCTTTCATAAGAACCTTTTCCGGATAATACCAAACACAATAAAAAAGAATTAGCAAAATCGGCCCAGCCGTTCACGCATGATGGCGTGACCAAAGGAAATAAGGATTCTTTTATATTGTAAATACAGTTTATTTTTTCTGTATTTGTTTAGCTGTAAGTTTTCTTAGCGTAAATGAAAGAAAATAAATAAATAAATAGGTGATAAGGAATAAACATATGAAATATACCTACATAAAACTGGCTCTTACAGGACTTATGCCAATTGAAATACCTCTAAGCATCTAAGCTTTAGCCTCCAGCAAAACACGTGTTATGTGTATGCTACATGAATACGAAATCATAACAATGAATATTACATTCTTTTTTCACGACGAAACGGAATCCTGATCAAAAGAAATTGATAGGAATTCCCTCATGATTACCCCGTAGATGCTTTGGGTAAATATTTTATTTTTTATCTGCTACTGTGTAAGTATTTTAGAGAATAAATACTGTATGTTAGTGTTCTATTTCCTTGCAAAAGCAAAATAATGGAATGCATTTGGTAAATGATACGAGAATTCTTCAAGAGCACAATAATATCTATTTGTAGATATGATTCTTTCTTTCGAGTGTACCAGAATATGAAAAAAAATTGTAGGTAATATATCGACCTTGATTTGTGGAAATCTTGCTCATGTACATGCAATTTTTCATTCTACGTCATTAGTTTTATTACCTTCCAAGCGGTTGAACATTAAGACTGGTTGGAAATAGATATCCACAAGGCCACTAGGCCATCACTACTACGGAGCCTCGATAAAGGACAAACCACTTGAAGGCCACAAAATAGGACGATAATATTTTGCTCTAGAAAAGGTAAATTATGCTCATATTTTGGCAGGTAAGGGCCAGAAAAAGTTATGTATGAAATAACACATTTCTAGTACATAACTTGGTAATGATATTATCCAATAGCTGAAGCATAACTGTTACCCCTTTTTTGAATAACGATTTTTGAATCAAAAGTCTGACTAGTTTATAGCATTTTGGGGATAAGACATTTTGTATCACCCAAAGATATGAATAAATTCATTTAAATAATTAATCGACACAGCTCAGAAACAGAGAAACAATGAAGGAAAAGATCGTAAGGAAACCGGCATCTCCTAAAACCAAAAATTTAAAGGCGTACATCTACCATCCCGCACTGGGCCCGTGTGGTGGATTGCAGCCCAACCTCTTTGAAGATGAGTTCCCAGCAGAAGGAAAATTATAGGCTGATTATGATAAATAGCCATAAAGTATATAACCAAGTAATTAATACATGCGAAAGTATTTTCAATTTTAAGAATTTCCGAATTGACATAACGTTTATTTGAGGCATGCTAGGGCCTGAGGACACGGTGGAGCATACGGTGGAGGTCTTTCCGGCTTGGGTAGCGATCTCTCGCGTCCGACCCTGGTCCAGGCCATGGTCCGGAGCAAGATTGCATGCCAGGCCGTCACCTCCTACTGTGCAGCAGTGATACTGGCAAAGGAGGAGGCGGGAGCGCGTGAGACAGCGGGAATCCCAGCACCCTCACGCCACTAGCCGCCGCAGGAGACGCCCTGGTCGGGAGACAACACTGAACTTCCAGCCACCGCAGGCGCGGGCCCGCGGGCGGTACGTAGTGGGCAGCTCGCCGCCCGGTAAGGACTAGGTCCAAGTCGACAGCGCGTCGTGTTTCACGCGCGCTTCGAAGTGATGTCAGCACATCGTGACGGGGTCCACGAAGACCGATGCGGGTTGCGGGTTGGTTAAACAAGAAACCGTGGCCATGGTCGTCGCACAGGCAAGTGGAGAAAGACGGATGGGTTTTAGTCAGTAAAAGTCTGACACGCCCTTCCGCTCCGCCCAGAGCGGGAGAAGTCATTTGATGGTATCCCATCCCAACAATAAAAAATAAAGGCATGCTAGGCCCCACTGGTTTTAGAGAAGTAAGGCACTAGATATGTCCATGCTCACCGTCTGTAAGCATTATTAGCACCGTTATGGTAGCATTTTACGACAAAGCGATAAAAAAACACGTACGAAAAAAATATTAATATAAACTCCAACATCTTTACATTAATAAGTGAATCGATAGCCGATAACGTACCCTTTTACGTTCGCTTTATCAATAACTTGCCACCAAAGGCCTTTAATATAGCAAGGGTGTTCGGAAGTGGAGATATCCCGAATATTTTATTCAGTGAGGTAAAGAGGCTGACAAAGAAATGCGCGTTAGATACCGGCCTAAATAAACTGAAAGGTACCATCGGTTCTCGGATAGTTGACATATCTTGCTTAGGAAGAAGGTAACTCGGTTTTGTGGGAGATGGTTTCGTAAGAAATATCAGCCTAAAACGTTCGCTTGCACAGCCCCCAACTAAGTGAGAGGGAATGAGCCGTAGGTTATATACCATGCTGGCCCAGTTAGGGTTCGTAGTTGTCACACATTTTCAAAGTTTCAGTACCAACGACTCGCCCAGGGAGTTTACGTAAACTGCTGGGAGGTCTCCTACCAGACGACCATGTGAAGGCCACAGCAACCTGCTGTAATTGGGAAACACATACGAAGACATAAATCTATGGTACTTAGGGGAAACTTGTTAAATGGAAGAGAAGGTTTTTTTTTATGAATTATAAACTAATGCTTGACCGCAATCCCGCCTGATGGTAAGCAATGACGGAATCATTGATGGTAAAGTGCACTAGTTTATTAGGAGCCTATTCACTCTAGCCTTGAAGACGCTCAAATTGTAGTCCGACGAAAACACCGCCGCTGGCAAATTGTTCCAGTCCCTCGGCATAAAAGAGGTGGTGAAATGCTTCGTCCGGATCGTAGTGGTGTTACAACGTTAGGATGGAAACTCACCGTACGACGGGTCGTCCGATGGTGAAACGGAGATGGGAGAATTAAATCATGCAATTCCCTCATACACTCACTAAAATGCATCCTATAGAACACCGAAAGGCTGGCTAATCTACGCCTGTGCTCTAGGCTTTGGCGACCATTTTGAGTTCAATCTGGGCCGCCAATCAGCCTTTTCGCACGTCTATCCATTGAATTCAAAGCAGCCAGGTGACATTTTGCAGCACCAGCCTAAATGTGGCTGCAGTACTCCACACACGAACGGACCTGTGCTTTATACAACATTAGACGCTGCCTTGGTGTAAAGTACCGCCGGACCTTTGCGATAACGCCAAGTTTCCTGGCAGCCACCTTAGCTTTGGACCCAATGAACCGCCCAAAGTTTAGGTTCGAGGAAATCTCAACTCCCAAAAGCTGAAGGCGGTTGGTGTACCAACCGCCTTCCAGGATAGATTCCGAATAGTAGGAGCCAAGGTGAACGGGCTCCTTTTGGCGGTAAAAAGCTTGTGTTTTGGCGGCATTGAATGCTACAAGATTGGCATTGCCCCATTCGGAGACTGCCTGTAGTGCAACATTCGTACGCTCTACCATAGCCGCACTTGAAAATTACATGAAAGAAAAATGACATAATGACCCAAATTACGTGTTCTTTCTTAGTTGATTCGGCTTAGGACAAAGATTATCAGGTGCATGGACTGTAATCTTTGATATAAGCTTGGAATTAGTGTAACAGGAAAAGTGGGGTATTTCATAATAAATTGGATTATCTAAATATTCACTGAGCAAACGGGTAATTTCGTAACTCACTATGAGTACCAATGGTTTTCAGGTTTGACGTTCAACAACATTCATTCACTTCAACGTCAACGTTCACACCGGTCGTCGTGGAGAACCTTGGGGAAGGCCTATGTCCAGCAGTGGACGTCTTTCGGCTGAAATGATGATGATACTGAACATTCACTTTGTTACAATTGGACAATTTTTTTCGAACATAAACATCAGTTACTTTGACCGAAATTTACATTTCTATATGTGAAATTTGACAGCAGTATTATTAAAGAATTTACAGCACTTTGTGACACACATAATGGCAATCGATAGAAATGCCTTTAATTTGACAGTTTAGCTACGTTGATTGTTTGATTTTTATGAGCAGTAATTTTTTTCAAACCTATGAAGGAATGGATTAGGAATTTTCTCAAGAATCCTCGGATTATACATAGTCAAAAGTGTTTTATGTAATAAAGGTGCTGTCTTTATTTTATAGTCCATAGCCCGACCATTTTCAGATAGCTGCCTTAGAACGTTACCATTCTAGATTATGCAATAGCAAGGGTTCCCATCTAGTATAACACACTCTCAGTTCTTATCAAAAGATAATAGATGGCAGCTTAGGTTGTGGTTTAAAATTTAGCAACGATTTTAAACCTCTTACGTGCAGTTTATAGCCCTTTTAATTTTTTTAACAATTTGAATTTACTTATTTAATGCTACTCCGTATATTTACACGTATAAATAACGTAATTAAACAAAACGGTAAAATGGGCTCAGTACTGACAATGATTTTTATTTTACACTCGGGACAATAGATGGCAGTGTACTCAATTAATCCTGTCATAACATATTTTTTTTTAGGTTAAGATAAGATGTCTCCTAACCATTATATTGCTGTTATCTTCTTTTAGAATGCGTATTTCTCGATCTCGATGCACGACGCATGGATGTATATATGACAATGTAGACAAGACATATATGGCGGTAGTGGCCGACCGATCAAGCGCTCCCTGGTGGCCATCTAGTGATCTCTTTAAGAAACTTTTTTTGCTCGACCGTCTGCTCGACTTGAGCTGGACTCATTTTGTTGTTCACCTTAAGGTATCTGTATGGAGTATTCTGTAATCTGTGCCAATAGTTAACTTCAAATAAATATACATACTAAATTATAAGCTACTCAATTTTATTGAATTCTCTTATCAATGATTTCTTACAGCCATTATAATAACTTACATGTATCAGTATGACAAAAGATATACAACGTTATTTTTTGTTAATGCAAAACTTGAATAAAGTTTGTTCAGAATAAGCAACTAAATCGATTCCAATAATTTTTACACCATGTTATATTTTTTCCCAAATGCATTTAGAAATTGTTGCAATATGGTTACCGAGCGCGGTACGCAGCTTATGAACGATCGTCGCCCGCGCAACAGTTGATGCCAGAGGTCAATGCACCGCTCGCCCGCCCGACACACTTGGACCATATTTTTGTTGGGACAGCCAAGTAGGATAACAAGCTTATAACTTTATGGTTTTTCATGATATATTTTTGAAATTTTGTACATAGATTCTTTATTTAAAAATAACAATAAAAATACAAAAATAATGTTGTATAAGTAATTGCTCACTAGTTAAATCCATGACAAAACGGTCAATCTAGTGGACAGAGTATATTGATAAATTTGTCGATTTTTATCTCGATGGTAACATGAGCTTGGCTACAATGGTAATATATTCGAATAATAATACAGTCCCGAACCGTGCCTCAGGCATTTCTATTATTTATTTAACACACTCAAAGGAAGACTAGTTAGATAATTGTTCCTCCCAAACCCCACTGAAAACACAATAATCCTAACAGTATAAAGTGGAAAATTAAAATAGTATGTGAGAGGAACAGTTAATTGATTTTAATATTTAATTAGATTTTATTCCTTTTTTTTTTGTTTCTTTCTGAGTTAATTTGATACTCAAAAATTTCTTTTATGGAAATGAGTTGTTTTGTAAAAAAAGAATAGCTCGTTTAGGTGTTAAAGTTATGATGTTAAGGAATTGACGTAACTAGACCATGACAAATAAGTAGGTATATTTAGAAAATTACAGGCGGACGACGACGGTTGGACTTCTCTACCCTTTGATCCCTTTGGCTACTTTTTTTTTTCTTTTTTTTTAACGAGTGGGAATGCATTTACGCACCTACCCGCCGCTAACTGGCGACAGGCGTGTGTGGGACTCACCCGGCCGGAGCCGGAAATACCCACTAAAACCACTCGGTTACCCTCGAGCCCTGCGTTGAGAGTGACACGGGCTCGGCCCAAAGATCTGACTCCTGCCACTCTCAGGGCTAACCGGCCTACATTTGGCCGGTTTCCGCGCCAAAGGAGGATTACCCGGGTACCGGAGTAATCCTCAGACGTGGTGACCAGTGCAATGCGCGTGCGGGAGCTACCCACATACGCTGGTCACACTCGGGGGCTAAGGAGACGCTCTACGCCGGAGGGGAGCGGGAAGACTATCTTCTTTCCGCTCCCTCTCCGCTGCCTCCTTCTGCAAGAGGACGGTCTCACAGAATGAGGCGGCAGCCTCCCATGCACTCTCGCTTTCAACCATGGCTCGAACCATGGTTGCCATGGAGGCCTCTAATTTGGCTCCTAATAAACTAGTGCGCTTTACCATCAACGATTGCATCAATGCTAACCGTCAGGCGAGATTGCGGTCAAGCACTAATTTATATGTATAAAAAATATGAAAGAATCATAATATTCTATGAACCGTTAACTGACAAGGGCGTGACATATTTACTTCTATTTTGACATTCACTGCGTTTTTTACGTTGATGTGCAGACAAATTTTGCCAACATATGAAGCAATGGATTAGCAACATCTTTCAATATTGTTCAGATTCTTACTGTGTGTAACTTAATCAGGGTGTCGAATCAAAATAATTATTAAAACCGTCGAAGATAATCTATCCAACGCATTCGCCAAGAATGCAAACCATTATGTGTTTATGGAAAGACAACTTTAACTCCCACAATATACAGTTCATTTATGGTTAAAACTCAAAAAAATACTGCTTGTTACTCTAAAATCAACTGAATTGATAATCAAATAAAGTTCATATTTATTTAACTTGAAATAACGTTTTTTTAAGTCGGTATACCGTTAATTTTACTTCTGAACTAATTAACCAGCCTTCTTCGCACACCAATTATTATAATAAAGCCTTTTCGGCTCCCAAAGACTAAAAACTTTTTAAACTGTGCCTATTATAATATATTTTCAAAATCTTTTTAGGCTAAGTCGAGTTATGTTACCCAGAGATTTTGAAAGCCCGTCGTTAGACCAGTACCCAGGTACGTAGAACTGTCCCTTAATCGGCGAACACATTTTTGTCAAATGATTGCGACTAGTTGGGATCGTTTGGACCGAACGGACCAATGGGCGGCCCGACCGATACTAACTGATCCCAACTAGTCGCAATCAAACTCTCTGGGTAACATAACTTGACTCAGTTATTTGATGTTGACCCCTCGACTAGACAATAATTACTTTTTTAAAATTATAATTTCATTAATGATGTGCTTGTAAGTAAATATACATATACAATATGTAAAGAAAACCCTGTCCGATCCGTGAAGGTATTGTTAGGTATCGATAACTGAATCTACTAATGCCTACAAAGCCGGGCTAAAGTTTTAAAAAAATCCCCCTAAAAAAATAAATATTATTTCGCAAAAAGAGGTAACTTAAAACTAAATGCTAAACGCTCAGAATTATACCGCCTAAAATAATGTTGTCACTTTTTAAAACTTACCAAATTATGGGGAAGTTGGAATCAATTCGCGGGGAAAAAAGATTATTTCAAAATTCACTAGTATTGTTACTATGATGATTATGTAAATTTTCATATTTTATTTGGTCATGTGTTTACCTAACCTTTATTATCCTTACGGGTCGGACAGGGTTTTCTTAACATATTGTATGTCCCTGAAAGGAACAACAGTGTTTTTGTTACATAGTGTATACATATCTCTTTTGCACTATAATCATTATGACATCTTAGCGTTATAACACGTAATCAGAATTAAGCTTTGAGTACACGGACTCCGGAACCTCCCGAGTCATCTATGCTAAAAGTCGATGTAATTGTAAAGTGTCAATGTTCTTATGTACAAACGACAGCAGCTACCAGAAATTGTCAAATATTCCCAATTAACCTTGAGTTTTAATACTTTAGTGATAAAGTTGAAAATCTAATAAAAAAAAACGCGCGCAGTCTTTGCAGGAATTCAAGAGATTTGTGAAGGAACACTACTACCTATTGTCGTTACGATCTTGTTCAACAAACAATTTTTGGAAAACTGATTTGCTTACCTGTTATGTTCAGTATCTGTTTAGTTATTGCGTATCTATTTTAGCATATTATATTTATAATATTCGCGCCAACGATAGTCTTATTTGTGGTTCGGGAGAATCTCTGTCCATTCATTGGTTGCCTGGAAGAAATTGCATTAGCGATAAGGCCGCCCATTGTATGTTTTGTTCAGTTGAATGTATTTTGATCGATGTATGTTTTGGTGTATAATAGTAAAGCCTCCGTGGCGTAGCGGTAGCGAACGCAGCCGCTGCGCAAGGAGGCGCGGTTTCGATCCCCGCGGAGTGCAAATATGTTATAACCCGCGCAGATAAAGAAAAGATCTGAAAATGGCGGCGGATACTTATGGTACGGTTGACAAAACATGCCATTGTTCAATCACAAACCAAATGCTAAGATAGTAAAATGTCAAATTTACGTTTTAAATATTGTTATTTATAACGTAAATTTGACATTTTACTTGTTTGTTGTTGTGTTTATTTTATTGTTGTTTTTGTTGAGTTTGATTGTTCAAATTCAACAAAAACAACAATACTTATCAATAAAAACAACAAAATCACAGAGACTTTAGCGGAACGAAATTAACAATAACTCAGAGTGCATCAAAGTAGCTTGGAAAGCGAATCCTGAATTCCTGATCGTTTTTTTTTTTTGCAGCGCTTACTGTGCTGTCTGCTTACTGTGTGAGTATAGACAGCGATAGAGAGTGAGTGAGAACGCATGCGAGCGGACGCCATTTACAGATCTTTTCTTTATCTGCGCGGGTCATATACTATTATACTATTACAACTGATATACTATTACAATTACACTGATATAATAATGTTATACTATTACATAAAAAAGAGTATCCTATTCTATTCTACATCATATACACTTACACAAGTTTCGACGCAAGTTTGCGAGAGATTGCTGTCAGCACGAGGAAAACACGACATCACTGGCTGATTGAGCTTATATGCTTTATGTGACGATGTTTATATGTATATACAAAAAAAAAAAACTTGATAGTAAACTTGTGGTAATTTAATACAACGTTATTTTTTGTTCATGCGAAACCTGAATATAGTTTGTTCAGAATAAGCAACTGAATCTATTCCAATAATTTTTACACCAAGTTATATTTTTTCACAAATACATTGAAACAGCCTCCGTGGCGTAGCGGTAGCGGACGCGGCCGCTGCGCAAGGTGGCGCGGTTTCGATCCCCGCACAGTGCAAGTATTTGTATGCATGAATATGAATACCTATTTGAACTGGTCAGGTCGTGCCTCGGAAAGCACGTTAAGCCGTTGGTCCCGGTTGCCCTACGAAAATCTAGTGGCAGTCGTTACGGGTTGTTGGAGCCCTCAAAAGTCCAACAATTGGTCTAACTGCAATACTTCGTTCTCGCCTTCGGGTTGTGGAGGTCAGACGGCAGTCGCTTCACGGAAAATGTCGAAGTTTAGCCATATCAGCAGTTGGACTGGTAAAGCGGACCCCAGACTCCAAAGCTGAAAGCCTTCGGATGCGACTGGGATTAACGCTGGGATGAAATTGTTGCTATTTGGATACTGAGCGCGCGCACGCAGCTTTACGATAAATCGTAGTACTCGCGTGCGCAACATCTAACGCCAGAGGCCAACGCCCCGCGCTCGCCCGCACGGGCGGACCTTTGACCATATTTTTGTTGGGACAACCAAGTAGGATAACAAGTTCATAACTTTGTCGTTTTTCATGAATATCTTTTTGAAATTGTTAAATAGATTCTTCACTTAAGTATACTGGACACGTGTTTCGGGTTTCGCATAAACAAAAAATAATTCATACTAATATTATAAATGCGAAAGTAACTCTGTCTGTCTGTCTGTCTGTTACGCTTTCCCGCCTAAACCTCTCAACCGATTTTGATGAAATTTGGCACAGACAATCTTTGGACCCTGAGAAAAAACATAGGCTACCTGTTATCCCGGAAAAATTTGATATTCCCGAGGGAAATCTAAAAAGCGCGATATAACCGAACACCACGCGGGCGAAGACGCGGGCGGAAAGCTAGTGTTGTATATAAATAAAATATGGAGCGACGACATCAAAAAGGTGGCTGGTAGTGGCTGGCGGAGAACTGCTCAGAGAACTGCTGCTATGTCCAGCAGTGGACGAGTAGAGGCTGATGGTGATGATGATGATAAAGAAATAAAATGTAAATAAAGAAATTTGTCAGATTGTAGAAGCTTGATATGCTGTTGTTTGTACATTATACCCAATATACACAATTTACATGCACACTAGTTGGAGTTTCTTTTGTGTAAATTACCCCGACTAGAAAGACTATAATATATGGCCGAGTAAAGTCAACTTCGAATGGAAGTCAAAATACAAACCACCATTCCTCAATTACTACATTAGATCTTGCTAATTAAATTATTCTTAATATTTGCGGAAGAAATAAATAGCAAACACTTAGACAAATAAACAAATTTGTTATACTGTACTGCTTATGTAATGCTATAATCAAAAGCTTCTTCTTTTCAAGCTTCCTCTTCACTTCACTCTGTCATCACATTCAATTTCCATCATCCAGCATTTTTTTAATAAAAAAAAAAACATGAGGGATATCTTTTGAATGTTAATAAGGCGACCCCTTGGAAGTTTATTTAATTACAAAATAATAGAAAAAGTACGCCATTCATAGCAGAGACTTCACTTGAGTGTCATTCTCATTCCTGAATAAGATGTGGATAACATAAGGATACATGAATAGTTAATACATCTGAATACAGTTTTTCCATAGTATGAATAGGAAAAGAGTATAATTTTCTGAATGTCCTCGAAAAGCTACGCGCCTGGCTCTCAAGTCCATAGTTAGGGGTAACTAGCTGTTTCTTTTTTATAATTTTTCCGCAAAAGTAAGAAGGTAGAACGTAAAAAAAAATTAAAGTTTTAAAAACTTGTTATTCTTTCTTCGCATGTTAATGGGCACTATTTACATGCGAAGAAAGCTTCCTTTTTGTTATTGAAGTGAAAACCTTTTTAACGGTATTGTGCACTTTCTTGGGATGGTAATAAATATTAAACCTCCGTCTGGTCACATGACCATGATCGGAAATTCGTAAAGCAATGGCAGAGCAGCCTGCGCGGCGTAATATTACCCTCTCATTCTATCTCGTAGCGAAAATGTATGCCTGCTCTTGCTGTTTCGTTGCGGCGTAGGGCAGCGAGTGTTCAGCTGTATTTAAACTACGGCCTGCTACGCTCATCTACGGATGGTGACTGCTCATAGCTCCATCATCTATATACATGGAAAATTTGTATATATACAGTAATCCGTGCGATTAAACATGGATAATGTTAAACGTGGTATAAGCCCAGTAGACCATTTTGATTGCGGCATTAGTGGCATTCTTTCGCTCATCCAAGGCGTATAAATGATCATTACTTAGGACATTCCAGCTGGCTGGGTATGGTGTAACCTAAAGCAATGCACTGTGTGTTGGATGGGTCAGAAATAAAGTCTGATGAAGTTGACTTTTTTAATTATACAAATCCTCTGAAAACTGTAATGTGTATGAAAATTTAGTTTAACTATTGTTTTAGGTGAGCCATTATGACACGAAAGGGACGGAAGGTTTAAATAAAATAGGAACATTATTTCCAGTCAGTCTAGTAGTTTTACTTTCTCTGTCCCCAAAACAACAAAACTTTATTAAACAATTGTCGGTCACAGGGTCTCCAAAGCCTAGAGCATAGGCGTAGAGTAGCCAGCCTTTCGGTGTTCTATAGGATGCATTTTTGGGAGTGTGCCAGGGAATTCTATGATTTAATTCCGCCATCTCCGTTCCACCATCGGACGACCCCTCGTAAGGCGAGTTTCCACCCTTACGTTGTTAACACCACTGCGCTCCGGACGAAGCGTTTTGCCTCCTCTTTTATACCGCGTGCAATGAGGGATTGGAACAATTTGCCAGCGGCGGTGTTTCCGTCGGACTACAATTTAAGTGTCTTCAAGGCTACAGTGAATAGGCTCCTAATAAACTAGTGCACCATCAACGATTGCATCACTGCTTGCCATTTTTTTTTTTTTGGGATGGGAAATCATCAAATGACTTCTCCCGATCTGGGCGGAGCGGAAGGGCGTGTCAGACTTTTACTAACTAAAACCCACCCGTGTTTCTTAACTTTCCTGTGGGACGGCCAGGGCCACGGTTTCTTGTTTAACCAACCCGCAACCCTGACCCAGGAGGCATCGGTCTTCGTGGACCCCGTCACGATGTGCTTACATCTCTCTGAGACGCGCGTGGAACAGGACGCGCCGTCGACTCGGGCCTGGTCCTTACCGAGCGGCGAGCTGTCCAGTGCTCACCACCCGCAGGCCCGCGCCTACGTTGGCTGGGAGTTTGATGTCATCTCCCGACCAGGGCGTCTCCTGCGGCGGCTAGTGGCGTGAGGGCGCTGGGATTCCCGTTGCCTCACGCGCTCCGCCCCACTGCTTGCCATCAGGCGGCATTGCGGTCAAGTGCTAGTTTATAATTCATAAAAAAAGAGAAATATTTTTAGTCACTTCGAGACTGCTGTGGGACAATTGACAGACCCTAGTTCACGGAGTCATAAAAACAGTTTTAACCCTCGAACCATCAAGTTAGCGACTTAAATTAAGATTAATACTCACAACTAGACTCGTCTCGGTGTGAAACTAACTCTGCGACAAACTGGCGGACAATGTTTGACTGATATGAATGATCTCCGTACTATGAAGTTGCGAATACAATGTTTGTTCGCTCGATCGAGTTCGGAATACGAATGGTCCTCGATAGCTTTCATATCATCATCATCATCATCAACCTTTTTCTCGTCCCACTGATGGGCACAGGTCTCTTCTCATACAGAGAAGGATTGCGCGTAATCACAACGCTTGCTCAATGCGGGTTGGCGATTTCAGTCTTAAAGTCCAGGTTTCCTCGAGATGTTTTCCTTCACCGTCAGTCATTGGTGTTCAAGACATACTTAGAAGGTACATATCACTTTAGAAAACTCGCATTGGTACTTGCCTGACCTGGAATCGAACACGCGCCCTAATGATTGAGAGGCTGGTGTTTTAGCCACTAGGCCACCACGACTCTTAAATGCTATTATAATAGTAATGAGTACCTACTTGATTTGAAAGGCTTAGGTAAGAGAGCTCTTGTCTTTACAAACGAAGCAATCAATATAGGTATAATGTTTTCTCAATAAGAAGTGCACTTAGTTTAAATAGGGACCATGATATCGACTTATTTTGCACCAGCAGGGTAATTGCGCAACACACTATCAGTAGCAATGGGTTTCATTTTGACAGTTCAACAACATTCATTGCGTTCTTTACGTTGTTGAGCAAACACCTTTTTCGAACAAATGCAGCAATGTATTAGCAATATTCTTTAAAATAATTCCAATGGGTAGTAATAATGCTTTACGCAATTAAGGTGCTGTTTATTGAAACTAAAACATTTGGCAGAGTCTTTTCTCTAGGGTACCTAGTTAACTAATATACATATAAGTAATTATTACTTGTTTGTACATTTTTTATTGACTTTTCTTCAAATCCTCCATATACATATGGAGGATTGTTAACTTTTTACTTTTTACCTATTAACTTTTTTTACATTATATTCTTTGTCATTGGATTGTTAGACTTTAAGCCTTCTTTAAAATAAAATACAAAATGCTACACGATCCAAATGTATGGAACTATTATGAAAGAAATCCAAAGGTAATAAGTGGTTAAAGAATCATGGTACTTAATTGATGGAAACCTGTTGGGTAACGATGTCTTTGTGACCCTGTAAACTTTAATTTATGTCTCTTAATTACCTTCTTCCATAATAAATAGACTTCCTTCATCATCATCATCATCCCAGCGTTAATCCTAGTCGCATCCGAAGCCTTTTCAGCTTTGGAGTCTGGGGTCCGCTTTACCAGTCCAACTGCTGATATGGCTAAACTTCAACATTTTCCGTGAAGCGGCTGCCATCTGAAGAAACCCGAAGGCGACATCGAAGCATTGCAGTTAGACCAATTTTGGACTTTTGAAGGCTCCAACAACCCGTACCGACTGCCACTAGATGTTCGTATGGCAACCGGGACAAACGGCTTAACGTGCTTTCCGAGGCACGACCAGACCAGTGCAAATATTCATATTCATTCATAAAAAAATACTTGCACTGTGCGGGGATCGAACCCACGCCACCTTGCGCAGCGGCCGCATCCGCTACCGCTACGCCACGGAGGCTGTCAATACACAGACTTCCTTCTTCAAACAAATATCACAAACTTCAAATAGCAGGTGCATTTCGCCATTAGTACGGGCCTCACACAGCCAAAGTTCATCCGTTCTATTTGACTAATTCTCCAACTTTGAATAAGTTCGAAATTCAGGTAACTGTAATATTTGTACTGGTACCATTCTACACACGGGCCAAGGTACAGCCAAGAGCAAAAATATGTACGTAGTACATACATAATTATAATGCCTCACCGTTAATGAAAACAGAATTCGAACAATTGCTTGCCATACACTCAATCAGCCCGAGCGACTTGACGTCTTTTTTATCTTCTATACTAATAAATAAAGCTGAAGAGTTTGTTTGTATGTTTGTTTGTTCGCGCTAATCTCGGGAACTACTGGTCCGATTTCTTGTGAAAAATTCTTTTTGCGTTGGATAGCCCATTAATCCAGGAAGGCTTTAGGCTATATAGCATCACGCTGCGACCAATAGGAGCGGAGCATAACTAAACCACACGAACAAAGTTGCTGGCGGCCGCTAGTAAATTATAAACTAGAGCTTGACCGTAATCCCGGCTTAATGATGCAGGCGTTGATGGTAAAGCGCGCTAGTTTATTAAGAGCCTATTCACTCTAGCCTTGGACACACGAAATTGTAAAATTCACTTAAAAAGTTCCTCAAAATAAATCGATTCTTAGACTTTCATCGATCGCCAATAAATAAACAAATTATCGATTTGAAAAAATATTCCATAATATATATTATGGAATATTTTTTTGCGGCTAGAAGTCATGTCCTTTGCGCAGGAGATATCGACTGAAATATCGACTGGTCGACGTCGATTGATTAGTCGAAATCCGATAAAAATACCCTTGATTGACAATAAGGTTTTCTGAAAATAGAGCCTTCGAACACATCCTCTTGCGAGTTTTTACGTTCATCAATTGACCATTTACCAGAAAACCACAAGACTTTTGAGTTAAAAAGAAAGACAAGAAATAATAAACATGACGCAAAAAAATACAAAAACATAAGAAATGGCTAAGGGAAATCCGTCTCCATCACGCAAAACGGACGTTACATAAGTTTGCCTTTAACTGTACATACATTCCACATACGATATGGTACCTGTGAAAGACATGTACTGTACGCTTGTGGGAGCTTCCTAACATTTACATAATCGTTTGATCCGAAGTTTTAGTTTCACGTCATATGTATTTTTGTTTCTGTGCATTTGGATAACTATATTTGCATGAATAGATATGTTTTGAAGCATTTGGATAAAGTCATTCACAATACATGGTAGAATTGAAAACTTACGCCAACTCGAAATAGGACGTGCAGTATTTTTTTTATTAATAATTTATTTAAAAAAAAAACAAACCTAACACTTAATATGAGTAATTACGTTAATTATTTCATCGTACCCGGCACACATCGCAACACAACTGTTCAGACCCGTCCTCCGTACGGCTACACCAGACATCGTGCTGGTGAAGACGTACGGAGATCGACAGATTTATAAAAAATATTGAACACGTATTTTTTATTTATTCTTTCATTCAATTTCGTGGTGGCCTAGTGGTTAAAACACCAGCCTCTCAAGTCTGAGTGCGCGGGTTCGATTCCAGGTCAGGCAAGTACCAAGGTAACTTTTCTAAAGTTATATGTACTTTCTAAGTATATCTTGGACACCAATGAATGAAGGTGAAGGAAAACATCTTGAGGAAACCTGGACTTTATAAGTCTGAAATCGCTAACCCGCACTGTGCAAGCGTGGTGATTACCCAGCAGTGGGACAATAAAAAGGTTGATGATGATGACCTTTATCCATTTGCACCCTAATTGCGTAGAACTGCAATCATTTTGAAGCATGTCGTTAATCCATTGCTTTATAAGTTCGAAAAATTTGTCTTCTCAAAAACGTAAACAACGTAATGAATGTCGTTGAACTGTCAAAATGAAACCCATCACTACTGATAGTTTGTTACGCAATTATCCTGCAGTTCCTGTGACTTTGCGGCAACAGGACAGCCTGCACATGAAAATCATTCAAATCAAATCAAAGCAAATCAAATGAGAGCAAAGAAAATCAAAGCATTTATTTCAAACTAGCGGCCGCCAGCGCTAGCTAGCTTCGTTCGCGTGGAGCTAGTTATTCTTCGCTCCTATTCGTCACAGCCTGATGTTATATAGCCTAAAGCCTTCCTGGATTAATGGGCTATCCAATGCAAAAAGAATTTTTCAAATCGGACCAGTAGTTCCCGAGATTAGCGCGAACAAACAAACAAACATACATACAAATTCTTCAGATTTATATAGTAGTATAGATAAACCAGTTACAGGCGATCAGTCGGTCAGTCAATAACATGAAGCTAGTCGACCATTCCAAAGAGTACCTATGGAGAAGAACTTGCAAGAAACTCCATGGACACTCTTTTAAATTATCAAGCTATTGATACAAATATTTGATTAGATCATTCATGTTGAAATCATCAATATATGTATCAATATATGACATCTGTCAAGCAGGACGGCACGTAAAAATCTTCCTTTTTATAGTTTTAAAAGATCAAAACCGAACTTTATTAGACTAACCAAGACATAACAAGATTGTTAGTAAAACTTACGATTTTGCTAGTAAACACACTAAACAAAAATAAGGAAAACAATAGAAAAAAATAAAGGTTGATCACGGGAGCGAAGTCCCATGAGAGACAACAGTGACCCACGTATACTCAGTCCAGGCGACTCGCAAACATTTATAAGGAACTGTTGGTGCTTGGAGCCGCCCCAAACCCTGCGCACCATACATACATACATAATCAGCCTATAATGTTCCCTCTCTTGGGACACTGACCTTCTCTCGAAGCCCAGACTAAAAATGGTAATTTCTTCGCACCATACATTATAAGTTAAAGGATAAGGTGGACCGACGACCTGGTGAAGGTAGCGGGAAACCACTGGATGCGAGAAGCACAGGACCGGTCGTAGTGGAGATCCTTGAGGGAGGCCTATGTCCCGCAGTGGATGTCTTTCGGCTGAAATGCTAATGATGATGATGATGACACATTTTAAGTGCTAACAAAACGAAGAATTCCTATGCGAATCTGATAAAACAGTACAACATATTAAGCTTGGAACATAGGCGTACAGTGCTGTTGGTTATAATGCTATTTGGCATATGAAACAACAGGTCGAAGCTTGCAAATAAAATATGTATGCGACGTGGTACCTAGAGTTGCTAGTCGGAACTGCGAGCAACCTGCTTATTCTACACAGAGCAATGTAGAACAAATGCTGGATAGGGCTCCTCTTCGCCGATTATTAGAAACGTACAATTCATATTTTACAAATCTAGATATTTTCGCTCTTAACCAGAACAAATTTAGAAAAAATAGCTATTGATTTTCATTCTGGTAATCCAAAAACGATGACATGAACTTCTTGCTGATATTATGGTGTGACGTGATTGTGCCCACGGACTATATTTGTACCCTAATTGCGTAACACACTGTAATTATTAATTGGAAACATTTTAAAGCCTATTGATGATCTATTACTCCATATATTAAAAAAAAAAAATGTCTGCTAAAGAAGGCAAATAACGCAATGAATGTGATTGAACTGTCAAAATGAAACCCATTGCTACTGATAGTGTGCTACGCAATAAAACTGTTGGACGGGGCACGCTGACTTGAGTTAGTCATCATCATCATCTCAGCGTTTATCCCGGTGACGTCCGTGGCTTTCGCGTTGGAGCTCGTGGTCCGCTTTCTTGCTCGATCTCCTTCATTTCACGCGATCTTTAGCATCCTGTGGTGTGAGATTGTTGGCAAGCATATCATCTCTTACAACGTCATGCCAGCACTTCTTTGGTCTACTTCGCTTGTTCCGGCCCGGCGGAGGGGCCATGGCAAGACATTAGTGACCCACGTAAAATTTTCCTGTCTTGAGTTAGTTTACTTTTTATATTTAACTTTTTTTTGGCTTCGTTTACTTAATTCACCTGAGCTAATTTACCTAGGTGAATTAAACACACTTTTAGTATACTTTAAACACCTGGGTGCATTAAAATTACTTTAGAAAAACTTTATTCACCTAATTTACCTGGGTGCATTAAATTTACGTTTAAGTCATCATCATGATCTCAGCGTTAATCCCAGTCGCATCCGAAACTTTTTCAGCTTTGGAGTCCGCTTTACCAGTGTAACTGCTGATTTTGGCTAAACCTCGATATTTTCCGTGAAGCAACTGCCGACTGACCTCCATAACCCGAAGGCGATATCGAAGTATTGCACTTAGACCAATTGTTGGACTTTTGAGGGATCTAACAACCCGTAACGTAGTTCACCTAGGTAAATTAAATCAGGTGGATTAAGTAAACGAAGGGGTAATTTTAAAGTACACAGATGAATAAAGTTAATTTAAAGTAATTTTAATGCACCCAGGTGTTAAAAGCTTACTAAAAGTGTGTTTAGTTCACTTAAGTGAATTAGCTCAGGTGAATTAGGTAAGTAAACGAAGCTATTTTTTTGTTTATCTCCCTTCCTGTATACATACGACCGTTTCCTTATTTCTTGTAAAATAAAAATGATTGCGTGGACATTGGTGTGGGTTATGGGTTTGTTTACCATTGTATCTTAGCTGATTATTTATTAGTATTTTAACGTATAACTGCTTTTTGTTCCAAATAAATAAAATACAAAGAAATAAAATAAGTTTTACCTCTACGACATGCCGGTTTACTCACAATTTTTTTCTTCGCCGTTTTGAAAGCTGTGGTGATGATATAGCAAAGTGAAGCGACTGACGGGGTTCGAATCTAGGAACTACGAAGACAAGTTATAAGCAGTGATCGGATTAGGTAAAGTGAATTGGGGTCATTGATCGGAAACGTATACAACGTGTAACATAAAGGTTAAATACATAACAAAGGCATGGCATCTTTACATGATATCAAACGATATTGGAAGGATTTTTTAATCCTATCTCTTTATGTTAGGAAGTTATGAGGAAAAACACCGCCTGTGATAGGCTACTATCATACTAGTCGCACAGAGATATTGAAGACATTTATCGAATTTTGGCAAGTAACGTGACGGGTAACGAGTAATTATTAACGTATGTAGTGTGCTGCCACGTTTGTTATGATTTGATTTTAAGAAACACACGAAACCGAAAATTTGGTACCAATTTTTTGAGTATTATATTTTGAGTTGAAACCCTTCCGATATCGTTTGATATCATCTAAAGATGCCATGCCCTTGGTATGTATATACCCTTTTTGTTACACGTTGTATATTAATATGGACATTTTCAGAAATCTCTGAAAATGTCCATATTAATATATACGTACACAATCGTAGAATCGTAGAGTACACAATCGTGTATTTCTGTTGCCGCTATAACAACAAATACTAAAAATAAAAACATGGCTCCCATACAAGAAACGTGATTTTTTTGCCGTTTTTTGCTCCATATTAATAACGGAAATAGAAAGACGCTTGAAATGCCCAAATAATATTTGGCTATATATTCAAATTAAGTAATTAAAGTAAAATAAATATAACATGCAACAAACGTGATTTTTTGTCGTATTTTGTTCCATATTAATAAGGAAAATAGAAACATTTTGTTTCCGTTTTCAAAGATAACTAACACTTTGCCGGGTTTTTAAAAAACGTTGTCCCACACTAGGAATTTCTCCTGTACCGGGAGTGCGTTCACAAACAAACTTATACACTCACATACACAAACAGCTAGACCCGGAACAACTACTTTTAGTAATTGTAATAATAATTGTTTTAGAAATAAGGCAAGATGCTAAAATATTAGCATACATAATAAACTTTTCACGACCCATTCCTTAATTCACCGTAAACTTAATCTAAGATTAAGCGCCGAGTCACTTGTATAGACAATAAAATTTAACTGTCGTTAATATAGTGAAGAATGTAATTAGTCTTTTAGCGATAACGTAAGCGTATTTTATACAGTTATTACGCAGTCGTAACGTTACTTGATTGCCGAAAGGCGTATTTTACGCTTTTATAACCCACGATACGATTACGACTTTATATTTGCAATAAATCCTATCACTGTATACGATGGCATTGTTGTTTGTAGGTCAAATTTATTTAGAAGTTTAAGAGACATAACTACTATTGTTATTTACATTAGTAAATAAAGTGTAGTGTATTGTCTCAGACATAATGTGCAGTATCAGAGTGGCAATTCATCATCATCATCTCAGGGTTAATCCCAGTCGCAACCGAAGGTTTTTCAGCTTTGGAGTCCGGGGTCCGCTTTACCAGTCTAACTGCTGATTTTGGCTAAACTTCGGCCTTTTTCCGTGAAGCGACTGCCGTCTGACCTGCAACCCGAAGGCGATATCGAAGCATTGCAGTTAGATCAATTGTTGAACTTTTGAGGGCTCCAACAACCCGTAACGACTGCCATTAGATGTTCACATGGCAACCGGGACAAACGGCTTAACGTGCTTTCCGACACATGAACAGACCAGTGCAAATATTCAAATTCATGCATACAGATATTTGAACCCGTGCCTCTTCGCGCAGCGGCCGCGTTCGCTACCGCTACGCCACGGAGGCTGTCAGAGTGGCAATTCTCGGAACTAAAAACATTCAAAATCTGGGAGCAGTCTCATCTCGGCGACAAACTAAATGTCAAAATGTAGAGAATTTAGACCGTGAAAGTTATTAAAATTACGAGAATGATCCCTCAGATCTAACTCTTAATCTGTTAAAAATATCTCTAGTCTACCTACCTTAGTTTTGACATTTATTGTTGCTGAGAAAAGATTGCGAAACTTAACATAACATCACTAAAAATAACATCGGCTGCCGGCAGAAGTTATCACCCACTAGACAAAGCCTTGCCACCAAACGACTCGCCATGTTCCGGCGATAATGTCAGGTGAAGCCGTACGGAGGACGAGTCTGAGCAGTTGTGTTGCGATGTGTGCCGGGTACGATGCGCCACATGTTGTTGTATCGGGAGTTTGGTCGTGGAGCGTCTCCACTTCAATCTTCCTCTGACACAGCATCGTTGGTCGTGTTGTTGGGTTTATCATTGCATCACCTCGCTCAACTTACTTCCTATTCACTCAGTTTTTTTGAGTGACTAGGCTCTTAATAAACTAGTGCACTTTTAGTTCAGCTTTTGATTGCCATCAGGCGGGATTTTATAATTATGAAAGAAAAAAAAACGGTTATAATTACGGGAATTAGCCTTTCGGTATTAAGTCTGTGTTACGAAAAATTATGTAGGAGTGACTTATTATAACTCAAATATAATTATAGAAAGAAAATTAAACGATTGCTCGAAATAGACTTCCACAACGGTATAACGGATTTTCTTGACTCTCTGAGAGTCTGAGTCCATGATACCCATGGAGTTACGAACGATGTTGAGAATCTGGCATATTGCTCAGCTCATTATAAGACTTAAAATTATCCGTATTTGAACAAGACTAACATGCTATACCTAGTTCGGCTACAGACGCTAAACCCTTAAATTTTAATCGAAATTGTTGCCACATGTCATGTATAGCAGTACTAAGCTTTTGGAAATAAACGTTTATTATTAACTGTCAATTCATTCCGTTTTACGTGCACAGTTAACGTCCCGCGTTACAGCGAGCGTTTGAGTAGTAAAACGACTAACAAAACGGCTGTAACAAACTATGATTACGGGTAACAAAGACGATCCGTTTGTGCTTTACCGCTGGGTGGTGTTAAAGATGTTGCTCTTGTTGATGGATCATATTAGCGATTATACGACACTGTTTAAAGTTTATAGGGTAATCGGTGAATGTTGACTTGGAAGTGAATCTTTGGGATGATGAGGTTTCTGTTAAGTTATCTAGAAATTATACTCATTTATGAGCGCGAAATCACAGTGATCTATATACAAACAAGGCCTGTAGCCAATGTAACATCGCTTCGCAGCCAATGGCGGGAACGATTGACCACATGATTTATCGCGTTGCGTGGTCAATCGTACAGGCCCAGGTCAGAAACATCGCAACGAAACCTAACCTTGTACCCTCACGATTCTGAATACACTGAGTTGAAATGGCGTGCCTCCGAAAGGCCTATCTGTCATTCGTGGAAATTCGACAATCGTTACGGATCGTAACCGGTGACTAAATCTAAAAAAAAATATAGTTAATTAGTCTGGAAGTCGACCCTAACAATTATTTGAGAAAAGGCTAGGCAAAGAATGACACTTTATTTTACTACTTCACAAACAATAGTTATTTATGCCACTGTCAAGCAATGATAGCTATTGCAACATGAGGGATAGTTTGTGCCACGAGGAGAAGCTGAGTGGCACAATAGATTACGAGTTTGTGCCACGAAGCGAAGCTGAGTGACACAATAGATCAGCACGAGAGCTGTTTGCGGTAGTAGCATACAAAACTTTTTCTTCGACCTTGAAATATATAAATAGGTACATAATTTTGGTAAAACTTTTCATATTTCTACATTGATTTATGTGCTGGTAATTCTTTTGTGATCTCCATAGCTATTTCTCCCATTTCAGGAGGCGTTAAGATATTGTCCCTTTCGCTATTATCACTGATTTCACTCATTTTCAAAACAATTTTATTTATAAATGCAGATAAAAGTAGTTAACAATGGCGCGCGCAATGTGATTTTGTTGTTATAATCCCGCAAATGACAGGCAAAGGTTCATTCATACAACCTAATACCATGCGATGTTTAGTCGTGACTCGTGACGCTAAGACGCGCGCTTTTTAGCATAATCATATGTTTATTATTAGATGCCATAGCCATAAAAAAAATTAAAAAGTTTCTTTGTAGTACGGTTTACCCGTGTGGTCATTGTAACACGACTTGGCAGGAATAAGTACTATTGAGATATGACTTATGGTTATGTATTAAGCAAATTACCAAATGGTCGTAGAAAATAGTTATTTATGCCAGTGTCAAACAATGATAGCTATTGTAATACAAGTGACAGATAAAAGTTAACAATGGCGCGGCGCGCGCAACGTTGTTATAACCCCACAAATGAAAGGCAAAGGCAACTCATCCATACAGCCTAATAACATGCGATGTTTAAATTATATGTTCATTTCTTGATGCCATAGCCATAAAAGAAAAGTTTCATTGTAGTAGTGTTTACCCGTGTGGAAATGGTCATTGCAACTCGACTTGGCAGGAATGAGTACTATTGAGATATGACTTATGGTTATGTATTAAGCAAATTGCCAAATAATAACTACCAAAAATAAATATTACTATACTTTTTAGATAATGGACTTCCAACCAAAAAGGAAATGTTTTGCAACAAAACTTGAGCAAAACAGATCGTTTAGGTATGCGAAAATAAAAGTGGGGTCGACTGTCCCAGATAGATCTATCTATAGTAATAAAAGTTGAACGAAACTCTGTAACTTGGGAAACTCCAGAAACGGTCGAAAAATACATTTTATTAATATTTAAAAGTACCTTCCTGAAATTCAGTCAAAAAACATTTCTCGGCAATAATGTCTTGTAGGGAATAAAGTTCTTGAAGAGGCTACCTGTCACACAAAACATTCAAAGGAGGTATTCGTAGGTACAAAAGTGAGGGGTTCGTAGCTGAATAATTAAAGCGGCTCGGGGTGATGGAAAGTCAAATTAAGGAGAGAGAGAAGAAGAGGTCCATTCGAGGATGGGTAACCATTGCTATCGGGTAAAAATTTTGATGTTATTGTATATGATTAATGGTCAAGTAATTAAGAATAAGTCGTGGTGGCTAGTGGTTAAAACACCAGCCTCTCAAGTATGAGTGTGCCGGTTCGATCCCAGATGAGGCAAGTACCAATGTAATTTTTCTAAGTTATATGTACTTTCCATGTATATCTTGGACACCAATGATTAAAAGGTGAAGGAAAACATCTTGAGGAAGCCTGGACTAAGTCTGAAATCGCCAACCCGCATTAGGCAAGCGTGGTGATTAAGCTTAATCTTTCTCTGTATGAGAGGAGACCTGTGCCCAACAGTAGGACGATATAAAGGTAGATGATTATGAATTAAGAATAAGTAAAAAAAATGACAATTGAATTATAATTTGAGGTGAGAACTTCAATTTTATTTTTTGGCCTGTAATAAGCATTATTATTATTAAATTAAATAAACTAAACATTTATCATAAACGACATCTTCCTAAAATTTACCATTAGCTAATTATTTTTAATAATATTTTTTTAGATTTAACTACGGACCAAAAAATGGGTAGTTGCCTAAACCATGATTGTCATTCGTCGATTTTTGACAGTCCACCATCAAGTTTTAGTACTACTAAGAGATTCCAGTGTTACCCAACAAATGGACTGTGTTGAAGTTGATAAAAATCTGAATTCTATAGTAATTTTCTTTTCAAATTGCCACTCAACCAACCCATATTTTGGAATTATACGTAATCCCTTAATTTGAATATATTAACTCTATTATGTTCTTTGTACTAAGGACACATCTAATGTTTATTATGATTCAATGCGTTTATGCATCAAGATATGTGTCAACTTTTGATATTGACATTGACAGCAAAAATAGAACTTACACAGACTGTAAGGTAGACGAACTAATTATTTATTTATTTATTAAAACTTTATGCACAAAGAAAAACATTGCACAATGGCGGACTTAATGCCTTAGGCATTTTCTACCAGTCTACCTTAAGGTGATGCAGAGACAAAACATGGTAGGTGCAAATATGTATATAAAAGAGATTTTTTTTTTAATATAGGTACAGTATGTTAACTAACAGAGGGCGTTCCCGTTAACCCGAAATAGTATAGCATACATACATGCTAAAAAAATATTTCCATTCGAAAACAAAATGTTTTTAAAATTTTTCCAATAAGAAAATATTCAATAAAAATTTTAAATTGACATGTAAAAGAAACACACTGTACACGCGAACATGAAAGACGGCAACGTCGCAATTTATTTATACATGACGACTACTATATGTATACACAAATAAACGATGGGAAGCTTTATTTCATAGTTCTGGGATAAGCACTTTAGTTACAGATTTTTTTCTTTAGTTTTAACCGGAAAATGTATCGCTATTGCTAATATATTTGACAGCGCAGCACCGATATGACTCAGTCTATGTTTGTTACGAAGGTACTAGAAAATTCTTTTTTAAGTATATTCCAGGCTAGAATGAATAGGCTCATAAAAAACCAGTGTGTTTTACTATCAATGATTGCATCACTGCTTACCATCAAGTGGGTCAAGCACTAGTTTATAATATAAAAAAGTTACTAGAATCAACGAAAAATTCGCATAGAAGTTACACTGAGGGGTGGCAGTCAATCTAGCAGGGTTTCATCGGTAATTGCATGGTGTCTGTCTTCTGATGGCAGAAGATGTTAAGTATTCAGGGCAGTCACTATCTTACCATGTACACGACGAACTGCTCTATTATATTTCGGTAAAATTCTGACGAACTGGAATCTGCTGAACAACTAATTCAAAGACAACATTTGGTAAAGGGTATTTTATTGCCGCTCTACCCATCTTTGGGATGATATTGGGGTTTGTTTATATTCTTAAACGATGATTAAAGTTAAGTGAGGTTTAAACGTCAAAAATATATGGACAAACAGTCGCTAATCACTAGTTAACTTTAAGCAACGTTTATGAATACAAGCGATTATGTTTAATATTTTCTTAAAACACTCTGAAGCATCTGCACTGACTCGTAAGCATCTTGGAGCAAAAAGTAGTTTTTTTTGCATTACGTATTCTTGTTAGGAAAAGAAAACAAGTATTCATTTTCTAAATTACTCCGTTGCCATTCTCAGGCCATTAAATATTTAAGGAATAAAATGTAAGGAGTTTTTATTTGTATTTCCTTATTTTCTGTGAACAAAAAGGATCCATTTCGAAAAAGCCAGAATCTAATCTCTTTGTCCTGTACCATTGTTGTGAAATGGACTCATTCTATAAAGGTAAGTAACATGAACCGTTTGTGTGTGTAAATTTCACCTTTAGGGTATATGATAACATCAGTAATTTATTTACCTACTTTTTGACATATAAGCTAAAGGGATCTACTAGCCACTATGTCCTAAATTTACCTTTACAGGAATTAACATGTAAAATTGTGTTTACCTGATTGCACTTACCTTCTCAATCGTCATCGGTAACAACCCCTTCACATTATCTGCTAATTATGCGCCACCCAACAACACAACACTGTCGCGAGTTACAAGCTATTGTATGTACGTCGCATGTCCAAACCCAGACAGCGGTCAACTTTGGATAGATTATTTCATCAGCACTGCTCTTAGAACTTAGAACAGCGTAGGAAAACATCCAATGGAAACCGGCACGATAATAGGAAATCATAGGACTTAATATACCAACCCGCGCTAGGCTTTTACAAAAAGAGGAGGCTTGCGTCCCAGCAGTGGCACTTTATAGCGCCTCCCACCATTCGTAGGTGGGCCATTTGTATCCAGGTCTACTTCCTTTTCACTTCCTCTTACCTAAAACAAAAAGAAAACACGTTCATTTTTCCACAACACAATAAAATCAACGTAGATCACCTTATTTCTGTTCATCTCACTTCATTAGCATGTAATCACAGAAACATATAATATGAACATCCGCTACCCCTGAGAATTTCCCAGAAAACCGTATTCCGGATTAAGCCGGCGTGTTTACGTAGTGCGAGGATAAACTATCTAGGAGACATCTCATAAATAGCAGAGCATTACAGATCTTTAGTCCTAGTTAGACTTTGAGACGGCAAGACTCGTAATTTAGTCAAATACTCAAATATCCTCAGTTGAGTATACTCACACAAGTACTGGCACTCGGTAAAACTGAGATGTTCTCGTGTAACTTGGATCCACGTTATGATGTTGGAGTAATGAGCAAAGGGAGGATGTTGATTTGATTGAAGACGAATGAGGAGGTTTGAGTGTGGAATAATTTCATTGATGAGTCTCTGAACTATGTATTTGGAGTAACTAGATTGAGGATGAGACCATTCATTTTAATAAATCGTTTGGGATGTCTTAAAAATTGAATCAGCAATGAATAATATTTCATAATTCTGCAGGTGAGCGTTTAAAAACAAGACTTCCTAATTGAAAAATGAAACGCTACATAAAGTCAAATTAATGTTAACGCGATAAACACTATCTAGTTACCATGGTTAGGTAGCTTATTTGTAATTTTATTGACATATTAAATCTTCTATTCCATCCAAAAATCCGAAAATCACATTTGTGCTGGAAAAAATTCTTCCATCTAGATTCCAGACAAACATAATCAACAATTCCATTTACAATAGCAACCAAATCAACAATATCATGTAAAATGCAAGCAAACAGCGCTGCAGTACAAATTGTAAAAGCATGAAACTCCAGAAAAATTCTAGGCCATTTTAATCCAAGTCCAAGGAAAATTCAAGTGCTCTTTTCAGAAGCAGTATTAATACCTAAATAGACTGCAGCGTGCCCTGCGGTGACACTGAGATTAGCTCTGCGATGACTGAGGACCGAGGCCTCATATACGAGGACTGGCCTTGTACTTGGAATGCACTGCTGTAGTAAAATAACTGGAAAATTAATTAGACTCAAGAGACTTAGTTGTGACGTTAATGTAATGTTAAGGAATGTTTTTTAATTTTATTATTTAGGTTTGAGATTTTGGATACAATTTTAAATTGAGAACGTGATTTGACATTTCGAAAAAAAAAATCGAAATAAAATATCCTTTTTTCTACGACCATTTGGTAATTTGCACAATACATAACAAATACATACATATAATTTTTATCTCTCTCTACTGTTTATATATTTGTATGTATGTATTTATGTATTTATTATAATCTTTTTAATACTTTTTTTTCTCTCTTTTAATTTTAATTTATTTGCACCTACCATGTTTGTCTCTGCATCACCTCAAGGTAGACTGGTAGAAAATGCCTGAGGCATTAAGTCCGCCAATGTGCAATGTTTGTGCATAAAGTTTTAATAAATAAATAACCATAAGTCATATCTCAATAGTACTCATTCCTGCCAAGTCGTATTACAATGACCATTACCACATGGGTAAACCGTACTACAATGAAACTTTTTTTATTGCTTTGGCATCAAGAAATCAACATATGACTATACCAAAAAACGCGCGTATTTGCGTTACGACTAAACATCGCATGTTATTAGGCTGTATGGATGAATGCCTCTGCCTTACATTTGTGGGATTATAATAACAAAAGAACATTGCGCTGATTGAGCGCGCCGCGCTATTTTCTCAACATTGACGCTTTTTTTGTATTTATTTATTTCAAGGTCGTAGAAAAAGTTTGGTATGTCACTGTCGCAAACAGCTATTTTAATACTCGTGCTGATCTATTGTGCCTAATCTAATAAAACTATCACTCGTATTACAATAGCTATCATTGCTTGACAGTTGCATAAATAACTATTTTGCGATTTTCAACTTAATATAAACTATAATTTAAGACGCTTGTTATGCAACTTCTTGTCAATAGTGCCACATAAGAGAAGAATATCGTGATATGGTGCATCGTGAAACATCATCTGTTGTTTGAACATTGCCAGCTATAATACTTGTATTAACACGTATAACGCCACGAAATAAAATGATAAGTTTCCATTCAGGCCATGTCGGACAATGATGGGCGACACCAATATGTTCCGTTCGGGCCGTGGGAGACAATGGTGTCCGACAGTTAGAGCTATGTTTAAACGTCTCTACTAAGCTGTCGGTCAATAATACAAGGCAAAATTGTACGCAACATGACCCGCGCGGCCTCCTAGATTAGTGTAATCACATCAGCACTCATAAAACATACAAAAATAAAAAAGTTACGTCAGTTTTTCTAAAAATGTTATTTTGCCAACAATACATAAAAAATTGTGTAATGCAATTTTGATTTGTTTTTTCGATTTTAAGGAACAAAATGTGTTCGGTTTATAGATAAATTAAAAAATCGTGATTTTTATTAAATCAAAATCAGTTTTATTGTTTTAAACTTAGGAAATAGGAACAATTATCACATTTAAACTTAAATAATTGAGATCATGGGAAAACGTAAATTTTCAATAATATTTACTAGGTTAATTAATATAAATCAAACAGTTTTTAGGTTTAGAAATAATTAAAAGAATCAAAATAACAATGATTTAAGAAAGAATCAAAATAACAATCAAAAATATTTAAAAAGAATGATGTACTTTATTAAAACAATCTAAACAAAGAAACGGTTTATTTGGACAGTCTTCACAGAATGTGTTTACTTTTTTTACTTTATTTTTCGCTTTGTTTCTACCTAGAATTTTGACTTTTTCCTTGTAACATTCAGATTCAGATAATGTCCTGCGAGGCACTGAGACTTGTGCGCGCACACTGCGCTAGAGTGGGGATGCTCGGGAGCGGGCGACACTTTGACCCGCGCGGCTTCAACGGAAGAAAACTCAAATAATCATACGCAGCAAGCCATGTCGGACAATGTTGGGCGATATGAATTATCTTCACATTTATAAAGATTTCTGCAGTTATGTCAATGTTTTATAAGTTAGAAATTCATATTTAATAATACTAACAATAAAACAAAAAAAAATATTTTTTGTCAATTTCAAATATTTTGTATGGCTTATAGGGTAAGTTAATTGTCGCCCAGCAATGTCCGACATGGCGTTGTACGTGTTAAGTACATATATTTAAGTCTAGCACGAATTACAGTGAAATATGTATGAGAACTTCCAAAATTGCACAAGCATAAAAGCTATTGTATATTTTCAAGTTAGGTTCCCCATAGGCGCCATAATTTACCTTGCTTCTGGAATTTTTCTCAGAAACTTCTTAGAATCGCTGTACCGCCGTTTTTAAGAGAAAGATTATTTAGAATATACATATGTGTGCTATGTTCAGTAAACTTACAATCATCATCATCTCAGCCTTAATACCAGTCGCATCCGAAGCTTTTTTTTTCAGCTTGGGAGTCTGGGGTCCGCTTTTTTCCGCTTTCAGTAAACTCACAATGACAAGGAATATTCCTTGTCATTGTAAGTTTACTGAACACAGCAATATTTCAGAGATACGCAGACGAGTTAAGTACAAAAACATTTCGCAAAATATTCCACAAATACGTCAAATTAAGAGATTGTGAATGAGGCTTCTCATTTCACCAGCCCACAACAATCCATTACGGGACATAGGACGTAGGGATTAATTATTTTAGATTTATAATCATTAAAATTATGATAATGTCAACCTCATGGAGGTAGAAAACATAAACTTTCCACATAACAAGAGGCTTCCATAAAACCTTTTGTACGTTGCTCTTAATAAAATATCTTCCTTAAAATTCTCCACTCTCCGCTGAACACCACAGCCTAAAACTAATCAGGTCACGAAAGCCTTGAGGAGTTGTAATACCGATAAAAATATACTTCTTGAGTAACAGGTGCAATATTCTGGTTCGCGTTACTGCAACGTAAAAGCGATGTAAAGCTAACCACTACATAATTCAAACGCTGAAACAAGCCTTATGTGAAGCGCTCAATAATTTATATAGTAATTTAATTTCAGTTTCCATCTGGCTATTGTGTTCGTCGATGGTAGTAATGTGGCTGGTGGTTGCTTTGTGATTGAGTTTTGTTTTTAGTTTTGTTGAAGAGATATAATTTATTACATGTTTAATGCAATGCGGTGTTTCATCAGTTCACGCGATCTTTTAAAAATCACGTTAGAATTTTCTCAGAGTTGAGTATTAATGAGATTGGGTCATTTCTGTGCCTGCAATTTTCAGATGAAAATAATAATGTTATTAATATGTTTCTGGTTAGTTTTCAGTAAGTATCTAAGTCCCTGAAAAATTTGAAGGTTATCTGATGATTAGAATGGTAATAGCTAAATGACATGTTAGAAAGCAAGTGTAAATAAAAGATGATAACGTTATTTAAATGGTGTAGGTACTATATCTTATTGATGTTAAAAACGCGAAAGTTTGATGAACGGATAATTTTCTTGTTGTTCTGTGTTATCATGTGTGTCGCGTGTCAGACTTTTACTGACTTTTTTAACCAACTCGCAACACTGATCCAGGTGACGTCGGTCTTCGTGGATCCCGTCACGATGTGCTCGATCTCTTTGAGGCGCGCGTAAATCTCTGCTTAGCAGAAAGAGGTGATAGTCTGCCATGCACTCTCGCTCCGAAACATGGCCGGGACGCCGATCGCCGCCACGAGGACACGGCGGTGCTTTACCCAAGCCGGGCAGACCTCCACCGTGTGCTCCACCTCAGGGCGATCCCCTTAGTGATGAGACCCTGGCGTTCCTTCCTGCCTTATACGGAACAGGAACCTCCCGAAACAGCTGTGTCCGGTAAGGACCTGTATCAGGCGGAATGAACAGATACCTATAGTTGAGACACACATAGGATAATTTTAATTCAAATAATTCCCGCGGGTCGGACTGACACTTAAGCGGGTGTATTCGCGGGTCGACGTATGTATTCTATAAGCTCAGTATGTATGCTGTTGGTGTAGGTGACAGTGAAAAACACACTGATTTTATTTTAGCTTTAGGTCAACAAAATACGTTAGAAATAACAAAATTTTCTACCAAAATAATAAGAAAAGCTAACTCCACTAATGAATCAAGACAATACAATCAATGTCTTAATCTCAATAGTCAAGAGAAGAAGGTCCAGGGTTAATTAAGGTTAATCTGTAATTACTGAATATTTACTTAGTCTGAGCGATCTGACCTCCACCTTTACAACAGAAACAAAAGATACACAGAAATAAGCAGAGTTCTATGTAACTTTTCAAATTAAGTTTTGTATCAGAAAGTGTGTGCTTCTGGCGGAATTATATAAAATAAAATTCGATTGCTGTTTGAATTGAAGAGACTTGAGCCTCTAAAATTAACTTTGCTTTAGTCAGATTTCTCTAGAAATTACCTTGTTAATTACGAATTTTACGGATTTTGAGAAATTCAGACTGGTTTGAGGATTTGATTCTTAAGAAGAAGGTTGTGGATCGCAAACCTGAAGATTAATTCTCGTAACTTAAATTCTTTATAATCTAGCCGCAGTTTCATTTAAGCGACAAACCAACGTCAATCCGTCATCCGTCACTTTAAATTATCCCTCTGGTAAGCAGCAATGTATCGGCGAGAAGAAACATGATTCTAATGCTTTTACATCGGCATACATTGAAATACCCAGTTTCTAAATTTCGAAATTGAATTTGAAAAATTTCAAACTTTCCTAATTTTTTACCCTTTCGATTTGAAAGGGTTGTAATGATTAATTTTATTCTGTAAATATATCATATTCATTATTAGTATGTTGTTCAGCATATAATCTGACACGGGCCTGAAAAATAAAAAAAAATCAAAAGAAAAAATGAATTTCGAGGATCATCCTGGCTATCTTTCACTCCTTCCTTGCCAAAAGCATAAGAAATGGCTAAAGGCTGATGTGCTATACATATGCAATGTTTGTGGCAGAATATTCTATTCTCGTGCACGAAATGTTTGGCACATGTATCTGCAGCAGTTCACCACGCTCATGACAAATGCCTTTGACTGGACACTAGCACACGTTTCAAATTTATGAGTACAACGAGAGCTTCTTTACGACATTGGGTTTCCTTCACATTTTTACTGTTAAGCTCGTCTGGGTGTAGCTGCACTCTGAGGTTATAACTTCGTCTTCAAGGATCTTGTCTGGGATATATCACTTCTTGTGTGCAACACGTGTTTTTTTTTTTTAAACATTCTTGCTCTGCGCTAAGAATTACTCCTGCAGTGTCGTGGATGCGTTTACAAACATTCAAATGTACCTACACAGACAACCAGATCCGAAACAGCTACCAGTAAGAAACACAAATATTTTTTCCGAGCGGGAATTGAACTCAAGACACGCAGCGCAGTCGACGATCGCCCAGCCAGTACGTCGATCGTGTCATGTATGTGTGGAAGCACATGGCACTTTATAGGTAGTAAATATACTAATATAAATGAAATTTGATTTTGAATACTGTGTTTCCGAAATTCCTTGAATACATTTGGTTATAAGATAACAATGAAACTAACTCTAACCCGTTTTCCTTGACATAGGTTCAATATACAGGGTACCTTCAGTACATGAATTTGGGCCCAGCTGATTTTAAATTCCCCCTTCCGTTTTCCGTTGATTTGGAATTCTCGGTGGTAGGCCATAACATCGGCTGCCGGCAGAAGTTACCACCCACCAGACAAAGTCTTGCCGCCAAGCGATTCGTCGTGTTCCGGCATGATGTTTGGTGAAGCCGTACGGAGGACGGGTCTGAGCAGTTGTGTTACGTTGTGTGGCGGGTACGATGCGCCAAATGTTGTTGTGTCGGGAGTTTGGTCGTGGAGAGTCTCCAGATCAATCTCCCTCTAGCGCAGCATCGTTTGTTTGTGTTGGTCTTGGGTTTAACATTGCATCACCTCGCTCAACTGCTGTCATCCTTCCTATTCCTAAGTTTTTTAAGTGGCTTAATAAACTAGTCGTCAGGCGGGATTGCAGTCAAGCACCAGTTTATAAATATAAAAAAAAAAATTGGCGTCGGTTATATTTTTTTTATATTTGCTGACTTTTGGCTCATGAAAGAGTTGTTTTATTTTTTAATAACTGACGAAAATTTCTACGCACTAAATACCTTCCTAGATTATTATTTTATCATGACACTTAATATAACCATCAAAATATACTAGTGTGACGATTACAATTATAGGGGTTATAACAAAATCTCAACAAACAGGAGACAAAGGGATGTCAGCCCGACTATCATTAGAAAGCACACATGAATGATGGCACTCGACGTGGGAAAGGTCTATTGTGGCCCAGCGACGTGGTCCAGGCTGCCGTCGGGAGGAACGATCGTTATCCGCTCACAATGGACGATTAGGAGCGATACCTCGATGCTATCTAGGCATTACCGTGTAAGCTCTTCACTAGAGCTGTGGCGTAAGTGATGGGACAAGCGGGTAATATGAACGCACTTTTATGGGTGAAACTCGCATTCAAGCATTTGTTTTTTATTTCGAACTGTCAAGAAGTAGAGAAGTTTTCCAAAGAGTAGTAGACTAGTTAAGGACTAGATGGACATCGAGGTGCCGATAGGAATCGAACAATAATATGATTTATTAAAGACTTTCCAACTATAAGTAGTGTTAGTATTTATGAAACAAAAATTCTGATGAAGTATTTGATTCTAAACTTGCTTCAATATTTAAATGGATCCCGCGTTAATATAACCAGCCAGGTAAATAAGGTTGAAAACCTTTACAGTAGGTACCTATGTAGAAAAGAGGGACAAGAAACTTCGAGAACAATTTTGTAACTTATATTTTTACAAATACTAGCTGTCCCGGCAAACGACCTTTTTACAGATCTACCGAATAAACAAAAAAAAAACAAAGATTGGTAAATTTGTTTCCAAGTGTGACACGAGTATTCCAGATTCTGGTATGCTACAGAGAAATTTCAGATGTAATCAAATTATAATAACACTACCCCACCCGGATATCGCACTCAGCACCATATGGTCAGTGGTCAGCAGTAGCACTTGAGGTACCTAGCCTACAAGTCTATTCTACTAAAAAAAATAAGTAAATAGTGAAGTAAGGCAGTTGTTTCATGTTTTTTTTTTTTAAACTTCTTACAAACAAAAATAAACATAAGCAAAGTTAGTGTAGAGAAAATGGAGTCATAAACCATAATTTGCACCAAACACCGGTGTAGTGCAAGAGCCGACTTACAACTATTTCCCGACATTGCCCTTGGCTCCTAGCGAAAAATATTTCATTGTTCTCAAACAAATTACTCTCATAGAATAATATATACGGGCCGTCCCGTCTGAAATATTGCATCGTTTGAACTGGACGGGGAATTTGACCTGTATGCCGATGAATAAAATATTATCTTTTATTAATTACGGCCCGAAGGTTCTAGATAAATATATTTGATTGGCTTCATATTCTCTGTTTTACATAACGTTTGGGATGGCATTTACTAATGCTACCTCTGTGACTTTTGAGCTGGGATCGGAAGTATTCATTTGAGAGGTATTCAGAATGAATTGTAATGGATTATTTTCGTGAAATTAGTGTCAAATGTGATCTACATCTAAGAAATCAAATTACATATCCGAAACTAAACAAGATAAATAATTAAAAAAAAAATAAAGGCAATTTTTATTTGGCGCTAATGACTGATGGACCTAAGAGCTTCAATAATCTGCTTTTTTTTGTGTACGGACGCCCGAGTCTGAGTCTGAGTCGTGGTGGCCTAGTGGTCAAAACACCAGCCTCTCAAGTATGAGTGTGCGGGTTCGATTCCAGGTCAGGTAAGTACCAATGTAACTTTTCTAAAGTTATATGTACTTTCTAAGTATATCTTGGACAGCAATGACTGAAGGTGAAGGAAAACATCTTGAGGAAACCTGGACTTTATAAGTCTGAAATTGCCAACCCGCATTGAGCAAGCGTGGTAATTACGCTCAATCCTTCTCTGTATGAGAGAAGACCTGTGCCCAGCAGTGGGACGATAAAAGGTTGATGATGAACCTTGAGCCCTAATGCTATAGCCATAAAGTTGAAAATGTAATAAAGAAATTTGACAGATAGTATTAGCTTGATGTGCTGTCGTCTATACTTAGATATCCATATGACTAACGTACCTATATGAAGTTAAATGTCATCCAAGTCAGTATACAAACTGTAATTTCTGAAGCCACAAAACGTATGCCGGTTTTTTTTTTTATTCAGAAATATTCTTAGTAATTATCTCTTCTCTGGTAATTTTATATGAAACTAGCTTTCCGCCCGCGGCTTCGCCCGCGTGGAGTTCGGTTATATCGCGCTTTTTAGATTTCCCTCTGGAACATCAAATTTTTCCGGGATAAAAGGTAGCCTATGTTCTTTCTCAGGGTCTAAAGAATGTCTGTGCGAAATTTCATCAAAATCGGTTGAGAGGTTTAAGCGGGAAAGTGTTACAGACAGACAGACAGACAGACAGAGTTACTTTCGCATTTATAATATTGGTATGGATATTGGACAGAGTTACATGTTAGCTAATAAATATAACATTATATTTTCATGATGATGATACGTGCATGATTTATCAGTGCTCGTTTCGATGTTCACCACGCATAAGATAGATGGAAAGCAGCACATGACGTGTATTTTTTCTTCTTTAGCGTATAGATGTCCACTGCTGGACAAAGGCCTCCCCAAGGCTTTCCACGTTGACCGGTCTTGTGCTGCCCGCATCCATCGGCTTCCCACGACCTTCACCAAGTCATCGGTCCACCTTGTTGGTGGCCTCCCTACGCTGCGTCTTCCAGTACGTGGCCGCCACTTCAGAACCTTAACCTACCAGAACTAGTTATAAACTAGTTCCTGACCGCAATCCCGCCTGATGGTAAAGCGCACTAGTTTATTAAGCCTATTTAGACAAAAACATTGAGTGAATAGGAAGGAAAATGACAGTTGAGAGAGGTGATGCAATGTTAAACCCAACAACACGAACAACGATGCTGCGCCAGAGGGAGAATGATCTGGAAGGGTCTCCACGACTAAACTCCCGACGCAACAACATTTGGCGCATCGTACCCGGCATACATCGCAAAACAACTGCTCATACCCGTCCTTCGTACCGCTTCACCAGACATCATACCGGTGATGATTTTTTGTTCCATTTATTTAATTACTATATGTATTTATGGCATTTTGGTGTGAGGATTAATAAATAAATAATACTTTATCGACTACAGTTAATATTTTTATATTCATAAAATAATTATGTACATACATCTTCTTCATCAGCCCATTGACGTCCCCACTGCAAGTGCACGGGTCTCAGAGGTGACCCTCACCACGCTTGGTAGATGGGTTGGCGACGGCGAGGGTTTTGGTATAAATTGCAGTTTTCCTTCTCTGTGTGCTGGTGACTGCACGGAATTTACCTTAGTCGCCTTCTACGACATCTCGGTAAGAGAGAGAGTAGCCTATTCTACTCTTCCGGATACCACACGGCTGAGTACCATGTACCATACATCATTATCATCAACCTTTTTATCGTCCCACTGCTGGGCACAGGTCTCCTCTCATACAGAGAAGGATTGAGCCAATAATCACCACACTTGCTCAATGCGGGTTGGCGTTTTTAGACTTAAAGTCCAGGTTTCTTCAAGATGTTTTCCTTCACCTTATGATCAGCCCATACATCAATCAAACCATACATCACTGATACCTTAACTATTCAAATCATTAAACATGATTATCAGCTTAATTCGATCAAAAAACATACCGAAAGGCACGAACCAAATATTTAATTGTAAAATAAGTTCAAATCATTCACTATTCACTCAATAATTACAGCCCAAATAAGGTATTTCAGTAATTTAATAAAATCTTAAAGTATTTTGATTAAAACTTTATCGACGCAGTCAATTGGAACATGAAAATATAATGCAAAGTATTTATCGATAAAATACAACAAATTGATTTAAAATTATAGTTAATAGCCTGCTTGACCTGATATTTTAATGCAGACATTTTAAAGAAAATTACTTCAAAGTGAATAAACTATTGAGTAACTTTTTGCTGGCCTTAAAATGTTAACTTAGAAAATAAATTCTATGAAAATGACAATGAGCACAGTCTCACAAGAATGTGTTCCTGTCAATGACTATCGTAAATTCAGTCATAACTTGAAGAAGTTACTTTTGAAAGTTAAATCCAAATAATTTCACTATTTTGTATATGACTCTTTGATGAGTGTTACGGAGAAATGAGGAGAATATCGTGAGGAGAGTTTTAATTATGAATGTTGATGGCTATAAGAGTAGGGAAAGACCAAAGAAACGATGGATGGAATGTGTGAAGGATGATATGGCTAAGAAGGGGGTGACTGTCGAGATGGCTTCTGATAGGGATGTATGGAAGAAAAAGACATTTTGCGCCGACCCCAAATAAATTGGGATAAGGGCAGGAGAATGATGATGATGACTCTTTGAGGACAATTAACAGTTCCAGTAGTGGGTAACAATATTGGCATTTTGATCAAGAATACATAACATAATCAGTCAAAAATGTTCCCACTCTTGAAACACAGGCCTCCTCTCGGCGAGAGGGAGTGGGCCGTAATCTACGCGAGCCCAGTGCGGATTGGTAGATGTCAAATGTCTTCGAAGATTTTTTTGGCTCTAAGACATACCAGTTTCCTCACGATGCTTACTTCACAGTTTTGAGAGGAATGGTGATGAAATTATTTACACTAAGTAAAGCGCCTGATGGGGTTCGAACCTACGACCTACAACTTGTATGTAGCTACCGATACCACTAGCCCACCGCTACTTTCGATCAAGTATTGGATCAAGACATTTTTTTGCAAAAAGCACAAGACAACCTTTGTTTCGTTAGCATTATATATTATTTAAACACTAGCGGTCGCCAGCGACTTCGTTCGTGTGGTTTAGTTATGCTCCGCTCCTATAAGTCACAGCGTGATGTTATATAGGCTAGAGCTTTCCTGGATTAGTAGGCTATCCAAAGCAAAAACAATTTTTCAAATCGGACCAGTAGTTCCTGAGATTAGCGCGTTCAAACAAACATACAAACAAACTCTTCAGCATTATATATTAGTATAGATTATTAGGTACTGATATTCCGTTCTGGATGATAAGACAGACCCAGTTTCTACACTCGCAGTTAAGATAATTGAAATAGATACATCATCTTTAACATCAGCCGCGAATATCACCTCTCTTCAAACAATGTCGCACCTAAAGTATGAGCTATAAATTCTACGTCTCAAATGAACCACGCGCAGACCACCTGTACGCGGTATGACAAATGACTGATTCCTTTATCTTACTGACTGTTATTGGTTCAAACTATGAGTGGTTACGCCGTGGAAATTGCATAAAGTTCAGAATAAAATTTCATCATTCGATCAAAATATCATCCATGCAAAGCTATCGAAAAGTCAACACAAAGTTTGCAAATATGATTGAATTTTAAAGATTTTTTTCAACGTAATTAGAGATTATTCGACAGCAAATTCCCCATCTCCGTTTCACCATCGGACACCCGTCGTACGGCGACTTTCCACCCTCACGTTGTTAACACCACTACGATCCGGACGAAGCGTTTCGATTCCTCTTTTATTCCGCGTACATCGAGGAACTGGAACAATTTGCCAGCGGCGGTGTTTCCGTCACACTACAATTTGAGTGTCTTCAAGGCTAGAGTGAATAGGCTCTTAATAAACTAGGACGCTTTACCATCAGCGATCGCATCATTGCTTACCATCAGGCGGGATTGCGGTCAAGCGCTGCTTTATAACTTATAAAAGAAAAAAAAAATCTGGTACATTGTACAAAAAAAAAATGCAAATATGAATCTGCTAGTAAACGTTCGGATATGTGCAGCTGACAAGTAAACTCCATATAATTCCTTTCAGAGACGATGTAATAGATAGAAAATAAAGAAGCCATCTGTAAGCAACTTGACAAATGTGTCTATGTGCGATCAGAAGAATTAATATATGCTTTAAAAGTACGTAATACAAAGCTACAACAGAAAACAACAACATGTAGAAAATGATAAAAATACAACGTATTTTACATAAAATAAATACAGTTTGCTTACCTAGCCGTTTATGTCCACACATATACAACGTGTAACAAAAAGGGTATATACATACCAAGGGCATCGCATCTTTAGATGATAACAAACGATATCGGAAGGGTTTCATTTCAGTTCAAAATAAAATACTCAAAAACATGGCACCAAATTTTCGGTTTCGTGTGTTTCTTAAAATCAAATCATAACAAACGTGGCAGCACACTACATACGTTAATAACTACTCGTTACACGTCACGTTACGTGCCAAAATCCCATAAATGTCTTCAATATCTCTGTGCGACTAGTATGATAGTAGCCTATCACAGGCGGTGTTTTTCCTCATAACTTCCTAACATAAAGAGATAGGATTAAAAAACCCTTCCAATATCGTTTGATATCATGTAAAGATGCCATGCCTTTGTTATGTATATACCCTTTATGTTACACGTTGTATTCAATATGTAAAGAAAACCCTGTCCGATCCGTGAAGGTATTGTTAGGTATCGATAACTGATTCTACTAATGCCTAGAAAACCGGGCTAATCTTAAAAAAAAAATCCCCCTAAAAAAATGAATATTATTTCGCAAAAAGAGGTAACTTAAAACATGTGCGGTAGGCCATACAGGCGTGGGCGAAGAGGGGCAGGGCACGCGGCACGCGGTCGCATTGTTATTCGCTCAGAATTATACCGTCAAAAATAATGTTGTCACTTTTTAAAAATTACCGAATTTTGGGGAAGTTGTAATTAATTCGCGGGAAAAAGAGATTAAGTATTTCAAAATTCACTAGTATTGTTACTATGATGATTATGTAAAATTTCATATGTTATTTGGTCATGTGTTTACCTAACCTATATTATCAGGTTTTTCTTAACATCTATACTTACTAATATATAAAGCTGAAGAGTTTGTTTGTTTGTGCGCGCTAATCTCAGGAACTACTGGTCCAATTTGAAAAATTCTTTTTGCATTGGATAGCTTATTAATCCAGGAAGGCTTTAGGCTATATAACATCCTGCTATGACCAATAGGAGCAGAGAAGTAACAAAAAATGTTGCGAAAACGGGAGCAATAGGGAGGAACAGCAGCCGTACATATTGCCAATAGGAGCTGAGCATGACTAATTCCACGCGAACGAAGTCGCTGGCGGCCGCTAGTATTATATAAAAGCAAAGCAGTCTAGAAGTAAGCAACTGAAAAATAACTGAAAAGATTATAGATTATAGATGAAAAGAGACGTTGACACAACGGGTGAGGGTATAAGTGAAAAAAAAAATACATCAAATAAAATTTATACTATTATATAAAGCTGAAGAGTTTGTTTGTATGTTTGTTTGTTTGATCGCGCTAATCTCGGAAACTACTGGTCCGATTTGAAAAAATCTTTTTGCGTTGGATAGCCCATTAATCCAGGAAGGCTTTAGGTTATATAACATCACGCTGCGACCAATAGGAGCGGAGCATAACTAAACCACGCGAACGAAGTCGCTGGCGGCCGCTAGTATAAAATAATCTGAGGATCACTTAGTAGTTCAAAAGAAATTTTAATAAAATATGTAAAGTAAAACACTGTCACTCATCGCACAGGCGTAAGGAACTCCCAAATTACCATTTTTCTATGAAAATCACAAAATAAAAAATAACATTTCGCCGATCCCCCAGTGGGGCCATATTCGACCTTTTCCTGATTTATTGTCAAGTTTTCCTGTTCCGCAACTTTTATATGCGGCTCGACTGAAGCACAGAATTTTTGACTTGCTTTATTGAGCGTAAAATCTTAGCATTGTAAGCTACACGACTATTATTGTTTTGCATTTTGTCAAGACTGTGTTTTGAAATATTCGAAGTTGTGGCCGTCATTTGTTTTTGTCTATAGTCTTCTGTTTCCGGAAAGATATCTCACAATGGTAAATAACCAACCTATGTAGTTGTAAATCTAAAATAACAACAGATATACAGGGTTCGGCACTCGAAGTGTTACTAATTTTACGTTGCTCTAGCAACTAAACTGTTTACAATATGGCGCCCATTTTTTCACATTCCTTAGTGTATGGTATTGTTAATAAACTAACAGCCTACTATTTTTCGTCGTTGTTAAAAAAAGTTTTGCAGATGGAAGTCAAACGAAACAGTGTTATTGCTTTGTATTTGGCTGGAAAATCGCAGGCAGCCATCGTTAATGAGCTAGGACATTTACATTTGAACAAAATGTTTGTGTATCGGACCATCACGCGTTACAATGATACGGGTAGCATCAAAAAATGTCATGGAGGTGGACATCCAACAACAGCAACATCATCAGCAATGGTTCGAAAGGTAAAGGCTAGAATTGAACGAAATCCACGACAAAGCGCAGTTAAATTGGCGAAAAGTCTTAATGTATCTGCCCGGAGCATAGGGCGCATATTAAAAAATAAACTTCAACTGAAGCCCTACAAATTACAAAAAGTGCAACATCTGACACTTGCACAAAAGACAGTTCGTCTAGAAAGAGCTAAGAACTTAAAGCACTTGCACATTGATAGCTTGCTTGAAAATTTGGTATTTTCCGATGAAAAAATTTTTACCTTTCAGCAATATGTGAACAAGCAAAATAATAATAATAATGGCAACACTAAAGTCGACTAGTCAATTTCGTCAAGCTCCTGTTTACATTTTAATTTTAAATACATTTACAAGCACTTTTCATCAACATTCATAGAAAATCAATAAGGAAAATTAATAGCTCAACAATAAACCCATTTTTTCTAAATAAATGTGCAATAATGTGAAATTAAATGCTTATAAAAAACTGCCGAAGCGGAGGTGACATGACAGCTGTCACCTCCGATAAAACTCGAAAACGAGGACGAAAAAAATGTTGACGAGACAAGCCGTACGAAGAGCACGCTCACCACCTCCGGACTCGTCGCCCAGCTCCGCCTCGCCGCCGCCGGTCCCCAGCGCCAATGTAAGCGCTGTGATTACACCGGCCGCGGTAGTTGCGTCGAGCTCGAGCGACGAGTATTTCTCTCCGCCGACGTCGCCAAGACCTGTACGTCGGCAGGGGAGAAGCCGGCCACCGAAGAGCTTGGGACTTAGGGGCCATCCGGCCCCGAGCCGGGTCCCCGCTCCCGGTGGTTGTGTGCAGCGCATGAGATGGACTCAAACAATGAACGAGAACGTCATGCGCGCATATTACACGGCTACAGAGGGGGGAACTAACCTCACTGCGTACCGTGAAAGGATGGTGTCTCTGTTTCAGGCACTGGAACCAACTGTCAACGTCTCGGCCTAACGACTGTCAGATCAGGTGCGGGTCATTCAACGCAATCACAGGTTGGACGATATCGCACTTGATAGGCTGCGCTCAGAGGTACTGAGCAACCAAATCACCCCGACTCTGACACAGACTGCGGCACAAGCGTCAATCATCGATGCTGCTCCGCCGCGGTCCAATCGTGTTGAAGAAGAGGATGATAGGGTTGAAACAGTAAGTAGCCAGTACAACGACCGACTGAGATACGCACTGGAGGATGCGTTCCGCGACTATAGATCCACTCCGACTGACCTTAGACCCCGGTTACCACGGCTACCTATGCATAAAAAAAATAGGGCGCTGGTGTGTGCTTTGGACTCGCTGCTCAAGAATTTCTTCGAGAGCAGCGAGGATCTCATTGATACACACTCGATCCTGTATTGCGGCGGCTGTAGCGGCATGTCGATTAGCGAAAGTCAAGTTCCCGAATTGTGAGGAAGCTGCTTGACCTAAACCAGCCGTACCAGCCTGGCAACGCAGAATCGAGCGTCTTATCGATGGGACCAGGGTACTCATTGGCAAACTATACTGCTTCAGGGATGGCAATACTCGACCACGGGTGATGCGCTTTGTGAGACAGGCATTCTCGGGGACTGGTATCAGCCCTCGAGAATACATAAATCATCTCACAGAGCGCATTGACTTCCTGAAGCAGAAAGTTTGTGCATGGGCGAGCCGTATTCGGCGGTATAAGCGGCGAGTGGATCGATATACGCAGAATCGCATGTTCCAGAGTGATGAGAGGTGGGTATACAGAGCTTAGGAGTGACCTGAACAAAACGAGGCTGACGTGTGCCGCCCGGATGATGCCACCACAAGTGCATTCTGGCGCGTCATATGGTCGGTATCCGTTTGTCACACTGAGGGTAAGTGGATACAGAATGTCGAACAAGTGTGTGAAACCATACTAGAAATGGATACCATTTTGATAACACCATCAGACGTAGCCGCAGCAGTCCGTTCGTTAGCGAACTGGAAATCACCGGGACCGGACGGGATGCATAACTTTTGGTTAAAATGGCTAAGTAGTTCACACAGTTGTTTGGCATCTCAATTCCAGTCATCCTTAGAGTCTGGTTCGCTACCCCAGTTCTTAACAACTGGAATTACCCACCTGCTCCATAAATCAGGTAGCACCGCGGAACCCAAAAATTATAGGCCGATCACTTGTCTACCAACGGTCTATAAAGTTCTTACATCCATTTTGAAAGCTAAAATAAACAAACACCTTAACAGCAACTCCATCATGTCTGTTTCTCAAAATGGATGTAAGAGCGGGTCCCGTGGTACTAAGGAGCTACTCCTCATAGACATGGCCATCAGCCAACAGGTTCGTCGATCCCGCAAGGATCTCTCAACCTGCTGGATAGATTATAAGAAGGCCTACGATTCGGTGCCACATACATGGCTTATGAGGGTGCTGGAGTTGTACAAGATAAATGCAACTCTACGCACTTTCCTTAGGTCGTGTATGGGGCAATGGAAGACAGCCCTTCACTATCCAGGAAGTCGACATATCCAGGGGAATGATGAACCTGTATGGATTAAGCGGGGAATATTCCAGGGCGGCAGTCTGAGTCCACTTTTGTTCTGCTTAGCTCTGAATCCTCTAAGCACACTGCTGGAGAATTCAGGGCTGGGTTATCGATTAGATCGATAGGTGGTCAGGTCATATCTCACCTTCTCTACATGGATGATTTGAAACTCTTTGCCCCCAATGAATTGCACCTGATGAAGCTACTGAATGTAACGGAAACTTTTAGTGGCATCAGAATGGAATTTGGTGTGGATAAATGTGCAGTCATGCATGTAAAGCAGGGGGAGATTATGGAATCCGAGGGAATTACACTCCCAGATTCCATACACCTTAGATCCCTCTCCTCATTCGAGAGCTATAAATATTTGGGTATGTCGGAAGCGTTAGGTATCAACGATGCTGACATGAAGCAATCGTTGAAGGAGCGCTTCTTTGGTCGCCTGAAGAAGATATTAAACAGTCTTCTTTCAGGCGGAAATAAGGTGCGCGCCTTCAACGGGTGGGTCATGCCGGTTTTGATGTACTCTTTCGGCATACTTAAATGGACTCAGACCGAAATCGACGCCCTAGACAGAAGGGTCCGTACACTGCTGACAGCAAACAGGATGCATCACCCACGATCATCGGTGATGAGACTGTATATCCCGCGGAAGTGCTGGGGTCGAGGATTTTTAAATGCGAAGACCCTACACAACCGAGAGGTATGCAGTCTCAGAGAATATTTTTTACAAACCGTAGTGGGTATGCATCATGATGTGGTCACAGTAGACAAGGGGCTCACCCCGCTATCCATGGCAAAAGAGAACTGGCACAAGCCTATAATACTCACCACAGATGACCGCAGGAAGGTATGGCAAAGCAAGGAACTTCACGGGCGATTTTATCGGGCTCTTCATGAGCCCGATGTAGACTTTTTAGCTTCCGTATCCTGGCTACGATTCAGTGACCTTTTCGGGGAAACTGAAGGTTTCGTCTGTGCAATTATGGACGAAGTTATCTTGACGAATAACTACCGGAGATATATTATGAAGGACGGGACGATTGACGTGTGTCGGGCATGTCACCATCCGGGTGAGTCCATCAGACATATTATCTCTGGTTGCTCTCGTCTGGCTAACAGCGAGTATTTGCACAGGCACAACCAAGTAGCTAGGATTATCCACCAGCAACTTGCTTTGAAATATAAACTTGTGGATTCTGAGGTACCGTATTATAAGTATGTGCCCGACCCAGTTCTTGAAAATGACCATGTCACGTTGTACTGGGATCGGTCTATCATTACTGACAGGACTGTCGTTGCAAATAAGCCTGATATAGTAGTGATAGATCGATTAGCGCGCCTCGCAATGATTGTCGATGTTACCATTCCACATGACGGGAATCTCGTGAAAGCTGAGAAAGAGAAACAAATGAAATATCTCGACTTGGCGCACGAGATTGTTGACACGTGGAATGTGAACTCGGCTGTCATTGTACCGATTGTCGTATCGGCCAATGGTTTGATAGCCAAGAGCCTCGACCAACATCTATTGAGGCTCGCGTTAGGCAGTTGGATCAAAGGCCTGATTCAAAAGGCAGTACTCCTCGATACGGCCCGCATCGTGAGGAGGTTCCTGTCTCTGGAGCCCTAACCACCGGTAGCTTGGACCCCGCTCCCGCCATCGGTGCAACACAATTTTTTTATATTTTTAAATGTTTTTGTATGTTTTTTATATAAATATTTAAAAATGTAAAGCGATGTGTAGACACGGAAAAATAAAGAGATAATAATAATAATTTATTAGTACACTTTAAAAAAACACACATAAGTACACAGTATCAAAAACGTCTGTACAGAGAGTCACTTTAAAAGGCGAACTGATGCCTCCTAAACTAGGACAAAAGCCTGTGTTTTAGGAGCCAGGGTTCCTCAAGGTATGACACACAAATGGTATAAGGTGACGTGCAAGTACTTATATGAACACAAATACAGATAATGCAAATACAAAATAATAGATAATAATAATACAAAAACAAAAACAAATACGCCTTAAATTAAATACAGTATTGGATTGATACTTTAAGGGACAATAGTAATAAGATTCTCGGTTTCGTCGTACGTTAACTTCTGCAATCAATCAGTTTTTAAATAAATATGCTCATGTTTAACAGAATTACAGCATTTTGAATTGGTAACACTTCGAGTGCCGACCCCTGTTTTTATTCATCATAACACAAAACAAAACCGATAACCTTATTTGAGTAATAATTTTAAAATTTTGACAGTTATAGACATATACTTTAAAAAAACATTTTTTATTTCTTGAATCAAATTCATCTCACGATAATAAAATACAATCAAAAGTCATTATTGGAAAAAGCAAGTCTTCTACGAGTATTAGCCGTGCTTTGTCATTAAAAGTAGTATAGTTTCGTTTCAAATTCAAGAGAAAACTGTTATTCTCTAATAGCAAGTCTTCTACGAGTATTTGCTGATTTGTCATTAAAAATAGTATAGTTTCGTTTCAAATTCAAGAGAAAACTGTTATTCTCTAATAGCAAGTCTTCTACGAGTATTAGCCGTGCTTTGTCATTAAAAGTAGTATAGTTTCGTTTCAAATTCAAGAGAAAACTGTTATTCTCTAATAGCAAGTCTTCTACGAGTATTTGCTGATTTGTCATTAAAAATAGTATAGTTTCGTTTCAAATTCAAGAGAAAACTGTTATTCTCTAATAGCAAGTCTTCTACGAGTATTTGCTGATTTGTCATTAAAAATAGTATAGTTTCGTTTCAAATTCAAGAGAAAACTGTTATTCTCTAATAGCAAGTCTTCTACGAGTATTAGCTGATTTGTCATTAATAAATATAGTTTAAAAAACTAAAAAAACATGCCTTTAAAAAATATCAAACTAAAAAGTTAAAAATAATTAAAAAAAAAACGTGAGGCGCTTTGTGCCTTAATTTTTTGTATATTAACCGCCTCACGCTTTTTTTAAAATTATTTTTAACTTTTTAGTTTGATATTTTTTAAAAGCATGTCTTTAGTTTTTTAAACTACCTATATTTATTTTCAACTTTTTAGTTGGGTATACTTTTTTAAAAAAAAAAAAACGAACGTATTGAAAACGGTGGGACATTTCACAGTAATGAGCAGCTCACTCGTAGTCCAAAGAGTTAGAGACGGACAAACAAACAAACAAGCAAGCAAACATACAAGTGAAGCTAATAAAAAGCATGTAAAAATGGTATAGTTTCGTTTCAAATCCAAGAGAAAACTGTTATTCTCTAATAGCAAGTCTTCTACGAGTATTAGCTGATTTGTCATTAAAAATAGTACATTGTTATTCTCTATACAACATTGTTATTCTCTATTCAGAGAAAACATGCTATAGAAAACACTTCTTGTACATTATCCACCAAGACGACAACATAGAATGCTAATACCTACCATATAAATGTAGAAAACAGCTTCTTTAACGATGAAAAACATGATCACACATAAAATAGCAAGTAAACTTTTGGAACCGTCGTGTACGGTACAATTAACAGTCCGTAACGTAACTTTTTCAGACGACAGATGTTTTCGAGTTTTAACGACAATAAATCAACAAATTGGCCGCTGCTTCATTGGTTTTTTGTTCGTCCAACGATATTTCATGACGCATATTTCGTTTATGACGCTCCTTTGATTAATATGTCTGCGATCAGCTGTAAATTGGTTGTTTTGTCGGAAGACTTCGGGTTGTTTATTGAAATTAAGATCACAAATCAGAAACTTATGAATATTACACTTCAGGATATTCAAGTTCAAAACTTTATTAAGTACAGAGTAAAAACGATCTTGATGTTCTTTGCAATAATTACAACTCTGGGCGCTAACCTGTGGGTTGAAAATCCATTGCGCGAAATTGGCGTGCGGCGCATATAACCAGGGCTTACAAATTCATGCACCAATACCATGTAACAATCAGGTTGCAGTATATACCTATTATAATTAGGTCTATTAATCTGCTTAGTGTCTAATTATAAATTCACACCACGCAGCACGCACTATTATCTGATTAATTAAGCTAGTGATGCCGTGTAGTCCCCAGCGGTCACTGAAGGGTAATTCAGGTGTATCTACATAGTTTTCCATAGGGATTTCTGAGATAGGACTAAATCTGGGCATACATGCTGTTCCATTATGGAGATTTGGACACTAAAATGTGACCGTATTTTTTTAAGCCAACGTCTGATGTAGAACGTCGGATCTGATGTAAAGTGAATTCTCCGGTACTGCCGTTAATATAACATTGGATGTAATATAGTTTCAGAAAGGGATTTCTGCTGCAGAGCTGCAACTGTCACTTATGATAACCAAAATAGCGTCGTGGTATTGTTATGAGCATGTACCCAGTAGTATTTTTCCAAAGACAACTTGAAGACCGTCTGATAGATTTTGGTTGTTGCCTCATAGAGCCACGTATACAACGTGTAACATAAAGGGTATATACATAACAAAGGCATGGCATCTTTACATAATATCAAACGATATTGGAAGGTTTTTTTAATCCTATCTCTTTATGTTAGGAAGTTATGAGGAAAAACACCGCCTGGTAGCCTGATAGGCTACTACCATACTAGTCGCACAGAGTTATTGAAGACATTTATCGGATTTTGGCAAGTAACGTGACGTGTAACGAGTAATTATTAACGTATGTAGTGTGGTGCCACGTTCGTTATGATTTTATTTTAAGAAACACACGAAACCGAAAATTTGGTATAAATTTTTTGAATATTTTATTTTGAGTTGAAACCCTTCCGATATCGTTTGATATCATGTAAAGATGCCATGCCCTTGGTATGTATATACCCTTTATGTTACACGTTGTATAAAGGCAAATGACTATGATACTCTTGTTCACAAACTGAACTTAATTTGAGTTCAATGCATCTTTTTCTTTCTACTTCAATAAGAAAAGAACAGAAGATTAGATTAGATTTAGTTTAGTTCTGTCAATTTCAGATACTCTACAGACAGTTTATTAGTGATTAAAGACATGGCATCTAAAAGTACGTCAATTTACGTCAGGCGCTGACTAATTTGACAGAACCAAATTAAAGTTTATCTTTTATACTTTGTAAAAAAAAAAAATAGCTCATTATTTTTTAAATAAATTATCGAGTTTTTGTACGAGAATATATAACGAAATGATTAAAAGCAAAGATGTAGTGTCAGGAACTCAGGACACACAGGCACCAGTTAAGCGCTGCGCGGCATGCTCTAATTCTGAACGCACAATGTAGGTACATACCATATGCAATAATATGCATTGGTATGTGGTTCTATATCTTTGACTGTACCGATATGTCTAGTTTTGATTAAAGCTTATGTATGTAACATGCTTACATAATATACGTTCATAAATTCGTAGAATCATAACAAATTATTTTAACATTTTATTTGTTTTTTAAAACGTTGCCGCAACCTAGGAATTTCTCCTGTATCGTGTTTAGAAACATATAAACTCACATATACAAACATCCAGATCCGGAACAACTACTTGTAGGTCATACAAATATTTGTTCCGTGCAGGAATCGAACGCGCGACACGCAGCGCAGCCTTCAATGGCTTGACCACTACGCCAGTCGAATTCATTTATTTATTTGGTCTTCTAACAGAGAAAACACCTCAAATACTAGAAAATATAAATAATAGGATATAACTTACAAGGAATTCCCTTGATAACACTTAATTATTCTGAACTTAGCTGCACTAATAAGCGTTTAATTTAAATAAAAAAAGAACATGTATTTTTGTGGATTTTATAACAATACCTGCCTAAAAAGACACCCAAATTGCATCCACGTGTAACAGGGACCGCCTTCCTTACAAATTTTCCCATTATCCCCTGTGATACTAATTGGTTTGGCGGTTAGTGACTCACTTTCTTCATCATTTCGAGTGGACGAGAAGAAGTTAAAGCTTTTGAGTACAATATTGGCACAGTGGTCACTGCCACTGGGCAAAATTGCTCTCACGAGATAAAAACTCTTATGAAACTTTATGTGCCTATTATTTGACAACAACAAAGGGCTTTTTCACAAGCAGCTGTGACTTTACTGTTGATTGAACTGATCGAAAGTGTAAATGAGATTCTTGCTTAACTTGGAAGAATGAAAGCCAAGCCAATAAATCGAATATAACCTATAAAGAAGAAATAAATCCCAAAACGCTTCGAATAACGTAATAAAGTCTTAACAATAGTCTACCAAGTATATTGATAGCTCTTAACTCTTTGAGAGCGTTGAGGTCAGCCGAGTACAGTCAACAAGGTAAATGTTGTGCAAACAGATAGTCTTTATCGAAATTTAGACCTCCGTGTGTACTTGCTCAGCACACTAAGGTCCGTGTTACAGAACGTTACTCAAGACTCAAGCATTACTTAAAACTAGTTTCAACCAATCAAAAGACTTCAAACGAGACTTAAGTTGCTTGAGTTTTGTGTGACGTTCTGTAATACGGACCTAACAGTAGCAATGGAGTTGCAAGCAAGCAGTTTGACAGTTCAACAACATTAATTGCGTTATAAAACGTCATTTTTTCTTTGTACGAAATCTGAATATAGTTTGTTCAGACTAAGCAACTGAATCGATTGCAATCATTTTTACACCATGTTATATATTTTTCATCCCACCATCTCGGAAAGAGTATTTTTAATCTTCAATATCTGACTGGAAAAGCCGTTTTTATTCTCTAGAGGATAAAGTAAATTGAATTTAGAACATCGTGTGCACTAAGTTTGTAAATTAAAAAAAAACATTAAACCTATTTACTGTTACCGCTATGGTGCCGAATATATCATACAACTTTTTTTTAATTTGTTAAAAACTCAGACTCGGAACCTTCTTGGTGTTCTTTTTTCAATTTTCTTTGTACGCGGTTCTTTACGCGGCATTTTTTCACGTCATTGTTAAACCTTATATTAAAAAAAAGAAACTTGAAAACAAGTGAAAAACTAAAATGAGTGATTCTAGCGACGAGGAAGTTTGTTTGACGCCAACAGAATTGACTGAAACTGTTAATAATGCGCAAATGAGCTTTCTACCTCAACAATCACGCGAGAAGTATTTAAAACAGTACGATATGTTCAACACGTGGCGACTAGCAAAAGGAGCCAAAACTTTCTCAGAAAACGTTTTGCTGGCATATTTTATAGAATTATCCGAGAACAAGAAAGCAAGCACTCTATGGAGTACGTATTCGATGCTAAAAGCAACAATAAAGATGAAAAAGACATACATATCGATACCTATCCTAAATTAGTAGCATTTTTAAAAAGAGCCTCATCTGGTCATCATCCAAAAAAATCGAAGGTTTTCACAGTATCTGATATTGAAAAGTTTCTTAACGAAGCACCCGATTCCGTATATTTGGCGGCAAAAGTAAGTCAGTTGCACATTCAGTATCTACTTATGTACATATATTAATCTCAATTAAATAGTATACTTAGTAAATGTTGATAGGCATAATTATGCGTTCATATAAATTTTATTCATTTATCTACTACAATACTCTTTACATTGCAGGTTGTTCTTATTATTGGAATAAACAGAGCATGTCGAACTAATGAACTAACACAACTTAATGTCAAAAACATTGAGAAACATTCAGATGACTTACTATTAATTAATTTACCTAATACAAAGACAAAAAGAGACCGCAACTTTGTCATTCGCAAGGAATACGTAACGATTGTTGAGAAATATCAAGCCTTACGGCCGCCTAACACTCCAATCAATCGTTTTTTTCTACAGTATCGCAATGGAAAGTGTGTTAGACAGCCTATGGCTACTAATAAAATTGGCAGTATCCCACGAGAAATAGCAACATTTCTTGAACTTCCAGAACCCCTGTTGTACACGGGTCATTGTTTCCGACGAACTTCAACCACACTTTTGGCTGATTCCGGAGCTGATCTCCTGTCCCTTAAGCGCCACGGAGGCTGGAAGACCAATGCAGTTGTAGAGGGATACATAGAGGATTCCATCCAAAATAAGTCTAAAATATGTGAAGGCATCGTAGGAGCCATTACACTGAAAGAGCCTCAATCGGAAACTTGGACTGGCCCTTCTACATCAAAAATAAGCCGTTATGAAACACCTAACCATCTCCCTCTCTCTCCAACATTCACGCCAAGGGAATCCGATGAATCGGTACAACTATTAAGTATGACAGACAGTTTACCGAAAAACAGTACACAAGTGACTAACACCAATATTACAGTACCAAACAAAAATATTACACTCAATTTAAATAACTGTTGCAACGTTACTTTAAAATTTTCTTAATTATACTTTAGTATTATTTTATTATTATTACCTGTCATAATGTAGTAATTAATACCTAAACTGAAATAAAAGTGTACCTATCTTGTGATTGTAAACATTTTTTTATTGCATTTAGTCATTTCCTCGCTGAGGTGGAATGAAAAGTTACGTGTTGCACTCGAGCGCAAAGATTTTTCACCTCGTGTCCTTTTGATTCCCTCGCTAACGCTCAGGATTCTAATTTTGAATCACTCGCTGCGCCTGTGATTCAATTTTAGAATCCTTCGCTTGCTCGGTCATCAAAATTGAACACGCGGTTAAAAAGCAACTTTGCACTCTTGTATAACAAATAACTATTCCCAAATACATTTAGTAATTATTGCAGTATGGTTAGCGAGCGCACAACACAGTTGACGGAAGATTATAGTACTAGGCACACAGTGAGACAAGGCCATGCCACGCCGCTGCAGCCGCAGGCGGGCGAACGGTGTGTTGACCATATTTCTGTTGGGACAAGCAGGTAAGATAAGAAGCTCATAACTTTGTGATTTTTCATGATATAGTTTTTAAATTTTACATGCTTTTTATTAGCTTCACTTGTATGTTTGCTTTGCTTACTTGCTTGTTTGCTAGCTTGCTTGCTTGTTTGCTTGCTTGCTTGTTTGTTTGTTTGTTTGTCCGTCTCTAACTCTTTGGACTACGAGTGAGCGGCTCATTACTGTAAAATGTCCCACCGTTTCCAATACTACGCACGTTTTTTTTTTCAAGAATATCGAACTAAAAAGTTGAAAATAAATATCGTTTAAAAAACTAAAAAACATGCTTTTAAAATATAAAAAAATATACTTTAAAAAACTAAAAAAGAATCTTTTAAAAAACCTCAAACTAAAAAGATAAAATAATAATTTTAGTTTGATATTTTTTAAAAGCATGTTTTTTTAGTTTTTTAAACTAGATTTATTAATGACAAATCAGCTAATTCTCGTAGAAGACTTGCTTTTAGAGAATAACAGTTTTCTCTTGGATTTGAAATGACTTTAACTTTTTAGTTTGATATTTTTTAAAAGCATGTTTTTTTGTACGTAGACTCTTTACTTAAAAATACTGGACACGTGTTTCACGTTTCGCATATAAAAAAAAAATAACGTTGTATGTGTTGGTTAAGCTGACATAGTTTTTGAATAAACGGAGCAATGGATTAGCAGTACTCTTCAAAATAATTCAGATTGAGTTTAATCGTAACGCAATAAGGTTGCTAAATTTGAACGAACTTTTTCAGGCACCTACTTTTTAATTAATTTATATTTTTTTTGTTTATTGTACATTATCTCTCAGTGTTGCGTAAAAGAAAAAATAAAAAAAAATATTTGTGGTACATGACACAATAAATTACTAATTCACAAAAAATAAGAAATAGCTGAAGGAACATGCGTCACATTCACGCAAAACGGCTGTCGCTCAGCATTATGCTGGGACCCTATGCAAAAACAGAGCCCAGCGCTGGTTTTCAGCTGCGTAACAATGTAAAGATGGATACTCGCTGTACGACGGATCGTCTGATGATGGAACAGAGAAGGGGGAATTAAGCCATGCAATTCTATAGAACACCGAAAGGCTGGCTAATCTTCGCCTGTGCTCCAGGAGACCTTTTTGAACTAAATCTGAGTCGCCAATTAGCCTCTTCACACGTTTTACTACCCAATCGAAAGTGGTCAGGTGGAATTTTGCAGCACCACCCCAAATGTGGCTGCAGTACTCCACACACGAACGGACCTACGCTTTGTATAACATTACAAGCTGTCCTGATGTCAGCGCTGGACCTTTGCAATAACGCCAAGTTTCCTGGGAGCCTTGGCTTTGGACTCAATGAACTGTCCAAAGTTTAGGTTTGAGGAAATCTCAACTTCCAAAAGTGGAAGCAGTCAGTGCACTCCAAGGATACATTTCGAAAAGTAGGAGCCAAGATGAACGGGCTTCTTTTGGCGATGCATAGATACGCTTATGTTTTGGCGGCGTTGAATGCTACAAGATCGGCTTCGCCCCATTTGGAGACTGCCTGTAGTGCAACATTCGTATGATTTACCATAGCCTCATACCCATACCCATACATACATGCATACCCATAGATATATAATGTCGGTCTGTGTTGACCCTACGAACGTTACCAGTTCGTCTCACCACCTTCGCCTCCATCTACCGCGATAGCGATGTCCTCGTTCAGGTAACAACCTAACAACCTTTGCTCAACACTTGAGTACTTTCGCGAGATGTGTCCAGCCCACTCCCCATCAGACGGGCTGTTTTTTCTAATTTTGAAATATTTATTTTATCCATGCAGCATAATGTGACAATCACCAGAATATGGCAAATTGGGCAAAATAAATGTCTCTTCAAGAGCATCATGTTAATATCTCCGACTGTACAAGGAAAACCTCAGTTGAATACAAAGCAAATTAATTGGAAATGTATATAAATTCACAGCTTTCGTTCTTAATACTTGTATAATACAGAAGTTATGGCTTAATTGAATACCATGAAGTTCATAAGTAACGTACCGACATGTGAGTGAGTGTGCGAATTTTATAAAGTACTTACGTGTGTATGTGAATATTACCTAAACTTTGAGTAGGAATAGTGTTACGAGTATTAGAACTCACGTATGTATTATTTTAAGAACAGAATGATATAAGATACAAAATTATTTATTAACTAGGTATTACAGTAATCAGGTTCACAGGTTAACAGCAGGTTAAGACGACATTCAGTGCCTTAAAAAAATTAATTACAACTGGATTATAGTATTAACTAGTGAACCCACAACAGGTACATAATAAGTTTGTATAATGGGTCTCGAAGTACGTTCCAGAGTGGAGACTAGAACTTTTTACAAGAAATCATCATCATCATCATCAACCTTTTTATCGTCCCACTGCTGGGCACAGGTCTCCTCTCATACAGGAAGTTGTGGTGGCCTAGTGGTTAAAACACCAGCCTCTGAAGTACGAGTGCGCGGGTTCGATTCCATGTCCAAGTACCAATGTAACTTTTCTAAAGTTATATGTACTTTCTAAGTATATCTTGGACACCATTGACTGAAGGTGAAGGAAAACATCTTGAGGAAACCTGGACTTTAAGTCTGAAATCGCCAACCCGCATTGAGCAAGCGTGGTGATTACGCTCAATATATATATAATTATGATATATGAGGCAGCGGAAATCCCAGCGCCCTCACGCCACTAGCCGCCGCAGGACACGAATCGAACTCCCAGGCACCTTAGGCGCAGGCCTGCGGGCAGTGAGCGGTGGACTGCTCGTCGCCCGGTAAGGAACAGGCCCGAGTCGACGCTTGTGGTGCACGCGCGCCTCAAAGGGATGTCAGCACATCATGACGGGGTCCACGAAGACCGATGCCTCCTGGGTCAGGGTTGAGGGTTGGTTAAAAAAAGGAACCGTGGTCCCGGCCGTCGCACAGCCAAGTGAAGAAATACGTGTGGGTTTTAGTCAGTAAAAGTCTGACACGCCCGTCCGCTCCACCCAGAGCGGGATAGGTCATTTGATGATATCCCAAAACAAAAAATAGGTTCACTATACCCCTTGGTATGGCTGGTTTTCAGGCATCCGGGATTTTGACGACTCAATGACAATGACATTTGATGATATCCAATTGTAATAAAAAAAAAGGATTTATACGCTTGTTTAAAATACTCTTCTTCTTTATACTGTCACTGATTTCATTTATATTTTGTCGTATTGTTGTCTCCACATTGTACATATATATAAAAAAAAAAAAAACAGACATTTCCTTAGTATAAAATATCATGTTGTATAAAAGCTCAATAATGAAAGCTTTTACCATAAACAAACAAGTAAAATTGTAATTCCCAGCTCCAGAGTATTCAACATTTATTACAAAATTCATCAACGTTGCTCGAATTTTAGCGCTAAGTATTCCTACGTTGTTACTGGGAACTAGCTTTACTTCTAACCTGTTTGGATTAAATACCTAGAACACCAGCAGGCTATTTTGGTAGTCATTTTCTTACACAATTTTTTTGTTAGAAACGTTATTGAGATATTGTTCGTATTTATTAGGTAACAATTTGTATATTTTACTTTAAATGCAATGATTGCAGTCACAAATGCAATAGTATTAGTAATTATTGTCAGTTTATTACCAGGGGTTTGCCTAACCCTCGGATTAGGTGGAGCGACAAACTCAGAGTATAATATTTTAATTGGCTGTTTGTGAAATTTCTAGTGTTTTCAACGTTTACTTTAAATGCAATCCTTTATTGGCAATGATTGCAGTCACAAATGCAATAGTATGAGTAATTATTGTCAGTTTATTACCAGGGGTTTGCCTAACCTTCGGATTAGGTGGAGCGACAAACTCAGAGTATAATATTTTTATTGGCTGTTTGTGAAATTTCTAGTGTTTTCAACGTTTTTTATTAAAAAAAAAAAGAGTTTCATCAGAGAATCGAGCTGAATACCGATTAGCAATATCCTCTTCTAGGACTTTTCTAGGACGATTAGAATAATAAAGTAAGTAAAGAACAAGTATTATATCCTTAGAAAGAAGTAAAATTAAAAAAAAACATTTTCATAATCTGTGCTGATTACCGATACCTATAATAAGTGGGTAACAACATATATATTAACTATTTTATTAAAATCTACTTTCCTTCTTTTGTAATTGGGGATATATACTTAAAAAAAATCTTATGAACGGTTACAAGAGAACTTCTTTTATCTGAGCAAAAATATGACTTCGAAATTCTCATCGCCGTTTGTTAATATTATGAATAAATCATACAAATAAACATTCATCGTTGTTATCATTCACCAAAACTTTTTAACCTTCTGATACCGAAAAAAAATACACTAACAAAAATATATTGTTGTTTTCGCGTAGTGTGTCCAGAGTCTATGAGTGTTTGTTATCTGTGGAATGTTGAGACGTCACTCACACACGTACATGCACTGGCGTTCGCATAGTTCCTATCAATGTAGATCTTAGCATGCCACTGGACTTTTGAGCATCCTACTAAAACATTATTATAAACTAGCTTTCCGCCCGCGGCTTCGCCCGCGTGGAGTTCGGTTATATCGCGCTTTTTAGATTTCCCTCGGGAACATCAAATTTTTCCCGGATAAAAGGTAGCCTATGTTCTTTCTCAGGGTGTAAAGATTGTCTGTGCCAAATTTCCTCAAAATCGGTTGAGAGGTTTAAGCGGGAAAGCGTAACAGATAGACAGATAGACAGACAGACAGACAGACAGACAGACAGACAGACGGACAGACAGAGTTACTTTCGCATTTATAATATTAGTATGGATTAGTATGGATGCGTCCATGCATTCTCACAGAAGTTTGTGAGAATGCATGGATGGATTTTTGTTACTCTTTTACGCAAAAACTACTGAACGGATTTGGATAAAACACACAGATTAAATAAAAAAAAAAGATTAAAGAGATTTGTTTGAAGACTTAAATCTTCAACCAGTGCGTCCTACCCGTCATGACTTACGGAGCCGAGACGTGGACACTAACGGTCAGACTAGTTCATAAATTTACAGCCGCTCAGCGAGCTATGGAGCGGGCTATGTTGGGGGTTCCTCTGAAGGACCACATCAGAAATGAGGTGATCCGACAGAGGATCAGAGTCACCAACATGGCTGAGAGGATTAGCAAGCTGAAATGGCAATGGGCTGGTCACATATGCCACAGGACTGACAACCGATGAGGTAAATGAGTCCTCGAGTGGAGACCGCGTCTCGGCAAACGTAGCGTAGGACGCCCTTGGGCGAGATGGAGCGACGACATCAAAAAGGTGGCTGGTAGTGGCTGGCGGAGAACTGCTCAGGATTGAGCTTGTTGGCGTGCCATGAAGGAGGCCTATGTCCAGCAGTGGACGAGTAGAGGCTAACGATGATGATGACGATGATGACACAGATTATAAATAGGAATAACACATAAGATACTTTTATCCTAATATTGCCATGCAATCGAAACTTAGGCGGGTGAAACCGCGGGGCACAGCTGGTTTACTATAAAATGCTTCAATAACTAAATAAGCTATGGCGCTAATATCCTTATGCTTAGCCAACAGCATCTTAACAACAATCCTCTCAACGACATGTAAGCTTAATTAGCTAAGGTTTGGGTATTTTTGATAACATCCTATCTAGTATGTAACCATGAATACAATGCAATTGTATTAATTTAAGGCGCAAATTAAAATAGTAATTGTTATTAAAATTATAGTCGATTATTTAATTGTATCGAATCAGAGTTTATGGCGGCAACACTTTTATGACATTTTTCGAGGTAAAATGGAGGCATTGGCCATTTGGCCGTGAAAATGAACATCATCATCAGCATCTCAGCGTTAATAATCCCAGTCGCATCCGAAACTTCGAGTCTGGGGTCCGCTTTACCAGTCTAACTGCTTATTTTGGCTAAACTTCGATATTTTCGGTGAAGCGACTGCCGTCTGAACTCCACAACCCGAAGGCGATATCGAAGCATTGCAGTTAGACCAATTGTTGGACTTTTGAGGGCTCCAACAACCCGTAACGACTGCCATTAGATGTTCGTATAGCAACCGGGACCAACGGCTTAGTATTACTACTTGCTCAATATTTTCCTCTTACGTTTTGTCAGATCCTATAATTAAATAACCCAATTTTGTTAGTTACGGTAGAAAGCTTTTCATGTTGAGTTCATCTAAACGTGCTTTCCGAGGCACGACCAGACCAGTGCAAATATTCATATTCATGCATACAAATATTTGCACTGTGTGGCGATTGAACCCGCGCCTCCTTGCGCAACGGCCGCGTTCGCTACCGCTACGCCACGGAGGCTGTCGAGTTAGTTAAGGTAGCTCGTTCGTTCGTATCGTTGTTTAATTTGAGAGATAAAGATAAGATCCTTTAGATTCTACGATACATAAACTTCAAATATGCAATAACGCAGTTAGCAAACACAACAAACAACAGTTCGAGTACGACACAAGCCTCCGCTTCTACGAAACTGTATTACCCAAGTTTTATTGGGAAAACCGATGGAATTAACTCCCACGACAGCACGTGCGACGGATTTAACCCACCCATTTGTTATTTCCGAGTTACCTTAACCGAATATTTTTCAAAGAAATTTTTTTACAATTATTGCCGTTTTCAGTCAAGATAAATGCAAAAGTTTAAGACGATTTTAAGAGCTATTAGTCATGTATTGAGGTTGAGTGAGTGGTTATGTTTGAGAAGGCACTGAGTCCCAGCGTTGTTTTGTGTTACTTTGGTCCAATGGAAAGCGACGTGATAAATTTTAGATGAAGCAAACTTTGGCGATTAAATTCTCAATTCTATTGAAATATAAGAAAATGTATCTCAACGGATGTCTTATTTTCCAGTTTTAAACTATATGAAAATAAAAAGAATGGGAAGTTACATAACAAGGTGCCCACAGGGCAATATAAAAGTAGAAACAATATGAAATGAAATTTTATTGTTTAGCGTTGTACTTAATTGCTTTCCTTTTTTTTTATTGAAATGGAACAATATGTATTTGGCTTTTGAAATAAAGACTACTAATGAGACTACTAAAGAGTACTAATTACATTATTAAATAGGCATTATCTCACCATAATTATGTCTATTTTTAAATATTTCAATATAGAAAATACATAAAGAAAACAAAAATATAAAAAGAATTGTGTATCCACCGATGTCGGGAGCAAAGTCCAAGCTACCAGCAAAGTCCAAGGGCCAATAGGCCACCGGTATTATCTTATTATTATTTAGTAGCAATGGTCCTAGTAGCTTCCCTGCCCTATCTGCGTCAGATGGTGTATTAACTCTCGCTACACGTGAAAGCAGTTTTCGAAAAACATTCTCATTTCAACCAAAACCTAACCGAGTCATTAAACCACCCAAGTTCAAAAAAAAAAAAATCGCAATTAAACGCGGCTTACATGCCGCCTTTGATAAAATAAAAAATCGAGTTAAATCCTACAAGCCTTCACGATAAGCATACTCGCGTTGGTCGTAATACGACAAAAATAATTCTCGTAGGCCTAATGCGTGGTCGACCGTATGTTAAAACGGTCGTGTGCCCAAAGAGCCAGAACAATATTAGTTGGCGCCGTACGGGTTTCGATCTTTGATTTACAGTACTATGGTATTTAAATAGTGATTTTCCATAAAATAAATACGACGAGTCATCACCCCAGTGTTAATCCCAGTTGCACCAGAAGCTTTTTCAGCTATGGAGTCTGGGCTCCATTTTCCAGCCTAACTGCTGATTTTGGCTAAACTTCGATATTCTCCGTTCTTAGATTTACCCAGTATTACTTATTATCCAGTACCTGAGGTTGCCAGCTAGGCTAAGGGTTTTGTATTCGAAACCCTGTCAGATTTTTTTTTACATATTATAAACCAGCGCTTGACCGCAATCCTGCCTGATGTTAAGCAGTGACGCAATCGTTGATAGTAAAGCGCACTAGTTTATTAAGAGCCTATTCACTCTAGCCTTGAGGTTTCGACGACCCATTTATCGGCTTTCAAAGATACGGATTCTTCTATTGGATCTTTGACAGTATTTCTGAGCAACGGAAGAGTTCGTAGCTATGTAATAAGAAAGTGTTTAAAATTTTGGTTTTTTGGTCACCCATACTGGGGTACCCATACGCAGCATTTGTAGCTTGACCTGATCAATCGCTCCGTGAGGCTTTTATTACTTAGTCATACCTTTTTTTAAGAAGAAAAAGATGATTAACAAACACATATTTTCTTTGTAGTAGTAGTAGTAGTCAAAAATAACTATAACTCAACCTCAACTCTTGATCAATGGCCTCTGTGGAATATATACCACAATTTTGCCAACAACACGTGTAACAAATTATAGAAATTCTTTGAAAATCAAAATAACTATAATTCATACTATTATTATAAATGCGAAAGTGTCTCTGTCTGTCTGTCTGTCTGACCGGCTTTCACGCCAAAACTACTGAACCAATGGTAATTAAATTTGGTACACAGATAGTCTAGAGCCTGAGAAAGGACATAGGCTATATCTAGGGTCGGCAAACTAAAGCACTTAAGTCAAAACTGCGAACTTTTCAGGAAACAAAAAAAAACTGTTTAAAAATTAAGAAAGCGCAAACCTTTAAACAATATATTTTAATTATGTAAGTAAATAATAATAACTCTTAGTTAAGATTTAGTATTTAAAAGAAAACATTGTAGTTTAGTATTTAGATGACTTATGTTATAAGGAACACTGTAATAATATAAGTTATGTGAAAAAGTGCAATCATTTATAAAATTGATGATACTCGACACATTTTTAAAAAGCAGTGATATTTACTGGGATAGGGCTGACTGAGTGGCTTAGAATGAACCTCTTAACTCTGAATACCGAAAAAACCAATTTTATTTGTTTTTCCCCGAGCCAAAGATCACAGCCTGAAACTGACTTTTCTATTACCGTACATGTTTGTCAAAACCATAACAACTGTAATCGTGACTGCCAAAAAATTCAGCAATTGAAGTCCACAAAATATTTAGGCGTAATTATTGACCAAAGAATGTCATGGCACCCTCACATTGAAGTCCTCATGAAACGGATCAGGAAGTTCATTTGGGTCTTCAAAACTTTACGTCATGTTATGTCCGCGCAACTTATAAACAAGGTTTACATAGCTCTGGCGCAATCTGTTATGACGTACTGCATTCCGATATGGGGTGGAGCTTCCAAAGTGCAATTCCTCGATATGGAAAGAGCCCAGCGATCACTTATTAAGGTTATGTACTTTAAGCCATTTAGGTTCCCTACAGCAGACCTCTATAAGGTCAGTAAACTTCTGTCAGTTAGAAAACTGTACATACTAAATGTGACCTTAACTCTCCATAAATGTCTTCCTTTTGACCCAAAAACTCAAACCAGAAGACGCAAAGATATTGTGGCCTATTCTCCAGGGGTTCGATCAGCATTTGCCAGGCGTCAATATGTTACACAATCCGCTTACGTTTATAATAAATTAAACCTTATGTGTGAAATATATCCTATGCTGTTATACGACTGTAAGAAAGCAATAAGGAATTGGCTAAGATCCCTATCATATGAAGAAACAGAACACCTTCTGATCAGGGTGAGGTAACATGCTGGATATCCTAACCAAACTGACCTTACACCACACACTCACACAGACCACACACGCACACTTACCACACATTTAACACACGCAATACACTACTACACTCGCCACACACAATACTCGTACACCGCCACGAACACATTATGCATTCTTTACGCATCTAGAGCTGCTTGATTATTATTTTTGTTTTATTATTATTTTAAATTTTTCTTTTTGTATTTGTTTTTTATTATATTAAATTTCATTTTCTGTAATATTTAGCTTCATCACTTCCATTGTTAAGATAGCACATAAGGGAAGAGCGAGACAGCTCCGACACAAGTACTATTGTAACTTACTGGAGCTGCCTCAATTCATGTATGACACAATGTTTGGATGAAATAAATATTTTTGTATTTGTTTTGTATTTTTTTTACTAAATATACAATATCCCAATGACTAATTAAATCTGACTTCAAATCCTTGTTCTCCCTCTGATTCTAAGATGTCAGGATCAGTATTACAAAGACTTTCTAATGTGGGAAGATATAAATAAAACTTATGGAAAACATCGGGTATTAAGGCTAATTGCGAAATCAAATTATTTTTCTTCTCCATTGATATTGGTAAAGGTTGAACGGATATAACAGGGATGTTTTCAGATAAACTGGAACCTCTTCTTTTATAGTTATAATTAAAAAAAAAATTATGAATCTATATCCAGCGTATCCTTAGAATGAAGGATGCCTAATTCTTTTTCATACCGTAGCCATCTTTTTCCAGCCACTTAATATCTTTCCTCTCTCTTCTCTTAATATCTTTTCTCTGGCCCTCAGTATCTTTATTTCTCAAAACCAAAGCAGTTTTTAAAAGGTATGAAAAGTCAAAGAAGTATTCACTTTTCATTTCTATTATTGTAAACTTCTTGCTACTGGAACATATCAATTGTATTCAATCATACAGGTGAACAATTTGTCAATCAGTTTTATCTTTTTTTTTTTCATTTCTATAATGCCATGATCTGTATCTACTTCTAAATGGCTAAGACCAGGAACCATAAACTTAGGATCAATCGTTGCAATTATTCGAGACTTCTGCAAAACCCAAGTGAACATAGAACTAACATGAGAGTTCCTGTTCTGCCCTCTGCATGTATCCGAATAAAAAATGATATGTTTCGAGGTAAACCAGTTTCAAGGTGTTTGTAGATACATGAGGCTATTTGATTAGCTCCACGAGCTGCAATTATCTCGTACCAAACATAGCATACAGCTTTGCCAGTTTTATTGTCATGGACAGTCAAATTATAGGTCCATCGCTGACGCTTATAGAAGGCAACTGAAGATGTAAGTGATGGTGTAGGCAAACACTGTTGTCTGCAAGTCAAATGTGTAAAACTGTAAAGTGTCATCATTTTTACAAATTTCTGTATCAGTGTGTTTCATGGAATATACTTCGTCAGCTAGGGCTTTATGATTTTCGTGTTGAGATATGAGATTGATTTTATCCATCTTGACACATACATGTGACAAACTTTACGAATGGAAGTCCTAATTTGTGAAATTCTTGGGTACAGATTTTGATTAATGGTAGATTATTGCGATCTTAACAAAATACTTCTTTGATATACTCCTTCTTGTATAGTGGCTTTCATAAGATGGCAATGACAAGACATGAGACTTCATTTCCAGTCGTTTTTTGTCTGATATCTTATGTTTTGGAATAGTTTTTCCGCGTTTGTCATCGGTTTCAGTAACACCTATCGAAGATCTCTTTTTTAAAGCAACTGTTTTTTTCGAATTATAGGTTTCGTCTAAAGTTTTTATTAAACACCCTCGGCATACCGGATCACATTTACCGTGAATGGTGAAAACAATATTTGTAAGTTTTCATTCTGTATAAAAATGAAATGGAAAAAATGAATGGAATGGTGAAATGGGTTCATACGTAAAAACGTATGAACCCATTTTCCAATATTCTGTAAAAATAGCCTGGCTATCGGTTTATGTTATACGCTCTTTACATTTCATCCTGCACACAGGCAATTCCTTAATCTTCCGATCTGGTATTATCTTTTTGTTTAAAGTTTGTAGGCATGCCCTAACTTACGTTTAAACTTTTTCTCCTTTTAAATTCGTCGGCTTCTGGTTATCTCGCTGACGAAATTTATACAAATTTATTGCCCCTTTAGACATTCATATTAATAAATATTGCACTCACAATAAACTTACAAAGCAACAGTTGTTATACAACTAATTATATGCATGAGATTAGACCCACTTCTCAATTTCTGTTTAGACCATAAATTATTTTTAAGTACCTTCATTCTCATGACAAAGTGCTACACTTGAAGTTCCTAATCACATAAGTTAAAGTTTTTGAACCAAGCCAGTAGTCACTTGAAGTGTTCCTTTTAACATATGTCAACTTATGTGATTTTGTTCGTCTGACTGTAATTTAATTGTTACTGGTTGATAAAGTCCGCAACTCTGATACGGTACGAAATAATTGAGTGTGACTTACGTGCTCTAGTCAGCTTGCGTATTGAATAAAATGTATATCAACGGCGTTAAAAAAAAAAATATTGGAAATTTTGACTTATGTGCTTTAGTCTGCCGACCCTAGATATAACATCCCGCTATGACCAATAGAAGCAGAGCAGTAACAAAAAATGTTGCGAAAACGGGAGCTAACGCAGACGTACTACATATTGCTCCCACTTTTTTAACAGGCGCTTATTTTATAACAATTGAGCTGTTTTTAATTTACGGGAACCACCGCGCGCTGTAAACCGAAGTTCACGCGGACGGAGTCTCGGGCAACAGCTAGTTTTCCTATATTTTTGACCTTAATTCTCGCTGAGATGCAATTTCGGTAAAATTTTCAACGTTTACCGTCTTGCTAGTTACAAAATAAGCTATTTGGATTCCTGATCTGAAAGATAAAAAAGATGTGATTGTATGCCTCACAAATCATGAAACAATAGTACCTACTATCAAGAACAAAACATTGCCTGAACTGATTATCTTCCAAGCAAAGCAAAAGATACAAAAACTTGCAAAAACCATTACGCATACATCATATTTAAAACTTTCGGTACTACAATCGTACAACACGGGGTTGCAATTAGTAAATATTTTTAATTTACCGCCATACCACAGAGTGCTCTCATTACAACCGAGTGCTAAACCTTTGAAGTCTGATGGCAGCATTATATGTATATGTACTTCGATATACTGTAGCCCCCAGCGTCGATGATTGTGTTGCGTTTCATGTCTATGGTATAATATGATATACAAAATATGTAAGAATAACTCCGTCCGACCAATAAAGATAATAAAGGTTAGGTTAACACATGACCGAATAAAATATGAAATTTTACATAATCATCATATTAATTATTAACAATACTAATGAATTTTGGTTCCGCCAATTAATTTCAACTTCCCCAAAATTTGGTAATTTTTCAAAAAGTGACACCATCGTTTTTGACGGTATTATTATGAGTGGATAGCGAAGCGACCGCGTGCCGCGTGCCCTGCCCTCCTTCGCCCGCACATGTATTGCCTACCGCACAGGTATTAATTTACCTCCTTTTGCGGAATAATATTTATTTTTAAGGGGATTTTTTAAGTTTAGCCCGGCTTTGTAGGCATTAGTAGAATCAGGTATCAATACCTAACACTACCTTCCGAATCGGACAGGGTTTTCTTTACATATTGTATAAATCGGTCTTACGGTTTCGGATATGCTATCCTACCCTAGACAGCCTTTTTTGGAGCATTGAGAGACCTGCATTTGGAAAAAAATTATCCTATTGGTAATAACTTGAAATATCTGTTTTGTTTTGCCATCAGTTGAGTCACGCGACTGTTTTATATATGGCCATTTATATACACACATTCAGCCCAGAATTGGGCTACAAACCTAAAAATTCAGATAGGTACTCCATAGACAGTTTAAATGTGATTAAAAACATTACGACTACAAAGCCAATTTAAGTCAAGCGCTGAGTGATTTGACAGAATTAAACTAATATTGAACGTAGAACTGATGGCTGATGGGGCAGTAAAGCGCTCTACACACGCGGCATATGTCGGCAACATTTTGCCGGCGGGCTAGGTTAGCGGCTTCAGTCAATGCAAGTCGGAACATTTTGCCGGCGGCAGGTCGGCGGCTCGACATCCGAAACTTATTTGGCAGTTACAATACTAGCACGTCACTACAGCTGAAATGTCGGCGGGCAACTGAGCGCTTGCGCACACTGGTACGCTAGCCGCCGGCAAACCGCTGACGTGTCGGCGGGTAACACGCGCGGGCGAAGGTTGCCGACTTGCTTCTTTCAACATAAGGTTTTGTCGGCGGGCTTTGGAGTAGTGCTCACAGACCGTAGGACGCAGCGTAAGAAGGCCCCAAACAAGGTGGACTGATGCACTGGTGACGGTCACGGGGAACCGATGGAAGCGGGCAGCACAAGACCGGTCATTTTGGGAAGCCTTGGAGGAAGCCTCTGTCCAGCAGTAGACCTCTATAGGCTGAAGAAGAAGAAGAAGAAGAAACTAATATTTATCTTCTGTCCTTTTCTTAATTAAATAAAAAAGAAAAAATGAACTGAGCTTAAATTTATTTTTATTTGTAAATAAAGGAATCATTGCAAAAAGGTTAGATTATATTTAATAAGATTGACTTAGGGATTCTATTATTCTACAAAAATACAAAGCTACCGTTTGACCTATCACGTAGGAAAAACAAAGTAAATGAAAGAATTCGGATTTCTAATCTCCAAAGGTAAAAAAGGCACCTTTCTAATTTGTCTTAAATTAAAAACAGCCTTAACCTCAATCAGAAGGGAGGCCATTAGTTAGCTTTTTCTTGTCCCGACTTTGTTCAGTTGATTTATTACTAGGTTCTACTTGTCACTGAAAGTTCGTCATGAAATGTTTCTTTTGGAAATCACTCACAGGTCTGGCTCTTTGGCTCACTAATTACTTTTTAGTTTAGAATTGTTGAGGTTGTGAAATTGAATTTCAAATTTTAGTTTTGGGAACCTAAACACTTTTCACATGTAGCAGAGATTTGGAATGCCTAAAATAAATACAAAATTTTATTAAATATCAATTCAACTTTCACCAAGGATCGACAAACACCCGCCCACCCTGTTTACTTTGAGAGTGAAAGAGGAAATAAAAAGAGAAGAGCTTTTTCTTTAATCCATACTTAATATTATAAATGCGAAAGTAACTCTGTCTGTCTGTCTGTCTGTCTGTTACGCTTTCTCGCTTAAACCTCTCAACCGATTTTGATGAAATTTGGCACAGACAATCTTTAGACCCTGAGAAAAAACATAGACTACTTCTTATCCCGGAAAAATTTGATGTTCCCGAGGGAAATCTAAAAAGCGCGATATAAACGAACTCCACGCGGCCGAAGCGGGCGGAAAGCTAGTATAAGTATTAAGCAACTGGACACGTGTTTTTAGTTTTTGAGTACCTACATTAGCTATTCCTCGACATTCGAAACTTACCCATTAAAAGATTTAAACGCTGTAATAAGAACAAACTTTGCAAAAAGGGGTATTATAAAATCTTAAATTATTTAGTAGACAATAAAGCTTGGGATTGAGCTGCTCGCTCTGCTAAGCAATATAAATAAGCAATATGCGTAATTACGCTACAATTATGACATTTTAATCACTGTTTTTTAAAATCGCGTAAATTGATTGTTATGTAAAAAGTAAACACATACTGTTATTGTAAACATCTTCATTTTTAACCTCCGACGCAAAAACTACGGGGTGTTATATAATAAGTTTGACGCGTCTGTGTGTGTAAATGTGTATGTGTCTGGCTGTGGCATCGTAGCTCCCAAACGGATGATCCGATTTTAATGCGGTTTTTTTTGTTTGAAAGGTATATCAGTCGAGAGTGTGCTTAGCTATGTTTGGTAAAAATTGGTTCAGGTCTTCAAGGTCATCAGGTCGTTTGTTAGGTGTGATAGGAATGTTACACGCTCAGTTTGCTTGCAAGCATATGTGGGATCTGACATTTGAAACACTTATATCTTCTGGAACCACTGAGCTGGTCTGCTGTTAGGGCTCGAAGATAGGAGACGTAACCCTGGACAGCCTTTTAGTAAACCCATCGAGTTAGGGCTCTTTGGATTTGTCTTAACTAGTTCTCTGTATGTTTCTAATTGACGAGGACCTGATGCTGGAAATCTGGAACCTCTGATCTGGTCTGATGATAGGGCTCGAAGGTAGGAGACGTAACCCTGGACTACCTTATAGTAAACCCATCGAGTTTGGGCTTGTTGAATTTGTGTTGACTGATTCTCTTCATGTTTCTATTTAACGAGGACCTCATGCTGGAAATGGGATGTGGCGGATGAAATCCTGGAATGTCGGAATGAAACGGATAAAGCGATTTATATTTTTGCTGAAAATCTAGAATGACCGAAGTTTAATCTTTTTTGTTTCTTAATCTCTCCAATTCTCCCAGAACCTGTTTGTCATGAGGATTCTTAAACAGCTTCCTTTGGTCGAGATCTCATATATCGATCCTGTCTAAAGTTTTTACGCGGCTTAGAGCCACGTAGGCTTGGCTTTTTGTAGATTTTTTTTGTCCAAATATACTACAACCTTTTATAGACTTGATATAACAGATAATTTTGAAATAAAATACAAAATTACCCTTAAAGGAAATTTAATGAAAGAATGAAAAATTAAGGAGATCCTTCAAAAAGCATGAAATAAAAATTAAATAAAAAAAAAAACGACCAAGAAAAAATACACAATTATTATAACAAAAGGTTAAAAATGCTAAACCCTATAAAAAGTAAGAAATAAATTTTAACACTACGTTAGTACCAACTAAAGCATATCAGACTATCTACTTGGGACTTTGTGCTACCTTTATGTCGGAGGCATAACCGCTAATTTTGAACTGCAAATGGTTATTTTAACACTACATTAGTAGGTACCAACTAAAGCATGTCAGACTATCTACTTGGGACTTTGTGCCACCTTTATGTCGGAGACATAACCGATAATTTAGAACAGCAAATGGCCATCTTGGCTTATTGTTGACCGTACGTATGAAATTTTTGCTTAAATTTTGTCGCGACGGGGGACGCAATGATGAAAAGCATTGAAATGACCGACCCTGTCACGCTCACGCGAATTCAATGCTTTTCCCCATCCAACAAAAGTGCTCAAAGTCGGTAAAGAAGTTTTAACTTCAAAAAAGCTATCTCGATCAAATAATACCACTTATACATGCCGTTTGTAGATATTTTCCATAAAACGTTTTACGGCTATTCCATTAAAAATGTATAACTTTTCGTTTGTATGTCATGCGGTAAGGTTGGGTCTCAAAGTAGGTTGAAGTATAAGCGAGCCCAACTTGTAGGTCCCGATAAAAGTTGGCCGTTGGGGTAATCTAAGGCCCCGGGTGAATAAACACAGGGGTATTTGTTTTAGCGAGAACGAAGAATGGATAATTTACGTCGGTTTTCTTTGGCAGTGTTATTTTTCGGGTAATGTGGCGAATATATATATTTTTTGACTGATATTTTGTCTGGTTTAGCAATAAATGTGTCTGGGATTTTATATTGGCTATGTAATAAGATTAAGAGATATTATTTCAGCTTTGTTTATGACTTTTTCTCAACGATGTTTGTAATATTTGAATAGCAACGATGATCTAAACAAAACCTGGATACTAAATTTTTGAACACAAATTGCAATTGCTATCGAGGTTATTTCACCGACTTCAAAAGCTCATAACTCTATTGTTGGGCTTGATAAAACTTTTTATAACAAGATACCCTCTGCTTTGCTAGACTTGAATTACAATGCATTTAAAGCACAGATCAAATTCACAGTTTAAAGGGTTATTAGGTATTCTGTAAATGCCCATTTAAATGATAAGAATAGCTGGTCGCTCTGATTAACTCGAAGACAATGTTTGTTTTCCTTCTCTAGAATTTGCTTATTGACACATTAAATGAGTTCATATGTTTTGCTTTTTTTACAACGCATAAATATATGAGCTGTCACGCCTTCTATCCCTGGGGCTTTTATTTAGGTAGGTAATAAGTTTTTACTTATTTATATTTCCATTTTAATGATATTTTATTTTTTGTTTTTGCTTTGCTGGGGTATTTTGGCGTGGAAGCTGGCATATGATAAATAATTTCTATGTTGTTGTTTTTTTTTGTGTTTATTACTGTACCTACATAGTATTGTATAAAGCCATGTGTTTTTTTTTTCAGACAGCTGTGCTGCTGGGAAGTATGTTCCATTACTTCTTCTTCCCACCGGAAGCACTAGGAAGTGTCGATGGGTGGGCGTTTTGGGGGACTATCTTACGTAATATGACGTTCAAAAATTGCTGATTCTCAGCTTAATTTGAATAAACGACTTTTGATTTTGATTTTGGTCCTGCCATTCTTAGATCGATGTATGTAAATGTATTTCAAACAACAAATCAGTTTCCATGCTGGCAATCATCGTTATAGCCCAGGAAACGCAGTACAATCCTTTGAGCAATCGCACGATGCGTCTGTGTTCATCGTTCAGAATCAATTACCACTGACATATCGATTCCTATCAGGTATCTCTCTCGGACATTGTCATGTCAATCAGTAAACGTAAATGGACGTCTTAATTAATTGATGCTTCATTCAATAGTATTTACATTAGATATTCTATTAGCATTATATTACGTACGTGACTGAATGCTTGTTTGATTACAATGGTTTGGAAGTAACGAGATAATCAAATAATCTACATACTCAAATTCAAATCAAAATCATCAAAATTTATTTGAATTCTTTTTTTTTTTTAATTATTCTAAACTAGTGCTTGATCGCAATTTCGCGTCATAGGTAGTAAGCAGTGATGCAATCGTTGATGGTAAAGCGCGCCAGTTTATTAAGAGCCTATTCACTCAAAAAATCTGAGTGAATAATTAAATAAATAAACATATACGGACAAATACACAGATTGAGCTAGCACCCAAAGTAATTTCGAGACTTGTGTTATGGGATACTAACTCAACGATACTATATTTATAATAGTTACATATATAGATAAACATCCAAGACCCAGGCCAATCAGGAAAAGATCGTTTTCCATCATGACCTGGCCGGGGATCGAACCCGGGGTCTCCACGTCGCAGGCAGGCGTGTTGACCACTGCGCCACGGAGGACGACAACAAAGGAAGACGACAGCTTTCTTTACATATTGTATAGTATAGTATACTCTATTGTATAGTATAAAACTCCGTTCGACCGATCCGAACTTCGCGCGGTAGGTAGGTACTATTCTATTTATCACTTGCATCGGAGCTGATTACGGGTCATGGGATCGAACCCAGACAGAAGCGTTACCACTAATCGTAGGCTGTAATTACTGGACCACTACAGCTGTTCTCAATTGTATGTAAGTTCATTTCAATTTAATTTTAAAATCGGTCATTTTTAAAATTCAATTTTAATTTTCAGACATAGTGAAATAACTTAACACATAAAAATATCAGCTGGTATGGATTCTTATCAGACCGATCATTGACACCACGACGATCTGAACGAAGCGTTTCGCTTCGTCTTTTATACTTCGTAAGGTGGGTGGACCATGGAAGGCCATGCTCCTTTGAAGGCCAACTATTAAAAAATCGTAGTTATTGACATTTAAATACATATTCCTGCTACTACACACTAAGATCCTACAAACTAAAGACCACAAACGTGGCGGCGTGTCGATCGTGTCGTTATTGTGGCAGTGAGATCCAACGTTTCCTAGGCTTTCGTCGTTGACGTTACAATTGTTATTCGCGCGCACAACAAACTGTAAATTTTTAGTCAATAGCCTTTTATTATTTCATGTTTTTTTTATTGTGAATTGTCATATTAGTACATGTGTATGGTACTAAAGAAAAAAAACATAGCTTTGCCTTAATTTAGATTAAAATATTGGTAGTGTTCCTAGGAAAGCCTTTGGTTCCTTATAAGGCCTATCAAAAATTGGACCGTTGGCCTTGCTATGATGCAAGGAACCATAAGGAACATTCACAAATCCTGAACAAATGAACACTTACTTTTTAGTTATAAATAATGAGAAATTGTTATAATTATAGTAGTTTGTAGTATCTATTATTTATTATAATTTAGGACAAAGTTGTAATCATAATTATCAATTTTGGCCTTATAAAGAACGGACCCATAAGAAGGCCATTATTGATTAAAAAAAAAGATTGTAATTTCATAATAAAACGTGATGGCAAGTTATTTAAGGCCAATATAATACTCATTACTAATATTTTTAAATAATTTATATTAATACATTCTTAATTATAGAATGGTGTTCAAGTAATGTTCGTAGAGTTTTTTATAGGTGATAAAAATATATTGAGCATTTAATGTTTCGCTTAAATAATAGAGCTTATTGTGTAGTTTTAGTAAAAGCGGATATATTTAATGTTACAACTCTATTTTTAAGTTTAACGACAGATGTATAATATTGGCCTTGTTTGGAGCCGTGTTCCATGCAAAGCCATTTGGAAGAGCTTTACAAAACTTGAATTTAATAAATTTTGTTTAATGTTAGGTAAAAGAAAAAAGATTTTATACGGTGGACAATAAAACAAAGTATTACTTAATAATTTGTTTCCTTCATTTATCCAATAAATAAACAAATTATAAGTTTTTTTCCGTTAGAGTGGCCATCCATGGTCCACCCACCTTACAAGGAGGCACTGGAGCGTATGCCAGCGGCGGTGTTTTCGTCGGACCACAATTTGAGCGTCTTCAAGGCTAGAGTGAATAGGATCTTAATAAACTAGCGCGCTTTACCATCAACGGTTGCATCACTGCTCACAATCAGGCGGGATTGCGGTCAAGTACTTTTCAAAGAACAGAATACCGATACCTTCATCTAACAAAAATGTGTCCCCAATGATACAGCGGTTTAGTTAAACAAAATTGACTAAACAAAGCCCGTCTTATAACATGCAATTAAACTTTTTTAATTACTTTGCGAACCTTAGGCGGATTATTTATTTTATTAAGGCAAACGAATTTGTGCCGCTGATTAGCCTTTAGGCAACATTTTGTTAATTTTCTCTGAGTTCTGTTGAGATTTGAGAGTTTTGTTAACGCTTGCGCTAATTTTATGGATGGTTGATGAGGTTTATTTGAATATTCATTGTTTTTACAGTTAGGTGGTTAATCCTTCGTATGAGTATGGATCTAGGCGAAACACAGTGGTTTGTTGTTTTGTAATTACGCATTTCATATACAAGTTGTAGTCGAGAAGGTCGCTGCATACAAATTGTTCAGCACCCTAATTGTCTAACGTACTATTAATAGGTATCTGTTGGAATAATTTGGAAGGTATTTTTTTTTTTTTTTTTTTACATATTATAAACCAGCACTTGACCGCAAGCCTGCCTGATGGTAAGCAGTGACGCAATCGTTGATAGTAAAGCGCACTAGTTTATTAAGAGCCTATTCACTCTAGCCTTGAAGACACTCAAAGTGTAGTCCAACGGAAACACTGCCGCTGGCAAATTGTTCCAGTCCCTCGATGTACGCGGTATAAAGGAGGAGGCGAAACGCTTCGTCCGGATCGTAGTGGTGTTAACAACGTAAGGGTGGAAATTAGTCGTATGACGGGTCGTCCGCTGGTGGAACAATTCCCTCGTATACTCCCCGAAATGCATCCTATAGAACACCGAAAGGCTGGCTACTCTACGCCTGTGCTCTAGGCTTTGGAGACCAACTCGAGTTAGATCAGGGTCACTAATCAGCCTCTTTGCACGTCTCTCCACTGAATCCAAAGTGGCCAGGTGACACTTGGCAGCACCAGCCCAAATGTGGCTGCAGTACTCCACACACGAAATTGCTGTTCCATTGCTCTATATGTTCGAATATTTCGGGCTATGCTTGTGGTTTCACTGGGCGATCGAATCAGGAATGAAGAGATCCGCAGAAGAACGAGAGTAACCGACATAGCCCGAAGAATTGTAACACTAAAGTGGCAGTGGGCTGGGCACATTGCCCGTAGGACCAATGCCCGAGGGGGCCGACGGGTTCTCGGCAGACGCAGCGTGGGTAGGCCCCCGACAAGATGGACCGACGACCTGGTGAAGCCGAGTGTCGGTGTGACCGAGGACCGGTCGTCGTGGAGAACCTTGGGGGAGGCCTATGTCCAGCAGTGGACGTCTTTGGACGTCGCGCGTTTTGGCTCCTTTTGCTAGTCGCCACGTGTTGAACATATCGTACTGTTTTAAATACTTCTCGCGTGATTGTTGAAGTAGCACCAGCCACATTTGGGCTGGTGCTGCCAAGTGTCACCTGGCCACTTTGGATTCAGTGTAGAGACGTGCAAAGAGGCTGATTGGTGCCCCTGATCTAACTCGAGTTGGTCTCCAAAGCCTAGAGCACAGGCGTAGAGTAGCCAGCCTTTCGGTGTTCTATAGGATGCATTTCGGGGAGTATACGAGGGAATTGTTCCACCAGCGGACGACCCGTCATACGACTAATTTCCACCCTTACGTTGTTAACACCACTACGATCCGGACGAAGCGTTTCGCCTCCTCCTTTATACCGCGTACATCGAGGGACTGGAACAATTTGCCAGCGGCAGTGTTTCCGTTGGACTACACTTTGAGTGTCTTCAAGGCTAGAGTGAATAGGCTCTTAATAAACTAGTGCGCTTTACTATCAACGATTGCGTCACTGCTTACCATCAGGCAGGCTTGCGGTCAAGTGCTGGTTTATAATATGTAAAAAAAAAAAAAAAAAAATACCTTCCAAATTATTCCAACAGATACCTATTAATAGTACGTTAGACAATTAGGGTGCTGAACAATTTGTATGCAGCGACCTTCTCGACTACAACTTGTATATGAAATGCGTAATTACAAAACAACAAACCACTGTGTTTCGCCTAGATCCATACTCAGTGGCGGCGTAAAGGGGGGGCGGTGGGGGAGGTCCGCCCCGGGTGTCAATCATCAAGGGGTGACAAAATCTTACTTAAGATCTACAATGAGCCAAACACGACTTTCCGGTCTATCCATATTGTTCATTGAAAAGGAGAGGAAAGTAAATTTTGATAATGTCATTGAGTCATCACCATCATCATCCTAGCGTATAATCCCGGTTGCATCCGCGGCTTTCGCGTTGGAGCCCAGGGTCCGCTTTCTTACACCCTCTCCTCCAATTCGCACGATCTCTAGCATCCCGTGGTGTGAGATTGTTGGCACGCATGTCATCTCTTACAACGTCAAGCCAGCACTTGTTTGGTCTACCACGCTTGTTCCGGCCCATGTCAAAACATTTGTTTCCCACGTAACATGCATGCATGTTTTCGTAAGACGTGACCGTACCAGCGTAGGCTACCCTCTTGCAGTTTGTCTGCCATGTCACGGACACGAAGACTGCCACGGATGCGGGAGTTCAGAAGAACAGGTCTAATGGTGGTCTTATAGACCTGTCCTTTAAGCTTAACCGGCATTTTGGAGTCACAAATGGCACCTGTCACCTCACGCCATTTTCCCCAAGCTGCGGAAATGCGTGCCTTAACGTCGCTACCAATGTCGCCGGACGCGTGGAGCACATACCCCAAGTATTTAAACTGGTCTGTGCACTCAACCATGTCTCCGCCTATGCACAAAGACATAGGGTCTGTCGTGTTGCTGACCATGTACACCGTCTTCGCCACATTGAGTTTAAGACCTCCGTTCTCAAGCGAATTCTTTCACACATTCACCCGCCGCACCAACCTTTCCTTGTCCGCGTCTGCCAGCGCGATAATTCGGCTGAAATTAATGAATATGTTCGCAAATGCTGTTCAAAAACGTAAATAACGCAATGAATGTTATTGAACTATCAAAAGGGTTTTTTGACAGTTCAATAACATTTTGAAACTGATAATGTGTTAGGCAATTACCCTACGATAAGCGCGGTATATACGACGGTTATTTTTTTTTCTTAAAATTATATGTCGAAATTAAATAAACGAGGTTTTAAAATAATAATAATTTAAGGTTAAAATAAAATAATTACTTGAGGAAGTAAATAATTTTTCATCCCACCATCTCGGAAAGAGTATTTTTAATCTTCAATATCTGACTGGAAAAGCCGTTTTTATTCTCTAGAGGATAAAGTAAATTGAATTTAGAACATCGTGTGCACTAAGTTTGTAAATTAAAAAAAAAAACATTAAACCTATTTACTGTTACCTCTATGGTGCCGAATATATCATACAACTTTTTTTTAATTTGTTAAAAACTCAGACTCGGAACCTTCTTGGTGTTCTTTTTTCAATTTTCTTTGTACGCGGTTCTTTACGCGGCATTTTTTCACGTCATTGTTAAACCTTATATTAAAAAAAAGAAACTTGAAAACAAGTGAAAAACTAAAATGAGTGATTCTAGCGACGAGGAAGTTTGTTTGACGCCAACAGAATTGACTGAAACTGTTAATAATGCGCAAATGAGCTTTCTACCTCAACAATCACGCGAGAAGTATTTAAAACAGTACGATATGTTCAACACGTGGCGACTAGCAAAAGGAGCCAAAACTTTCTCAGAAAACGTTTTGCTGGCATATTTTATAGAATTATCCGAGAACAAGAAAGCAAGCACTCTATGGAGTACGTATTCGATGCTAAAAGCAACAATAAAGATGAAAAAAGACATACATATCGATACCTATCCTAAATTAGTAGCATTTTTAAAAAGAGCCTCATCTGGTCATCATCCAAAAAAATCGAAGGTTTTCACAGTATCTGATATTGAAAAGTTTCTTAACGAAGCACCCGATTCCGTATATTTGGCGGCAAAAGTAAGTCAGTTGCACATTCAGTATCTACTTAAGTACATATATTAATCTCAATTAAATAGTATACTTAGTAAATGTTGATAGGCATAATTATACGTTCATATAAATTTTATTCATTTATCTACTACAATACTCTTTACATTGCAGGTTGTTCTTATTATTGGAATAAACGGAGCATGTCGAACTAATGAACTAACACAACTTAATGTCAAAAACATTGAGAAACATTCAGATGACTTACTATTAATTAATTTACCTAATACAAAGACAAAAAGAGACCGCAACTTTGTCATTCGCAAGGAATACGTAACGATTGTTGAGAAATATCCCTTACGGCGCTAACGCTCAGGATTCTAATTTTGAATCACTCGCTGCGCTCGTGATTCAATTTTAGAATCCTTCGCTTGCTCGGTCATCAAAATTGAACACGCGGTTAAAAAGCAACTTTGCACTCTTGTATAACAAATAACTATTAATACCTACATAGGTAAGGATGTAAGGAATTCAAATTTAAGCCCAAATTGTTCTATAGACGATATACAAAAATAAAAACTAAATAAAATCACAATATTACAAAATGACTAACTCAAAACGAAATTACCATAAAACAAGGTTTTTTAACGCCATTACTTATATAATGCAAATACCTATTCCATACAAAATCGTATGAAATACCTATAAATTCTCACACAAAGAAATCTTAAAGCCCATAAATTATCCTCAGTCAATACAAAACGGGTCTCAAAACGCCGTTATTGATGTCCAAAAGCATTATTATAAAAGGAAGCGCTCATACATCGTTACGGAACAATTTTTATGAAATGACACATTACCATTTACCATAAGCGCCTTTATACATTATTAACCTTCCGAAGAGTATAATTTGACAGTCACTTTCATAAATTTTAAAAGGCTTTACAAAGAAATCACGTCGAAAGTTCGGGAGAGGTAGCTAAACGTCACTTGGACATATTATTACGGGGAATTTACAACGACAGCCTAATGGTGAAATTTTCTTCTCATGAAACCTTTTGTGTAAGGACATAGGGTACGCGAACTTTTGAAGCGGGCGCGAAGGATTTTTATGCCGTTCAGTAAGCGAAATTCAAATAATATAGCCCTTTAATCAGAACATTTACAGTGTTTGTGTTGTTTTTATAAAATGTCCCTCAGTTCGGTGTGTCTTTTGACATAGCCCTCCTCCAACTGCTTCCATTGCACTCTGTCAACCAAACCATGACAAAAAAGCACTTCCTCTCTCTTTGAACATGTCATTATAATATGTTATTTGCTCATGTATAAATGTTTATTAATGAGATGTATATATTTATTAGACTAGTATGATATACTTAACGTACTTACATATTTATTATATAATCTATGTAAATAGTACACTGTAGACTTCCTACATTATTTCTTCCTCCTTCTCCTTAGTATTCCATCCAAAGGTTGTCTATAAAGATCGCTCTTAGCGATAAGACCACCCATTGTGTCACCCTTTGTAAAATCTTTATATTTATGTTTCTGTAATCTATGTGGTGTACATAATAAAGAGTATTCTATCCTATTCTATTCTAAATAAGAAGTCAGAAACGACTGACTACACCACACACCTAGAACTTTACCTATAGGTTACTAGAAAATATGAAATTAAACTCGCACTCTAAACGACTGATTTAAACTTACATTAATTTTATTGAGTGAATCTTGTTGCTAAGATCCGCATTGGTTGATTTACAAGGATAAGCAACGCTAGCCGATCCATTCGGGGATTTGTGACCATTGATCCATTATATATCGAGATCTCGCCGGGCCTCCGAAGCACGTTAAACATAAACATAAGCGTTAAGCACTGGCCATCATGTAGACTTTGACAGTAGGTACTGGTAGGAAAGAGCCCTAAAATCAAACCACCAGTCTTACCCAGAATTATGGTGTTATCCAGTAACTGGTTTGCAAAGTTCAGATAGGGAATCGCTCCGTACAAAATACTGGTATTTACCTGCACCCGGTAACGCTGGAAGCTGACTTCAAGGTAGTTGGAATTAAGTCCAAGTACTAAAATTAAAATCAATTGCATAGAATAGGTAGGTACATATGAACGGGACGTTATTCATAAAAAATATGTGTCGTGGAATGTCGAAATTATTTGAAGAAAAGTTGCTCATTTGATTTACGTAGTAGAAGGGCGGCCGCTTGTGACGTTATTTTGTGTGACGTTAAATTGTTATATTTTTTTTTATATATATTATAAACTAGCGCTTGACCGCAATCGTTGCAATCGTAAGCAGTGACGCAATCGTTGATGGTAAAACGCACTAGTTTATTAAGAGCCTATTCACTCTCATTATTATGAAGATTGGAGGGTATATCTACACGTCGTTTCTTTAATTAAAAACTCACCTGCGAAATGGAACCTGTACCACCATACCAAGATGCGAACGACCCTACCGCTCCGCTGTCGCTGTCCGCGACATAATTATGTATCTTCTATCAATTGCCATACAACTGATGGTTCCAAATATCGAATGTATTCATACCACGTGGTTAATCCAAGCCTTTTGTTCCGCATCAAAGCAGACGGGACGGATGTTAATTTTCACAGTATATGTCATGTTAGACTTTGATTGGACGGCGTAGTGCATTATGAATGAACATGGATCTAATGTAATCAATAATTCATTTGAATATAATGTCACAGTAGACAGAGAACAGTAGATTATCTAAGGCCGCCCGCAGAGTTATTTGCCTACTCTTGCGTTGAACCGCAGGGTTGTCACTTTGATCTAAATTTATGTAATAAAAAGCATATTATGATTGAATATTTTACCAATTTATAAATTTAGTAAAAATAAAAAGCCTTTATTCATATAACATTTATTATATTAAGTTACAAATTTGATACCGAGGAATTTTTTAAGACTACTTAAGTGTAACACTAAATTATATTCTAAAGCTCGTAAATAATGATAAATTTTAAGTGATGTGTGATATGAGAAATCGATATAACTGGTTCTTATCAGAGATGATTTTAAGTGATGAGTACTTAAATGTAACACTAACACAATAATATTCACAAGCTTATAACTAATGCATAAATGATATAAAACATGAGAACGTAAACAATAAATATGTAGTTCTTATGAAAAAGTAGACATTAGTAAAGCTAAGATTATGTATGGGTAGCGAAATTTAACAAATGATACCTTACTTTAATAAAACCGCAAAACTTTTTAACCTCATTAGTTTAGTCCGGGTTTGCGAAATCGTTATTGAGGCACCCGAAAACACTACAATACCTTTTTCCCCCTTTTGAAGTCATGATACTCGTAATAATTAATATTATGGTAAGTGGACGGCGAGAGTTGACGAACGCGAGCGGTTATGTAATTTACGCGCTGCTCACAATCACACGGCACAGCCCGTACTGCGCCCATGTTAATCCATCCTGTATTATTCCAGCGTGTGCGTGAAATCGAATCGAAATACCGACACGGCGCACGGCGCGCACGCATACATTCAAACCGAGAGCGGCTCGTTTATATGAAGATGTTTTACTGTTCTTCTTTCTACTGTGATAATGTTTAGGATTATAATGTATTCATTGCATGGTGTTTAATGGTAGATATTATATTTGGTATTTTAATTATATTAAATGTATCAGTTTACACAAAAGCAGCGAAAACAGATGTCTGAATCACATGATAATTCCGCTTAGCTTCAAAACAATAATAATGTTTCGATATTATTATCATTAATATCTACACATTGTTAAATAATTCTTAATTTTATTTTTACTTGTGCCGCTGTTTCGTATTTGTGCGGACGACGGCAGGTTAAGCTACCAGGTACTGTCAGATATTCGCAATCAACGTTTGAGCCTTAATACTTTACATATAAAGTCTTCTCTCATCTCGTCGTTCTTTCATATAAACACACGTGGGACTTATGAAACGTCAAAATAGAATCTATTACAATAGAATACTCTTTATTATATGTACATACGAAGATTATTTTTATGTACACATAATAAAGAGATATTCATATCTACATATAATGTTCTGTAATTTATATGGTGTACCATATGAAGATTTTATAAAGAGTGACACAATGGACGGTCTTATCGCTAAGAGCGATCTTTTACAAATAACAAGCTTCGTGTACGATTCCAATTGGTCATTTCCTATGAAGAAGAGCCGGTAAAAAATGCCACGTTTACTTTTTTTTTACCTGATCATCATCATCATCATCCCAGCGTTAATCCCAGTCGCATCCGAAGCCTTTTCAGCTTTGGAGTCTGGGGTCAGCTTTACCAGTCCAACTGCTGTTATGGCTAAACTTCGACATTTTCCGTGAAGCGACCGCCGTCTGACCTCCACAACCCGAAGGCGACATCGAAGCATTACAGCTAGACCAATTGTTGGACTTTTGAGGGCTCCAACAACCCGTAATGACTGCACATGTTGATGTTCGTATGGCAACCGGGACTAACGGCTTGACGTACTTTCCGAGGCACGACCAGACCAGTGAAAATATTCATATTCATGCATACAAATATTTGCACAGCGTGGGGATCGAACTCACGCCTCCTTGCGCAGTGGCCGCGTTCGCTACCGCTACGCCATGGAGGCTGTCATAGAATACTCTTTATTATGTGTACATTTATGTTCTGTAATTAAATGGTGTGCCATGTTATGAAGATTTTATAAAGGGTGACACAATGGGCGGTCTTATCGCTAAGAGTGATCTTTTATAAATGACAAGCTTCGTGTACGATTCCAATTCGTCATTTCCTATGAAGAAGAGCCGATAAAAAAGTCCACGTTTGCTTTTTTTAAAATTGACTTAGTGTGTTTTAGTAGGTTTGGGAGGACAGCGTAGGCCTGTCAACATGTCCCAGATATCTGATAAAAAAAAAAACATTTGTCGGTGCCGCTACCACAGCACTATCCCGTATGTTTCCAAAAACAAGAATTATGTAAAGCGACCTCTGCGGGCGACTTCATAAATCGACACTCGTGGCGTGATTATGAACGATTTACGATATTATAAGTGAACAACACTTTACGTGTTATAAATTGCAGTTTGTGTCCAATAAAGACGTATAAATCTAATACATTAGCCGATGAATTGACTGGAACGTTATTTACTGGCTTTTAACTTGTTTTGATATTTCTATGTGGCATTGTTTGTGCCGTCTAAAATATACATACATAGTACATATTCTGTCGTAACGAATTTAATCATTTAATACTTTAGACATATCTATAGATCCTCCGTGGCGTAGCGGTAGCGAACGCGGCCGCTGCGCGGGTGCGATGCCCGCGCAGTGCAAATATTTGTATTCACGAATATGAATATTTGCACTGGTCTGGTCGTGCCTCGGAAAGCACGTTAAGCCGTTGGTCCCGGTTACCATACGAACATCTAATGGCAGTCGTTACAGGGTAGGGTTGTTGGAGCCCTCAAAAGTCCAACAATTGGTCTAACTGCAATGCTTGGATATCGACTTCGGGTTGTGGAGGTCAGACGGCAGTCGCTTCACGGAAAATGTCGAAGTTTAGCCATATCAGCACTTGGACTGGTAAAGCGGACCCCAGACTCCAAAGCTGAAAAGGCTTCGGATGCGACTGGGATTAACGCTGGGATGATGGTAATGAATCCTTTAGACACACAGATAAAGTAAAGACGGAGACCATGCCATAGGCAATTTCTACCAGGAATAAACCATTCCTAGAATGCAGACCGCGTATCATTGAAGCTTCTTCCTCTAGTGTTATGTGGGATGTGTGGATCGAGACATTCAATACCATAGATCATCATAGACGATCATAAGATACATGGATCATCATGGAAAAAGCTCAAGTCAGTGTTTAAATAACATTTATTTGGAGATAATAAAATTAATTCTTATAAATCTTCTTCTATATCTAAATGAAGGAGGACAGTTTCTATTATTCGTTTTTTTTTTATTAATTACAAACTAGCGCTTGACTGCAATCCCGCCTGATGGTAAGCAGTGATGCAATCGTTGATGGCAAGGCGTGCTAGTTTATTAAACCTACTCACTCAAAGGAACTGAGTAAATAGGAAGCAAGACGGCAGTTGAGCGCGGTGATGCAATGTTAAACCCAACAACACGACCAACGATGCTGCGAATGTGTGCTGTGAATGATGATCTGGAGGCCCTCCATAACCAAACTCCCGACACAACAACATTTGTCGCATCGTACCCGGTATACATCGCAACACAACTGCTCAGACCCGTCCTCCGTACGGCTTCACCAGACATAATGCCGGAACACGACGAATCGCTTGAGATTAGTTAAGATAACATCACACCTGGATATGATCACAACACAACATCACATCTGGATTCATCGAAGCGTTGAAGTGCATCCATAGTCCATCCATCTCCAGAATTAGCTTACCTACTGACATTATATGAGTTCATATAAGTAATTTGCTTTTTACAATGCATATAAATATGTGAGCTGTCACGCCGTTTATACCCCTAGTATAAACGGCGGCCTTTTATTTAGGTATGTAATAAGTTTTTACTTATTTATATTTCCATTTTAATGATATTTTATTTTTTGTTTTTGCTTTTCTGGTATTTTGGCGTGGCTAGCTGGCATATGATAAATAAATTCATTGTTGTTGTTTTTTGTTCTAGTATTACTGTACATACATAGTATTATTAGTATTGTATAAAGTAATGTATTTTTTCTAAATGAAAAGATAGCTGTGCTGCTGGGGAGTATGTTCCGCCCCTTCTTCTTCCTAGTGAAAGCAATATGAAGTGTCGATGGGTGGGCGTTTTGGGGGACTGTCTTATGTAATATTGACGTTCAAAAAGTGCCGATTCTCAGCTTAATTTTAATAAATCATAGAATTTTCTTGGAATAAATGACTTTTGCTTGTGATTTTGATAGATATAAGAAACTACAGTACAGATGCCAGTAGAATGTTTTTTCTAATCATTGTTGAACCTTAATGCTTTAGCGATAAAGTAGATAATTAATCTATTAAAGAAGTTTGACAGATTGTGTTTGAGTATGAATAGATAATACTTTGAATGAAAATTAAGCTAAAATTAATTAAGGCATACATAGGATAACGAATCTACCCACTCGATTCCCCCAAAGATGTTAACAATTCCTCCCTAAGGATAATAATCAATGTGATACAACGAACCTCCCACGTCTGCAAACCACAAGACTACCTTCCATCAAATATTCGAATACACACAGGAAATATTTAAAAAGCCGAAAGAAGATGATGCCACAATTCATTAAACTTTCTTAATTTCGATGGAAAACCTTTGAAAGGAGGAAATGTAGACCATTATGACATAGGGGTGTAAGGGAGAAGGCACAATGGAGTTTGAAAATGTTCTTTGGCGGTAAACATGGTGGGCTGTCGGGCAAAGTGACGAACGACTATGAGAAGAAAAATATTATGTGGCTAAAAGATTATACTTGTGAGCCGACCTTTTTTAATCGGGAATGAAATTTTTGGAGGTGTGTACACAAAGCCACAATAGACAGAGACAAAGCTTTATGTGGAAGACTTTTAATAAGGCAAAATATTTGGAGTGCTTTAAATGGCGGAAAGCCAAAGGTAACGGTAACGGTTTTATGTTGTTTATGCAGCATTCCTTCTATGTACTTGCTATTTACTGGGTACGTCTTTCATTGACATGAATGTGCTCTGGCATTTGACAGTATGTCATGCTCACTCTGATGTCTCACTGATATTGGCGCGTGTGTTGGATCATTAAGATTCCTTCAAAATTTTTGAACTTAATGATTCTGATACATACGTCATGTTCATGAAAGGCAGGCCACGGTTTTGTATTGTAATTACGGGATCTGATATACAGATTTTTTTTTGTTTTTAAGCATGTTGTTGGGAATGACTGAATGAGACCATTGAAGTCAAGACTTCAACCCGGGTAACATGTTGGGAATGAGACCCAACATCAGTCTGCAGGCGCCAGTGGCGTGAGCAGTCTTCATCGGCAGCGGGAGCAGGACGCGGACGGGGGACATGACCGAGTGAGCGGATAGCGGACCGGCTCGGACCTCACTTCACTCGCTTCCACGGACCCCGTCGCAACACACACCTCTTTTTAAATTGAATTATAAGTGTTTGTCCGGGATCTTGTTAACTATTAACTCTGTTATTAACGGCAATATACCAGACCTTAAAAATAGAGTCAATTTATTTCATCGCCCTATCGCCGTAGATAATTAACAACATATGACATAACATTTACAATGGTTTTCAAACTACATAACACATACAGGCAACACAATCCATACCTACTTTACTTCCCATTTTATCGAAGATCCAGCTCACACCCACCTAGTCTCATTAAAGGAGATTCTTACGAATACTTTCCCGACGGGCATTGTTCAGTAAAACGTCTTGAGTATAATGGAATATTACATAAAGAAGTGTCTAGTTAGTTCCGCATCTCTGTGAAGAGTACTTGTAGCTAGTAATTTGTTGTCTTATGTTTCATATTCGAGGAAGTTTGCGGTATAGCATTTATAATAAAATAATAGTTTATTTCGAATACTTTAGGACAATAGTTTCAATAAAAATAAAGAGTTTAGCGTCTGTAGCCGAACGAGGCATAGCCTGTATTTCCGCTATATACATATATCCTAAGAAAGTGCCAATCAAAAAGGCATATGTAAGTACATTAGTCGTACATAAATATAGAATAATAATTGAATCAGGAAAGAAAGAAAGGATAAGGGGGGATATTATAATTATAAACTAGTGCTTGACCGCAATCCCGCCTGATGGTACGCAGTGATGCTGGTAAAGCGTTGATGGTAAAGCGCGCAAGTTTATTAAGAGCTTATTCACTCAAAAAAACCTGAGTGAATAGGAAGGATGACGGCAGTTGAGCGAGGTGACACAATGTTAAACCCAACAACACTACCAACGATGCTGCGCCAGAGGGAGATTCTCCTGAAGACCCTCCACAACCAAACTCCCGTCACAACAACATTTTGTCACATCGTACCCGGCACACATCGCAAAACAACTGCTTAGAGCCATTCTCCGTACGGCTTCACCAGACAACATGCTGGGAACACGACGAATCATTTGGCATAAAATATCTTAAAGAACCATTAAAAGAAACAATCCTGAAATTGACATTCAAAAATGTATAACAGTTCATCTTTCCCTCTTCTATAATGCCAATCGGTACCTTTAAGACGCGTTATGTGCCAATTGGCACAGTTATCAATGGTTATTGGCACATAAAGGGCACCAATTATAGCCAGTTTTTGTAAAAACTGTTCAATTTGGCTCCAATTTTAGTATCGAGGATAGGAGAACGACAGTTTCAGTTGAATACGTTACTTTTAAAATCACAAATCACACATTGTTTTATCAAAATAATTATAACCTTTTACTAATCAAACTTGTAAAATGTCATGGTGGCCTAGTTGGTCAAAACACCAGCATGTCAAGTATGAGTGCGCAGGTTCGATTCCAGGTCAGGCAAGTACCAATGTAACTTTTCTGAAGTTTGTATGTACTTTCTAAGTATATCTTGGACACCAATGACTGAAGGTGAAGGAAAACATCTTGAGGAAACCTGGACTTTTCAAGTCTGAAATCGCCAACCCGCATTGAGCAAGCGTGGTGATTACGCTCAATCATTCTCTGTATGAGAGGAGACCTGTGCCCAGCAGTGGGACGATAAAAAAAAAGGTTGTTGATGAACTAATCAAACTATTACCTAAAGAAATATCTTAAATGTATTATGTTCTGACAGCCTATACTTCACCGGATTAGGTAGTTCATCATGATCATCATCGTCAACCTTTTTATCGTGCCACGGCTGGGCACAGGTCTCTAATACAGAGAAGGATTGAGCGTAATCACCACGCTTGCTCAATGCGGGTTGGCGATTTCAGACTTAAGTCCAAGTTACCTCAAGATGTTTTACATTGCCTATTATCTATTATTATTATCAATCATTGGTGTCCAAGATATACTTAGAAAGTACATTTAACTTAGAAAAGTTACATTGGTACTTGCCTGACCTGGAATCCAACCCGCATACTCATACTTGAGAGGCTGGTGTTTTAACCACTAGGCCACCATGACTTCATTAGGTAGTTAACTTAAGGTAAAGAAAGAAACCACGTGACTATAAAGTCACGTGGCACTGAATTGACTGGTATGTACAGGTGTCTGGTGGCAGATTTATATTTTCAAAATTCAATAAAAAAAAACTATTAGATATATTGTTTTATTAGAAATATTAAACGACAGATTAATAATACAGATTTCATTTCTTGAAGACTATGTCATCCAAATGTCTACCGTCGAGTTGCACGCACTGTTCAAAGCGGAGCCTCGTGTTACGCGCCACACGCTGCAGTAAACTTGAATCAATTGCATCGATTTCTTGACGAATGTTTTCTTTCAAGTCCACTAGAGTTCGAGGATTGTTGCAGTACACTTTCTCTTTGAGGTAACCCCATAAAAAAAAATCCATTGGGGTTAAGTCGGGGGACCTCGGTGGCCACGGGATGTCCCCAAAGCGACTAATGAGTTTTTGAGGAAAAACTTCCCGAAGCAAATTCATCGAATGTCTAGCCGTATGTGCGGTTGCACCATCCTGCTGGAACCACGTGTGCGATGAAAACGATGGATGAGCTCGCAGGTTCGGCAAAAAGAAATCCGTTATCATGCGTCGGTAATTGTCACTATTGACATTTGTCGCCTGGCCCCGAGCATTTTCGAAAAAAAATGGTCCAATTATCCCATGCGTGGATAAGGCGCACCAAACTGTTACCCTGGGGCAATGTAATGGCTTTTGGTGTTTCAGTCGAGGGTTTTGGGTTCTTGGAGCCCAGTAACGGCAGTTTTGCTTGTTGACGTGCCCGTTTAAATGAAAATGAGCCTCATCGCTGAAAAAAATGGGATTGACTGTGCGAAAACGCTCCAACATCGTCTCACAAAAAAATTTGCGTGAAACAAAATCACTTTCTTTCAGTTCTTGCACAATTTGGATTTTAAAAGGATGGAACTTTAAATCCTTTTTTAAATTTTCATGGATTATCGCTCTTGGAAGTCCCAGTGTGGCTGCCCTTTTCCGTAACGAAAGTCGTGGATTTTCACGTAAACTCTCTTCAACCACTTCAATGTTTCCGGGAGTCCTTGAAGATCGACTGGGCCCTGGCCGTGGAGTGTTCATAGCCGAAGCAATTGCACGGAACCTCTGCACCCAGGAACGAATTAAATTCACACTCGGCCCGTCACTTATTCGTCGTATACCGAAGTGTGAACAAAACTGTCGACGCGCAGTTACGTACGAATCGTTACACTTGAAAAATGCCTCGATGGCGAACGCGCGATGCTCACTCGACCAGTGCGACATCGTGACTGAGAAATCCGCACGATCACTGATTCCAATGACACCACTCCCCCCCGCACCGTTTATTACTTTTTGAAATAATCGTATTTAAAAACATAAATCTGCCACCAGACACCCTGTATAATGTTTAGTCCGTTAATTATAACCGACTAAACGTAATACCAGTCAATTTAGTAATCATGCTACGTCACAGTTGTACTCTTTAATTTAGCAACTTTACTTCATTTTGACAGTTCAACAACAAAATTTTCATAAAAATAAAGCAAAGATTTAGCAATGTCCTTTAAAATGATTCAGTTTATGATGGAAAGAGTGTCATGCAATTAAGGAATATAAGAGGAACAACCTTTAAAAAAAAAAAATTATTGAAAGAAGCAATTACTAAAAATATCATTTAAAATTTCATACCCACTGAAGTGTAGGTTCCCAATTTTCTGATAGGCAAATTGAGTGTGAAATTGAAATGTCTGTAGTCTGTCCAAGTTTGTTAAACAAGTTGGGCATACGTATCCAGTTTGTGTACTAAATGAAATGTTAACACGTTTATTATATTTCATAAAAAAAAATAATTACTGATTATTTTGTGTATCAACGTTGGTATATGTAATTTTTAACAAAAAGAATCACAAGTATTATAATTATTACAAATTATATACAACGTGTAACAAAAAGGGTATATACATACCAAGGGTATGGCATCTTTAGATGATATCAAACGATATCGGATAGGTTTCAACTCAAAATAAAATACTTACTCAAATAATTGGTACCAAATTATCGGTTTCGTGTGGTTCTTAAAATAAAATCATAACAAACGTGGCAGCACACTATATATGTTAATAACTACTCGTTACCCGTCACGTTACTTCCCAAAATCCGATAAATGTCTTCAATATCTTTGTGCGACTAGTATGATAGTAGCCTATCACAGGCAGTGTTTTTCCTCACAACTTCCTAACATAAAGAGATAGAATTAAAAAACCCTTCCAATATCGTTTGATATCATGTAAGATGTGCCATGCCTTTGTTATGTATATACCCTTTATGTTACATAGTCAGTTGTATAATTTATAATTATTACAAGGTATTTATAATTCTTAATGAAAATAATCTTTAAGCATATCACCACGGCGAAAGTAGGTGAGAAATCTGTTAAGGTTCCCAGGGTCAAATGGTCAGAGACAGCATAGGTAAGACGGAGGTTTAGAAGGAACAAAATGAGGCCTTGCCAAGAGTGGGACACTGGGGAAGGAGGTGACAAAGTCGTAGCGGCGAACGGCGGCGATCTTTCGCGTCCGACCCTGGTCCAGGTCATGGTCTGGGGCGAGAGTGCATGACAGGCCGTCATCTCCTTCTGCGAAGCATTGATGCTGGGAAAAGAGGAGGCGGAGCGCATGAGGCCGAGGGAATCCCAGCGCCCTCACGCCACTAGTCGTCGCAGGAGACGCCCTGGTCGGGAGATGACACCAAACTCCACCGTAGGCGCGGGCCTGCGGGTGGTGAGCAGTGAAACGACGCCGCATCGTTGTACGCCGCGATATCGTATCGTGTTTACGTGTGGGAGTCCTTAGGTCCGAATAGACGGCGCATTGTGTAACAAGCGCGCCTCAAAGGGATGTCAGCACACCGTGACGAGGTCCACGAAGACCGATGCCTCCTGGGTCAGGGTTGTGGGTTAGCTAAAAGAAAGCGTGGCCCTGGCCTACAGGCAAGTGAAGGAACACGGGTAAATTTTAGTCAGTAAAAGTCTGACACGCCCTTTCGCTCCGCCCAGAGCGGGAGAAGTCATTTGATGACTTCCCATCCCAAACAAAAAAAAAAGAAGATGACAAAAAGCATTGTCGTCCTCCGTGGCGCAGCGGTCAACACGCCTGCCTGCGACGTGGAGGCCCCGTGTTCGATCCCCGGCAAGGTCATGATGGAAACGATCTTTTCCTGATTGGCCTGGGTCTTGGATGTTTATCTATACAGTATGTTAAATAACAGAGGGCGTTCCCTTAAACTCGTTAATATATATCATTAATAGATTAAAATAAAAATATCAGCATAGAAAAATAAGCATAAAAAAATCCGAATAAAAAAAAATTCTAATTGGAAATAAATTTGAAAGCCTCCTGTTTTAAATCAAAATAGTAGTCGTCATGTATAAATAAATTGCGACGTTGCCGTCTTTCATGTTCGCGTGTACAGTGTGTTTCTTTTACATGTCAATTTAAAATTTTTATTGAATATTTTCTTATTGGAAAAAATTTTAAAACATTTTGTTTTCGAATGGAAATATTGTTTTTAGCATGTACGAGTATGTATACTATACTATTTCGGGTTAACGGGAACGCCCTCTGTTAGTTAACATACTGTATATGTATCTATTATAAATATAGTATCGTTGAGTTAGTATCCCATAACTCAAGTCTCGAACTTACTTTTGGGATAGCTCAATCTTTGTGATTTGTCCGTATATATTTATTTATTTATATTTAATTAAGTAAAGCAAGCATATTCAAATATTCCCGCGTTTTTTTCCCTTCAACCTAATTGCCTGGCGGAGTATCCAATCAGCATTTAGGAATGGAGAACGAACGGAGCCCAAGAAGTTTTTCCATTCACCTGTCAATAAAACGTGGCTCTCCCTTCGTAAAGGGTTACGACGGGTTTGGACTTGATGTTATTCAAACCATGGGGTTTGAACAAAATCAAGTAACCGAACCCCAAACCGCACGGCAGGGTCCACGAAGACCGATGCCTCTTGGGTCGGGTCCTCTTTGGTTGCGGGATGGTTAAAAAAGAAACCGTGGCCCTGGCCAACAGACGTGAAGTGAAGGAACACGGGTTGGTTTTAGTCAGTAAAAGTCTTGCACGCCCTTCTGCTCCGCCCAGAGCGGGAGAAGTCATATGATGATTTCCCATCCCAACAAAAATAGGGGTTTTGGAACGTAAAAAAGGTCACCCATCCATTTGCAGCAGATATAGCTTAACCTGAGCGATCGACCGTGCAAAAATAATATGGTTTTTATGGGCATTAAACATTTTTTTATTAATTGTACTAACTTATCTACTAAAGCTTAGGAAAATAAATGTTTCAACCTTTTAAACCGTCACATGCAATTAGGCAGACCTGTTACAAAAACCTCGTTACTTTCGACTACATTTACAATCTTTTTTTTTTTTTTTTTTTTTGTTAGGATGGGAAATCATCAAATGACTTCTTCCGCTCTGGGCGGAGCGGAAGGGCGTGTCAGACTTTTACTGACTAAAACCCACCCGTGTTTCTTCACTTGCCTGTGGGACGGCCAGGGCCACGGTTTCTTGTTTAACCAACCCGCAACCCTGACCAAGGAGGCATCGGTCTTCGTGGACCCCGTCACGATGTGCTGACATCTCTTTGAGGCGCGCGTGAAACACGACGCGCCGTCGACTCGGGCCTGGTCCTTACCGAGCGGCGAGCTGCCCACTGCTCACCGCCCGCAGGCCCGGGCCTACGGTGGCTGGGAGTTTGGTGTCATCTCCCGACGAGGGCGTCTCCTGCGGCGGCTGGTGGCGTGAGGGCGCTGGGATTCCCGTTGCCTCACGCGCTCCGCCTCCTCCTTTGCCAGCATCACTGCTTCGCAGAAGGAGGTGACGGCCTGCCATGCACTCTCGCTCCGGACCATGGCCTGGACCAGGGTCGGACGCGCGAGATCACCGCCGATCGCCGCTACGAGGACACGGCGGTGCTCTACCCAAGCCGGGCAGACCTCCACCGTATGCTCCACCGTGTCCTCAGGGCGATCCACACAATGGTGACACCCTGGCGTTTCCTCCCGCCTTATACGGAACAGGAACCTCCCGAAACAACCGTGTCCGGTGAGGACCTGCGCCAGGCGGAAGGTGAGGGCGCCGTGGCGCCTCTCTAGCCACTCCTCAAAGAGGGGACTTACCGCCGCTATTGTGGCGTGCCCAACATTTACAATCTTCAGACACGAATTTTAAGTGCATATAATACTTGAATTAAGTACCTCAGTTTCGCCAGCGCCTAGGTGTTAAATATCGTTCTTAATTAGCATTAAAGGTACAAAAAACGTTGACATCTCTGTACACTCCAGGTTACAGTCACGAACAGTGTTATTTGCCGTAGCATGACTGCATTTTATTTGAAAACAAATGCTATAAACCATTGTAAAGAGGTTTTATAGCTTATCTATGAGTTTGAATCTGAGTTAGAGGTTGCTGTTCTTGCTGGAGAAATTGATCAGTGAATATAGGTGTACAGTTTATTATTTTTGAACGGATTTTACACACATAAAGACAAACAAGAACGTTGACCTTAGTACTATTACGTATAAATAATATATATAAGAGTTTTTTTTTGTTTGTTTATCATTGCTCTTGTCAACCAAAGCGCATGCCAGCTAATCCACTCACCACCCTTGGTTGACTGGTAGAGAATGCCTAAGGCATTAATTAAACCCAATTTTGTACCTTTTTATGCGAAAAATTTAAACAAATAATAATTGTTGTAACTGAGAAGAAAACATAAATTAATCGTACTAAGTAATCAAAATAAAAATCTTAACAAGAACAATCGTAAAAGTTAACTTACTGTAGACTAATACATAATATAAATTTATAAAGTTAAGATCTAAAACTAATGTTTAACTAGGTTCATTAAAACCCGGGTTTCATGACTATCATCGACAAGGATATTTGATGGATATAATATATATTATAATAATAAACAATATATTACATAAGTATTTAATACTAAGCAAGGACAAGCTGTCCTAAAAACTTAAATAATACCACCACTACTTATTTATCTATACTAATATATAAAGCTGAAGCACAGTAGACGAACAGTAAAACATCTTCATACAAACGAGCCGCTCTCGGTTTGAATGTTTGCGTGCGCGCCGTGCACCGTGTCGGTACGCGATTTCACGCACACGCTGGCATAATATAGCCTGGATTAACATGGGGGCAGTACGGGCTGTGCCGCGTGACTGTGAGCACGCGCGTAAATTACATGACCGCTCGCGTTCGTCAACTCTCGCCGGCCACTTACCATAATATTAATTATTACGAGTATCATGACTACAAAAAGGGGAAAAAAATATCGTAGTGTTTTCGGGTGCCTCAATAACGATTTTGCAAACCCGGACTTATCATTCTTCATAATTCCTACTGAACCAGAAATATAAGTACCTATTTATACTTAAATCTTATTAGAAAATATTGGTATTGTTTATTTCACAGTTTCTTTGCTTTATTAAGAGCGTACCCGAGTCGCATTTTTCCATATAAATGTATTCACAAATTTACTTCCTGAATACTATGTTTAGAGCTAAAGTTATTTTAAGAAGCCTAGTTTTCTTATAAAACAGAGGATTGACTACGAAATATCGTTTAAGTAAACGTATTTGTAACGTATAGCGTAATAAGGGCAATTTCACAATAATTACCTACTACTGCAAATTACTAATTTTTTTCTATTGTCTTACCTATTGTTTGATACAAATATGGCGTCTTAATCATAATATTAAACTCAATAAAATTATAGTAAGATGTGACCGACTCACGCTTAAGGTTACCACCACTTTTACTTTTAGCTAAATGGGACATAAAGCTAAATAGACAACCCTGGGCATCAACGCAAGAGTAGGTAAATAACTCTGCGGGCGGCCTTAGATAATCTACTGTTCTGTCTACTGTGGTTGAAGAGTTTGTTTGTTTGTTTGAACGCACTAATCTCAGGAAGTACTGGTCCGATTTGAAAAATTATTTTTGCGTTGGATAGCACATTAATCCAGGAAGGTTTTAGGCTATATAACATCACGCTACAACTAATAGGAGCGGGGAATAACTAACTCCACGCGAACGAAGTCGCTGGCGGCCGCTAGTTAAGTATATAGCTTACTAAGCTAATCATTTTATTTCAATACCTCTGGCATTTTTCCGTATCTGTGTAACTGAGGGTCTGTAGATATTCAGTTAGCATTACACAATATTTATTTAAGCTTACACTGTATGTCTGCAGTTTTTGGCAGTTTTTTAATTTTTTTATATAAATATGGTCAGAGAAATAAATAAAATCTGTTAGTTAAACAAAGAAAAAGAAGAACATGTTGCGTCCGTGAGTTAGTGCGAACTAAATCCTTTCTTCTCTTGCCAGAAGTTACAAGGCTAAAACCAATATCAGCGTGCTGAAGTAGTACTGTATTCAAAATAAATAACTGGCGTACTGTTAGCAATTTGCATTCACTGTAAAGCTGGTGGGTAGGAAACCTGAATGGACGAAAGCTAGCGTAGGGAAAATTATAGTATTAGGGGCACCAACCCAGGAGCTAATATTATAGGCAAGAATGAACTGACAAAAAGCCTTATACATGCGCAATTAAAGTGAAGTCTGCCATGTTGTGCAAATTTTATGTACTCTAGTAGGTAATAATAAGTCAACATGTTTACGGAAGTTAAGATTATCATCAATTGTTATACCTAGATATTTTATATAGTCAGTTTTCTGCAATGTAGGGCGAGTGTATGCTGTGTCAGCGGACATACTCATATGACAATTGTGATCATAAATGTTTAGGTGAGTAGTGCATACGTTAGTTTTTCTCATAGTAAATTAAATAGTTTTATCTGAATTATAGTAACAATTGTCTTTATCTGAATGCAATATTAATATTATAAATTCGATAAAGGCTCCAATCCCCTTGTTCACACATCATCATCATCATAATTTCAGCCGAAAGACGTCCACTGCTGGACATAGGCCTCCCCCAAGGTTCTCCACGACGACCGGTCCTGCGCCTCCCGCATCCAGCGGTTTCCCGCGACCTTCACCAGGTCGTCGGCCCCATCGGGGATAGGTCCTACGGGCAATGTGACCGGCCCCCTGCCACTTAAGTGTGGCAATTCTTCGGGCTATGTCGGTTACTCTTGTTCTTCTGCGGATCTCTTCAATCCTAATTTGATCACGCAGTTAAACCCCAAGCATAACCATCTCTATTGCTCTTTGCTTTCGTCCACTAAGTAAACTAAAATTAAATTCAGTCTATCTTTTTCTTTCTATTGCGAGACAAAAGATAAATAATACCTACTGAAGTCCTGTCAACTGACTGACGCTGCAGCGGCTAATGTAGTGACATATTTTTAGTGGCTAAGATATGCTATGATATATGTAATGCAAGCAAAGGAGATGTTTCAAAAATATGGAGCCTGGGCCAGCACATTGCACACTTAATGCTAGGTATAGTTACGCTATACTTAACTGTTTTTAATGTTAATTTCCTATATTTTGGCTTAGTTTTTATACAGATTCAATTTAACTCGGCCAAGGAGTGCAACACAACTACTAATAAATATGGTGGTCAGCAATAAGCGAAATAAGATTTTGACAGTGACATTTGATTGACGTGTCATGCATCTAATTCTATCGTATCTATATGAATTACCATAATAATTGCGAAAAAAACAAAACCTGGATTCCGAACATACGGCCCATTAAATAAACACAATCAACTCAAATCAACACTCGACACGAACACAACGGGAAAATAGAACTATCAAACTCGCCAATCAAACGTCATAAAACAGTATCATGGCTACCTTAATAAAGGGTTATCTTACTAAAAAATGTTTCGAATAATTAATTATATTTACTTGTATTTTTATTCAAATTAATTTAGTAGTATTTTTTATCAAAATCTTCTATTTTTTTCCTTTTTATCTATATAGCGTACATAGTGGTGGCCCAAAATGAAACATCTCCTTTGAATGTGATTAAAACTTGGAGTAAAAAATAAAGAAAGTTTCCTAATATGATACAGCGCGGCGACAGATAACTTAGGGATGGCGCAGTACAAGCTAAAAAAAAATCCGGCCACGAAGGAGTTAACGAGTTGGAATCGCGCATGTTCCGTACTACCTATACCAAATTAAAAAAGATATATTCTGTATTTTTAATATTTCTTAATATTATTTTTTTATATAATTTATTAGTGCTTGACTGTGATCCCGCCTGATGGTTAGCAGTGATGCAGTCGTTGATGGTAAAGCGCATTATTTTATTAAGAGCCTATCCTCTCTGGATTTGAAAACACTTAAACTGTAGTCAGACGAAAAGACCGCCACAGGCAAATTGTTCCAGTCCTTCAATGTACGCGGTATAAAGATGAGGAGAGCGTTTTCGTGCAGGAATTTTATTTTATTTTATAAGGTAGGTATTATAGTTTTATTTCTTATTATAGCGGCAAAAGAAACACATTTTGTGTGATAATTTCAATTTTGAGTGTGTCTCATCATCATCCTTTTTTCATGTCCTGCCTATTTTTAGTTCAGTTTTTTTTAATATCGTAGTTACCTAGATACTATTTAACTGGAAATTCACTGCAATCTATAATTCAGAAATCAACAGGAACTTATACGGTTACTACCTACATTATAGCTACAACATCAAATCGTTACCGACAAAAAGTACCAACAGATTTATAAATCGAAACCACGAACACTCCATTTATACATTTACATCCATCCAGCGCTAATTCATTCATAAATCTGCTAAACGTCATCCCAAAGAGGCAAATCCTCCCATCAATTGCCAAAAAAGCAAAAACAACAACGACATTCAATTTGCGAGGCGGCGCGGCGTACATAACCCAAAAATAAAATCATTCAAAACATTCATCTCTAGCATTTCGTCAATCACTCCTAATGTTTTCATTCAATTTTTCCTGACTTAAATAATCCATTCAATTTACGACCGTATACCATAAAACTTATAGTCCTTTCGAGTAACAATAACTTTGTTTCCCCGTTATCTAGGAGTTGGGTAACAGAATGGTTCCGTTCATCAGGTCAAGTGTATGTTTTAACAGTTGTGCTAGCGTTTACGTCAGAAGCAAACGATATATCTGCTTTGTAAAGTTTTAAAAGCGCTTTAGGGACTCCCTTGTTACATTCAGCGATGAAGCGGCTACAGCCACAAAGCAGGTCAAGTGCAGTCGGAAATTATGATCTAATGCGGGCGCTGTAATTAAGATATAATCTTGCTGATAATATAAATGTGATAGTTTGAATGATGTATAGTCACTTATGTGGAGCATATCTTCAGAGTTATACTTCGCAGTTTTAAAAACTATAGAAACTATAGAATAGGAAGGAAGACGGCAGTTAAGCGAGGTTATGCAATGTTAAAGCCAACAACACGACCATCGATGCTGCGCCAGAGGGGCAGAGGCTTCACCAGACATCATGCCGGAACACGACGAATCGCTTGGCGGCAAGACTTTGTCTGGTGGGTGGTAACTAGTTACAAATGAAATTAATAATGGGGCTTAAGAATCGTATCAGGTAACATTATAATGTTGACAGCGTAAAAATAACCTATGATTGACACATTCAAATGACGTGGGGAATATTAAGTAACTTTATAAAAGTGTGACAAACATGTTATGGACGTTATACGGGAAGAATTAAAAGTAGTCGTCACATGATTTACGGACAAACTAAAAGTCCTGCATAACGATAACATTTAGCAGACAAAAGTGGGAGCAGTGATGGTTTAACTGTATCGGTTCCGATTTACGAGTTTTCAAAATGTGTAATTGCATATTACTTTTTTACGACACTTTTTTTTTTTTTTTTAATAATTATAAACCAGTGCTTGACTGCGATCCCGCCTGATAGTAAGCAGTGATGCAATCGTTGATGGTAAAGCGCACTAGTTTATTAAGCCTATTCACTTAAAAAACTAAGGAATAGGAAGGATGACGGCAGTTGAGCAAGGTGATGCAATGTTAAACCCAAGACCAACACGATCAAACAATGCTGTGCTAAAGGGAGATTGATCTGGAGACTCAATTAATTAATTGAGTCTTAATTTCATCATTGCTACTCTCAAAACGAATATAAAAAGGTAAAGTGCCCTAGATCGTTAAAAAAAATATTTGGTCCTTTCTGGACCAAACCCCGGTCCCAACACGGATCAAGCTTACAACCACTACACTATAGAGGTATTCTTATAATTTAAACGATTTTCTAATCTATATAGGCCTGTCACTCTTTATAGGTACGCATACCATTCACCCCATACGGTAGAACTACCGACCCATCACCCATATGGTTAAGAGGATTACAACAGAGCTTGCCTTTAAAGGCTATGTTCCCATTTCGAGCGCTACCGTTGCAATTACTAATAGACATTAGAAGATCTGTGCATTGGTAAAGGTTGATCAAAAGATGACTCTATAAGGGAAGAGAATTGTATCAATTGAATGGAGGTGGATTTGGATTACGAGTACTTCAGCGTTAATGATTTGATGCAAAGTTTTGTATCGTCTTATACAATATGTAAAGAAAACACTGTCCGATCCGTGAAGGTATTGTTAGGTATCGATAACTGATTATAATAATGCCTACAAAGCCGGTCTAAACTTAAAAAAAAAATCCCCCTACGAAAATAAATGTTATTTCGAAAAAGCGAGGTAACTTAATGCATGCGCGGTAGACAACACGTTAGGCACACATCCGCGGGTGACGGGGGGCAGGGCACGCGGCACGTGGTCGCATCGCTATTCGTTCCGTCACAAATGGTGTTGTCACTTTTTAAAAATTACCAAATTTTGGGGAAGTTGGAAGTAATTCGCGGGAAAAAAAGATTATTTTAAAATTCATTAGTATTGTTACTATGATGATTTCGTAAAATTTTATAATAATTTGGGCAGGTGTTTACCTAACCTTTATTACCCTTATGAAGAACGGGCTCTAATGTTCACTCTTACGCCATAGAAAAGGGAGGATTCTCCAACCAGACGGGACTTGTATCTGGCGAGCAACTTGATAGGAAACTAATATTTTATCTTCCGTCCTTTTCTTAATAAAATAAAAAGAAAAAGAAGCACAGAATTTAAATTTAATATAGTTTTTATAACCCAAGAGAAAAGAGAGTGCATAGAATAGAATAGAATACTCTTTATTATGTAGGTACACCATGTAAATTACAGAAGATAAATATAAATATTTTACAAAGGCTGACACAATGTAAAATATCTGTGAAAGATCGCTCTTATCGATAAGACCATCCGGTCTTATCGCTAAGAGCGATATTTTACAGACACCTTTGGATGGAATAGTAATGGGAAGGAGAGAGAAGTGATGTAGGTAGCGTACAGTGTGCTATTCACATAGATTATACAATAAATGTCTATATAAAGTGTATCATCTAGTTTAAATTGTAGCGGTCACACGAATTCTACATCGCACAAGCAGAGTTTACCGTGCAAGTAGCATACGTATAACTTCCCAACAACAACCGTTGGGAGAGTGCCCGCCAGATATTACACCCGACTTGTCGGAGGGTCCTCCCTTTTCTATGGAGGATGAGTGAACTTTACACCAACACCTCATACCTCCACATAAATAAATATGTAATGTACATCTAATTTAATAAACATCATACAAGAGCAAATAAAATATTATGATATGTAAAGAGACTCATCAGGAAATAACTTTTTAATCATAGCTTTAAAAAGTGTGCAGAGTTTGAGCACGCCTTACGGACACGGGCAAGTCATTCCTTAGCAGAACTGCTTGTACCATAAAGGATATCTAAGGATACATGTAAGGATATTTGAAACCTTCTTTAAGATAAGAGGGGGTTTTAGGACTAAACAAAATGGTGTAGATTATAATAAATATTGCTGTAGGTAAGACATGATAATTCTGGCGAAGACGTAAGATAAGCCATTTAAGCTTTGTACGAAATTCCGATATGTGATCATATCTGCGCAGGCCAAGTATAACTTTTACGCATAAGTTTTGAAGTCGCTCAAGTTTATCTAGTTGTACCTGGGTAAGTTCTGGATAACTGAAATCTGTGTAGTCAAGGATTGGAAATAAAAGGGATTGTGCACTATCACTTTTAGTGGAAGTAGGAAGAATATTCCGCAACCGTTGCAGAAACTTATCAGATGCGAAAAATTAGCGACTGATATCCTGTAGATGTGGAACCCAGGAAAGTGCATGAAATATTAGAGAGAAATGCTGTAAGTGTTCTTGGCTGTTTGTGTATGTGAATTTAATTGCACTCACCATTCAAGAAATTCGGCCGACATATCGACACATGGAAATACAACTTAAAAGAGGACATTAAGTACCTTAACGAGGGAATCAAGCTGAAATACCGGAGACAGACAGTATCAAGACCCTCGATGACATAGGAGACAGAACATTTATCTCAGCAGATCAAGGACATATTACAGATTAAGGTTTATGGTATAAAACCATACAGTGTGAGACTCTTCATGTGCCCTGGTTCATGAATAGTGATGTTAATAGAAAACTGATTGTTACTGCTCTTAGACTCAGATCTGGAAACATTACCTACATGCAAAAATTTGCTTTATGATGACAAAAAATCCTTCCTCAATTGTGAGGAATGTGCAGATATCGAGGACCTAGAACATTTATGGATGGAGTGTGTTCAATATTAGTCCAGTAGGAATAATTTAGTAAGATCATTGAATTTGAACAGAACTGATGTAGGTATGTTCGATACAATTCTATCTCAACCAAACGGTGACGATGCACAATTTTTCGACGTGTTGTGAAAGTGCAATTGTTTAGATTACGATGGGACTGACATACGCTATGCGTAAAAGTCCCTATAAATCAATAAAGAAAAAAGAAACAAGGACAAATAAAAGAGCCAAAAGAGTAGTTGAAAACCCGCCAAAAGATTCACCGATGAAGCTCGTTTCGGAGCTTTCAGAAACCCTACCTATCTGACCACGTACAAAAACCACGTCACCGGGCCTACTCCAGACCGGGTGGCGTAGTTTGCTACAATGGTGTGTAACGGGTGCAATGGTAACTTTAACGTGATGAACATGAGGCTGCAGGAGCAAATGCGAATCTTGGGTTTCATTTCAATATGAATGGAGTCAGGTCAAACCATGCTGGAATCGGTGCAATTCATTCAAGCAAAGCTGGCTGTCATACTTTTAGGGTTTCTGACTATCTGTTATGACTGACAATCGGAACCAAATATCTTATCATGCTTTCCGAGGGATGAAGGGTCACAATAAATAATAGATATATATCTGTGTGATTTGTCCGTATATATATATTATATACTAGCTTCCCGCCCGCGGCTTCGCCCGCGTGGAGTTCGGTTATATCGCGCTTCTTAAATTTACCTCGGGAACATCAAATTTTTCCGGGATAAAAGGTAGCCTATGTTCTTTCTCAGGGTCTAAAGAATGTCTGTGCCAAATTTCATCTAAATCGGTTGAGAGGTTTAAGCAGGAAAGCGTAACAGACAGACAGATAGACAGACAGACGGACAGACAGACAGAGTTACTTTCGCATTTATAATATTAGTACCTATGGATATACGGACAAATCACACAGATTGAGCTAGTCCCAAAGTAAGTTCGAGACTTGTGTTATGGGATGCTAACTCAACGATATTATATTTTATAATAGATACATATAGATAAACATCCAAGTCCCAGGCCAATCAGGAAAAGATCGTTTTCCATCATGACCTGGCCGGGGTTCGAACCCGGGGCCTCCACGTCGCAGGCAGGCGTGTTGACCACTGCGCCACGGAGGACGACAAAAGATCAACCATCTACAAACCGACCGCGGCAAGCATAGCTTAACTTTCGATCGCCATGGTGCCAACTTATGACTTTAAAACGAATGTGGAAACAAATAACTAGACAACTTATTGTTTGTAAGATATTTAAGTAAAGAAACTTCCCTGTAATGTGAAGTATTAGCTAAGTATGCTATTATGGACTCGCGAGGGAAGGTAAGATTCTAATAGATTCCACGTTTTTCTCTAGTTCCCACACTTTATAGAATTTCTCTCATTAAAGGTAATTTACGATGTCATTACCTTAAGATCTTAAAGAAATTATTTGATACATTCAATATTTATCAGCCGTATTCTTTGAAAAGGTGAACAATTATTTTTCTATTTGCCTTAATCAACTTAATTAAAGAATATTAACGAAGATGATATTTTGTATTAAAATAATGGTAACAAATATCTAATAGTTTTTTTTTTGTATAATTTTGTTTCAAGTATGTACCAACTTAAAGAAAATAAAATTACCGTTATTACCTTGATTTGATTGTTTAGTTTCAATCAAATTACGAAATACCTACTTAGGGGGAATGCCAAGACTTCAATCATTGTGTCATTTTAAAACGCTATTTATTACAAAATTCTAAATTCATTAATTTGCTCGTTTTTTTTTTTTTTTAAATTGTAGTTTATGATACTGATACATAATGAGGGGCATGAAGCACGAGTGTGAGTTTAAAAAACGAGCGAAGCGAGTTTTTTAATAGTATCACACAGGTGTGTAATACCTAATTATGTACAGTTTCATACACTACTTTATCTAATCTCAGTGCGTCTAACGCCAACGCAACACAATTCCATTTATTCAGTTTCATAATTGTAATATACAAAATGTTAACACTTATGCACCCTGCGTCACAGCGCATGCGCCTCACGCGGGAAATGAAAGGAGATAGTTTAGTTTAGCTATTGGGAAAGTACGTCAATATAAACTCCTTTTTGGTTTTACATTTTTAATTTTTTGATATGAGAGTAGATAAAAAATAAATAACAGCATTAGCAATATATATTAGTATAATATTTGCCCACCATAGTTATGTAATAGCAGTATGTAAAGGAGCCATTGCAGTTTTAAGAATGTGTAGAATTGTAGATTGTAGTTTTTTTTAGTGCTCATTCTTTGTTCAGACACTAAATGTGTAGAATTGTAGATTGTAGTTTTTTTTAGTGCTCATTCTTTGTTGAGACACTAAATGTGTAGAATTGTAGATTGTAGTTTTTTTTAATGCTCATTCTTTGTTCAGACACTAAATGTGTAGAATTGTAGATTGTAGTTTTTTTTAGTGTTCATTCTTTGTTCAGACACTAAATGTGTAGAATTGTAGATTGTAGTTTTTTTTAGTGCTCATTCTTTGTTCAGACACTAAATGTGTAGAATTGTAGATTGTAGTTTTTTTTAGTGCTCATTCTTTGTTCAGACACTAAATGTGTAGAATTGTAGATTGTAGTTTTTTTTAGTGCTCATTCTTTGTTCAGACACTAAATGTGTAGAATTGTAGATTGTAGTTTTTTTAGTGCTCATTCTTTGTTCAGACACTAAATGTGTAGAATTGTAGATTGTAGTTTTTTTTAGTGCTCATTCTTTGTTCAGACACTAAATGTGTAGAATTGTAGATTGTAGTTTTTTTAGTGCTCATTCTTTGTTCAAACACTAAATGTGTAGAATTGTAGATTGTAGTTTTTTTTAGTGCTCATTCTTTGTTCAGACACTAAATGTGTTGAATTGTAGATTGTAGTTTTTTTAGTGCTCATTCTTTGTTCAGACACTTCATGTGTAGAATTGTAGATTGTAGTTTTTTTAGTGCTCATTCTTTGTTCAGACACTAAATGTGTAGAATTGTAGATTGTAGTTTTTTTTAGTGCTCATTCTTTGTTCAGACACTAAATGTGTAGAACTGTAGATTGTAGTTTTTTTAGTGCTCATTCTTTGTTCAGACACTAAATGTGTAGAATTGTAGATTGTAGTTGAAGTTTTAAATTTACTTGATTCTGATCACTGCGGACAAAGGATTACTATTCCAAACCATAGTAAAAAAGTGGCCAAAAAGGATATCACTGTTAACCCCAAAACTGAAAGCCGCTTGGAGGTTTTTAGATTTGATCTCATCAATAAATTGCCAGTCTTATCCAGTGCTGTTAATGCTGATCCTAATCATCTCTATGACAATTTTTTAAATATATACTGTAAGCTATTTGATTCCACCTTTGTTCCCAAGACTATCTCTGTTAATAGTAAAGCATCTTTCTCTTATTGGGCTACCATCGATATTCATAAAAGTAGAACTCGGCTTTATGAATTGTACAATGAGAGGATTTATATTAACACTGTTGAATTCAATTTATATGTTAGAAAATATTCAAAATTATTCAAACAAGTTTGTTATATGGCCAAGTAACGTTACTTGAGTTCAAAGATAAAGAACAGTGGCAATGTAATTAAAACGACTTGGAAAATTATTAATAGTGAAACGGGAAGGTCCAGTGATAGAAATACTGACTATAGCCTGTCTATTAATGACAACATAATTAAATCAGACTCACAAGTCTCTGAGGCATTTGAAAATTTCTTTTCGGATATTCCTGTTTCAACTACTAAATCCCTAAACTCATCACCTTCTGTTGCCGAGTCTTTGCTTAAAGAAAATGTTAATGTTTGTGATTCGGAGTTTCATTTTGAACATGTTATCAGTAGAGATATAATTAAATTCTTTCACACTCTAAACGTAAAAAAGACTGCTGACCTATGGGGTCATTCGGTGGAAGTTGCTAAGTCTATTATTGATATTGTGGCACCCAATCTAGCTGTTATTTTTAATGTTTGTATTGACTGTGTAGAGTTTCCTGATCTCATGAAAAATAGTAAAATAATACCTTTATTTAAATCAGGTAGTACATCAGACCCCACAAATTATAGACCTATTTCTGTACTACCTAGTCCCACAGGGGTCAATTCTTAGTCCTTTTCTGTTTCTTATTTACATCAATGACCAGCCGTACCTAACAAAGCATAACCACGATATAGTGTTGTTTGCAGATGACACTTCACTTTTATTTAAACTGAAACGTCAGCAGCAGGTTACTGATGATGTAAATAGCGCGATCTCCAAAGTAGTCCATTGGTTTAATGTTAATAATTTACTCTTAAACGAGAAAAAAACCAAATGCATTAAGTTTACTCTACCTCACGTGAGGCAGGTGGAAACTAAAGGGGCAAAGAATTGAAATCTGACGACAGCACAGTGTTCTAGGGTATAACTCTGGATACTAAGCTTCAATGGGGTTCACATATAGAAAAATTGTCAAAAAAGCTAAGTTCTGCTGCATACGCAGTTAGAACAATTCGTAATTTGACTGATGTTGAGACGGCCCGTTTAGTGTACTTTGGCTATTTCCACAGCGTAATGTCGTACGGCATTCTGATGTGGGGAAATGCCGCCGATATTCAAACAATATTTGTTTTGCAGAAACGAGCTGTTCGTGCAATTTATAAATTAAGTCCCAGACACTCTCTCAGAGAAAAATTTAAAGAGATTAATGTACTGACCGTGCCGTCTCAATATATTTATGAAAATCTTTTGTATGCTCATAAAAATATAAAATTGTTTAAAAATACAGTGATGTCCATGATATAAATACTAGGAACAGGCACAAATTTATTGTACCTACAACAAGGCTCAAGAAAATAGGTGGCTCTTTCAGATGCCAATGTATACATTTTTACAATGGACTTCCAGAGGTGGTTCAAGATCTGAGCCTGAATAAATTCAATTCCTTCATTAAACGTAAGTTGTGTCAGAAAGCATTTTATAGTGTGAAGGATTATATTGAGGACAAAAAGGCTTGGGCTTGAGCTGCGTCCGATTTCTATACAATGATTGTTCTTTGATTTTTTCCTCTTGTAGTTTTAATATGTAATTGTTTATGTTATTTAGTCAAAGCCTGTATTACACACTATGTAGCCAAGCATATTGTACGTTACGGAATTGTATCACTGACAGAGGTGTTCGGCACTTGTGCAGCTGCAGCTGCACAGGAGTTAAACTTTCCACAGATTCGGGAACACTGTTGGAGCTGCTGAACCTTGGACAAAACTATCTTAGCATTGTGTGGATTCAATTTCTTAGTATTGTATAATTGCATGGCAAACGTGTGAGCACAATGTACGAATGTGCTGTAAGGCATTTATTTGTTGGGTTAGTCTTTTTATTGACTTAATTGTGCTCTGGCTGTTGAGAGTATGTCATGCTCACTCAAATGTCTCGCTGATGGTGGCGTGTGTTTTGGGTCATTAGGTTCCCTTCGATATGGTTGAGCTGAATGATGCTGATCCATACGTCATGTTCGTGAACGGACGCCGTCGGAGGGGACTGGTCATCTCTTAGCTGCCACGGCGTATTTTAATTTCTGAATTGATTTTTGTATGTTTTCCATAATGGACGCTCTCAGCGTACAATATATTTCTGCATCGTTCTCACGCAGTTGATTTCAACATGAATGATGTAATCAAATATTTGTAACAATAGCTTAAAATTTAAAAGAGTGTCCATGGAGTTTCTTGCCCGTTCTTCTCCATAGGTACCTACTCTTTGGAATGGGCGACTAGCTTCATCTTATTGACTGACCGACCTTCTGACAATTCAAAAGTGCCTGTAACTGGTTTATTTGAAATAAATGATTTGATTTGATTTGATTTGATTAGTTTTTAGGGTTCCGTACCTCAAAAGGAAAAAACGGAACCCTTATAGGATCACTTTGTTGTCCGTCTGTCTGTCTGTCTGTCTGTCTGTCTGTCTGTCAAGAACCTTTATCTCAAGAACGCGTGGACGTATCAAGCTGAAATTCACATGAAATATTCGGGTCTATTGTCCCTTTAAGCTGTGAAAATATCAAACTTCTAAGCCAAGCCAATCAAAAGATACAGCCGATTATGTCGATATTTTCAACAACTTTTCGACACTTGCAAAGGAATCAAAACCTACAGGATACTTCCCGTAAACTCAGAATCTTAAAAATTGGCATGAAGCATTGTCATATAATGCAAATATAGGAAAAATTGCGAAAATCACATTTTTTTAGTTATATAATATAATAAACATATTTTAATAAAATGGAACTTACTACCTTATTTCTCACGAACGAATAAAGTTATCAAATTGATATGTATACCAAATACCTAGGTCTATTGTCCCTTTAAGCTGTGAAAATATCAAACTTCTAAGCCAAGCCAATCAAAAGATACAGCCGATATGTCGATATTTTCAACAAATTTTCGACACTCGCAAAGGAATCAAAACCTACAGGATACTTCCCGTAAACTCAGAATCTTGAAAATTGGCATGAAGCATTGTCATATAATGCAAATATAGGAAAAATTGCGAAAATCAAATTTTTTTAGTTATATAATATAAATAAACATATTTTAATGAAATGGAACTTACTACCTTATTTCTCACGAACAAATAAAGTTATCAAATTGAAATTTATACCAAATACCTAGGTCTATTGTCCCTTTAAGCTGTGAAAATATCAAATTTTCGACACTCGCAAAGGAATCAAAACCTACAGGATACTTCCCGTAAACTCAGAATCTTGAAATTTGGCATGTAGGATTGTCATATAATGCAAATATAGGAAAAATTGCGAAAATCACATTTTTTTAGTTATATAACATAATAAACATAATTTAATAAAATGAAACTTACTACCTTATTTCTCACGAACTAATAAAGGTATCAAATTGAAATTTATACCAAATACCTAGGTCTATTGTCCCTTTAAGGAGTGAAAAAAACTTCTAAGTTAAAGCGATCAAAAGATACAGCAGTTTATACCGACACCTTAGACGAATTTCCGTCACACGCTAGGGAATCAAAACCTACAAGGTACTTCCCGTGAACTCAGAATCTTGAAATTCGGCACGAAACAACGTTATATTATAGTACAGACAGATAAAGGAAAAATTGTGAAATGATAAATTTGAAGTTACATAAAATATTAAAATATTATTTTTGCTTACATGACATAAAATATTTTTTTAATAATTATAAACTTACTACCTACCCTTTTTCACATGAACGCGTAGAGATATTAAAGTTGAAATTCATATCAAACACTTCTTAAATCTAATAACCTCTAAACTGTGAAAAATTCTAAATCAATGCTAGTATTATAAATGCGAAAGTAACTCTGTCTGTCTGTTACCCTTTCCCGCCTAAACCTCTCAACCGATTTTGATGAAGTTTAGGACAGACAATCTTTAGACCCTGAGAAAGAACATAGGCTACCTTTTATCCCGGAAAAAATTGATGTTCCCAAGGGGAATTTAAACAGCGCGATATAACCGAACTCCACGCGGGCGAAGCCGCTGGCGGAAAGCTAGTACGTCATAAATTGTAAACCGCTACGTTTGTACGGCGGAACCCTCGGTGTGCGAGTCCGACTCGCATTTGGCCGGTTTTTTTTTAGTGCTCATTCTTTGTTCAGACACTAAATGTGTAGAATTGTAGACTGTAGTTTTTTTAGTGCTCATTCTTTGTTCAGACACTAAATGTGTAGAATTGTAGATTGTAGTTTTTTTAGTGCTCATTCTTTGTTCAGACACTAAATGTGTAGAATTGTAGATTGTAGTTTTTTTTAGTGCTCATTCTTTGTTCAGACACTAAATGTGTAGAATTGTAGATTGTAGTTTTTTTTAGTGCTCATTCTTTGTTCAGACACTAAACTAAATTTAAGTTTAGTGCATTTTTTTCTTTCTGCTTCATTAAGAAAAGGACAGAAGGTAAATATTAGATTCATCATCATCATCATCATAAACCTTTTTTATCGTCCCACTCCTAGACACAGGTCTTCTCTTATACAGAGAAGGATTGAGCGTAATCACCACGCTTGCTCAATACGGGTTGGCGATTTCAGACTTAAAGTCCAGGTTTCCCCAAGATGTTTTCCTTCACCTTCAGTCAATGATTTCCAAGATATACTCAGAAAGTACATATAACTTTAGAAAAGTTACATTGGTACTTGCCTGACCTGGAATCGAACCCGCGCACTCATACTTGAGAGGCTGGTGTTTTAACCACTAGGCCACCACGACTTTGGCGGCTTTGGGTTGGCGATTGGTCCTCAGAAATTAGCACCATTATAAACCTACATTCTAGCAAATAAATGAATTTGAATTTGAACAAACTTCCCAGTCTCTCTAAAGATAAATTAGTAGAATGACTCGAAAAACACGTTCAACTAAGAAATCCTAAACAATAAAAGTCAGAGTACTACAGAATATGAAGCAATAAGAATAAACTATGAAGGGAGTTGGAAAAGTTATAAAAACGGTATGAACTTTTTGTAACTTTTACCAAGTTCGACAAAGGAGGGACGATAAAAATCTTTTGTGAAAGTTTCGGGACTTTCCTGTAAAACTGTTTTGCTTACAACCTTATAAGTCGGTGATCTGTATGTGATTCGCGGAACATTTGTAGTTACGAACGTCAGAGTGAAGAGTTCAAAAAGTTTTTAGTACTTTTCTTTTATAAAGCGGCTTTATACGTCAGTTCACACTTTTCGTCTTTTTTGTTAATTATTATGCCAGCTACCGATTTGTGTAGCGTACTGAATCATTTAAAAAAATGACGACTTGAACAAAGTCGATAAAACATTGATTATTGCTGACCTATCAAAATGAAACCTTTTCCTACTGTTTCACAATTAACCCGACAGTTAAGATTAACTTGATTTTTTTTAAACGTTGCCCCACACTAGGAATTTCTCATACACATACATTCTCACACACACTCCCACTCACACAAACACCCAGACCCGGAATAACTACTTGTAGATAGATCATACAAATATTTGCTTCGTGCGGGAATCGAACCCGCAACACGCAGCGCAGCAGTCAACAGCGCTCACCGTGTAGTCTTTAATTGTGCCCATTGTCACATTCAAAATGTATTATTATTATTATTATCTTTTCACACGTTTGTTATACATTAATTGACTTGTAAAAGTGCTTACTATGAAAGTCCTTACGGACAATAAATCATCATTTCTTATGACAAAAGTCGACTGATACTTTAGTTATCAAAATAATGTAAAGCCTGGAGCACAGGCGAATAGTAGCCAGTCTATGGGTGTTCTATAGGATGCATTTTGGAGAGTGTCCGAGGGAATTGCATCTCCGTTACATCATCGAACGACCCGTCGTACGGTGAGTTACCACCCTTATGTTGTTGACACCACTACGATCCGGATGAAGCGTTTCACCTCGTCTTTTATACCGCGTACATCGAGGGTCTAGAACAATTTGCCAGCGGCAGTGTTTCTGTCTGACTATAGTTTAAGTGTTTTCAAGGCTAGAGTGAATAGGCTCTTACTAAACTAGCGCGCTTTACCATCAACGATTGCATTACTGCTTACCATCAGGCGGGATTGCGGTCAAGTACTAGTTTATGATGATTAAAAAAAATATGGTATTTTACTCACTGATGACATTGATCGATTGACCATAATGAAATATCTATCTTCAAAGAAACAACGTCACATCATACCTATCTCACTAAAATACTTTCACGTTGTTGTTATTATACAATATGTAAAGAAAACCCTGTCCGACAAGGATAATAAAGGTTAGGTAAACACTTGACCAAATATAATATAAAATTTTACATAATCATCATAGTAACAATATTAATGAATTTTGAAATAATCCTTTTTTCTCGGGAATTAATTCCAATTTCCCCGAAATTTGGTAATTTTTAAAAAAGTGACAACACCGGTGTTATTATAAGCGAATAGCGACGCGACCACGTCACAGGTGCCGCGTGCCCTGCCCCCCGCCGCCCGCGGAAGGGGTTACCTTTTTTTTGCGAAATAATATTTATTTTTTTAGGGGGATTTTTTTTTTAAGTTTAGCCTGTCTTTGTGGGCATTAGTAGAATCAGTTATCGATACCTAACAATACCTTCACGGATCGGACAGGGTTTTCTTTACATATTGTATATTATTTTATTTTTATTACAAACTAGCGGCCGCCAGCGACTTCGTTCGCGTGGAATTAGTCATGCTCAGCTCCTATTGGCAATATGTACGGCTACGTTAGCTCCCGTTTTCGCAACATTTTTTGTTACAGCTCTGCTCCTATTGGTCATAGCGGGATTTTATATAGCCTAAAGCCTTCCTGGATTAATAGGCTATCCAACACAAAAAGATTTTTTCAAATCGGACCAGTAGTTCCTGAGATTAGCGCACACAAACAAACAAACAAACTCTTCAGCTCTATATATTAGTATAGATATAGATTTTATTGTTATGATGTCTTCTAATACTATTATGATGTTTTCATAAATTTTTGTTATAGATTCATGCAAGCCTATTTTCTTTTACAGCAGTATTTTGTTGTTATGTTACCCTCAACATTCGTGCCCAAAATACGGGCTTGCATAGGTTAATGCCAAAATAAAAGATTTGACATTTTTATAGCAATACCTGTGTATTGCTTTGCATAAACATTACAAATATTTTATTTTATGTGTATTATTATATATAGGTACACACATTTTTTTTTAAACCACGCTCCCAACGCTAACTTTAAAACTACTGATTTATGTTTTACTTCAAGCCTTGTGATTATTACTGTAGTCCATCGCTAGGTTGGAGCCAACTGTGCAATCTTGCAGGTCTCTACGACAAAATAATTATAGGAGAACCTGTCATACATTGTTTATTTATTCATCACTCACTAATCTAATGGAAAGGGGAGTGTCTGTGAGTTAGGCTACCTACTTCAAATGTTATCAATATTTCATACAGGGTAGGTAATGTAGGTATACATACTTTGGTTATGAAACCGCTGTGAGGGAAGATTATCCACGACCTACCTACCCACGCAGCGTTGGTTCAAATTTTCGATTAATGTTTATCCCAATTTTTCCGGAAATGTTTTTGCTTACTTTTTTACTTTTACGGTCCCAGGAAATGATGTTTTGAAGTAGTATTTGTTCCTTGTAAGTAGAAAAGCAGTCTATTGGAAAATAATTGGCAAGAAAAAGTTTTAATAGGTTATAGGTAATATGGTTTTGTCAAAGTCAAAGTATTTATTAGTGTGCTTTTTGGTGATACAATAGGTCTTAAAGTTAGTAATGTAACTCAAAAAGCTGCCAATTTGACATACACTATGTAACAATATAGCTTCTTTTTTTTAATTGATATAGGTAACATGCATAACCAAAATGTCAATATTTTTGGTGAACAAGTTTTCTTTAACTTATCATCGGTCTAGCTTTTTTCCTACTATGCTAGGGTTAGCTTCCTTTTACAATAACCTCCACATGTGTGGAGTTTAATAAGTAGGTATCAGTTTTTACATGGAACGACAGACATAAATCAATTATAACTTACTTGTAAAGTTGAGAGTTTGATTGTATGTCTTACATTGAACGAATCTAACCTTTTGTCCTTTTGTCTGTAAATAAAGTACTTACTTATTTACAAACAAAACCAACCGGTTTTGGCCTTTACTAAAACAGAGTTTGTTTACGGTTTTAATTTTCTTATTTATACTTTCTACAGTACGATTTTAATAAGATACCTAATTAAAAGGAATAAACATAAGGGTTTGACGGTATAATAAATATATTAGACTGTCATATACTTTTTATCTAAATGTTGAAAGAAACAGCTCCTATCTGAATAACAAGAACTAAAATAACTGCGTACCTTATGCCCTATGAGTATTTCTCTTCCTTTTATATATAACATATAATAATAATTATTATTAACTGGTAGTAGCTTTCAAATGTTGTAGGTACTTATAATTGTATTGGAAAAATAAATTGCTAAAATAAATTTTGCAATAACAATTGAAAACCTGAACAATGTAAATCTTTCCCGCAAAACGTTTGTAACTTTTATAATTAAAATCAAAACTCACCTGATAACGGGCTGGGGCTGCGGGTATCCAACAATCCTCTTCTCCTTCCTCCTCCTACACTCACTCTCCACTCTCTTATCACTGTTATCACGAATCGTATGGTATCTCGGCTGATAACTCTCAAGTTGCGTATACAAACGCGCGCGTGGCGCGGGCGACGGTCCTCGCTGCGTCATAGAGTCCCCACGTCCGTTCTCAGTGGCAGACGGTGCCACACTGGTGTAGGAAGTCTGTATTCGCTCAGCCATCCCTGGCCGGCGCTTTTCCTCAACGAACGCCACTCGAGGCGGCTTCGGCTGCATCAAGTTGATTTTCTTTTTCTTTGCAGTGGATGTCACGTAAAAAAAATACCCGTTGCGGTCCATTTTCGGAGCTGTTGCTTTTACCTGTGGAGTTTTGTTTGACATTAGTCCGAGATGTGGTTGCTTTTTGCTTAACTCTGATTTTTAATTTGCTAGACTAAACTGACTGTTGGAATAGACATCTTTTGTGAGTATGACTTATTTAGTACGTGTTACATTGGTAAAGCGGACCCCAGACCCCAAAAGCTGAAAAAGCTTCGGATGCGACTGGGATAAACGCTGAGATGATGATGATGATGATAAATTTAGTAGGTATAGGTATATTATAGAAGTTGTGTATTTTTGTTTTATTGTTTTTTTTTTTTTGCAATATGTAGGTTATAATTAAAACTCGCTAAAAGAGTTTTTCACCTTATTCTCTTCATGCTTATAAAACGAAGTGATTATTTTTAAGCAGCTAATTGTGGTCTTAGTTATGTACCTTTGTCGCTTTTAATAATGAATCTTAAGAACTGAAGCAGCAATATGTCATTGGGATGGTTAAATATAAAATAAAGTTTATTAAACTAGATTCAATATGTTGCTTTATAATATTAGGAACTGGAAAATAAGTTTAAAAAAACTCAGTTTTAAACTTGTAGATTTTTTTAATACAAAAGTAGAATTCCACGAAAAAGGTTTTGTATCTAAAAATAGACAGAACCTCTAAATTCTGATTTTTAATTTGGTGGACTAAAATAACGCCTACGATCGCCCTATGTTTGTCAACATGTAATTAATGAATATTATGATACAATAGAGTAAAATACTCATTCTACATATCATAAATTATAGAATACAAATATGACGATTTTAACAAAGGGTAACACAATAGGAGGTCTTATCGCTAAGAGCAATCGTTTACAGACAACATATTAGCTATCATTTTGATCCTTCATGATATACTGTCGACAATTTCGCTTTAACGGTTTAGATTTTAATTTAAACTTAATGAAGAATTAATTTTGTTATTTAAACTAATTCCTAACATTATTTTGATTTTCACTTTATGACACTCGTTTCCGATAGTAAAAGATTCGAATAGAGATATCAGAAAATGATTCACAGAGCATCTCTGCAACCAAAATCAACATAATATACTTACTCATCGACTTGAAAACCTTCTCCGTTTTTTTCACCAGTTAAAAACCAAACACCGAAACATTTAATAAAAATTCCAATACTACCCTATTCACCAGGAAACTGCTATTTCAGTCAATTTAAATCGTTTTTTTTTTCAGTCAAAGTCATCACGAATCGATAGTTTCGTTTGCATATCTCTGTTTCGGTACCGGCAGCCGTCAAAACAATAGGGCTGTTATCGAACGGTTCGGCGTGTAAAACGAATTCGCTTTTTACTATCACTTGACGTTTCTATCGATTCGATTGACAGCAGAATGCCGATAGGGTAGTTGACTGAAAAAAACTAAGTATATAGGTAGTCCGTCAGTCAGTTTAAAAAAAAAAAAACCAGACACGTATTTTTTCTTTTTTCATATAAACTCAAAATGAAGACGATACAGTGTTGAAAACTCGTGTGACGTCACTCCTTGCTACACTGTTTAGCAACGAGTGACGTTACCAGCCCCCACTCCTGATCTTTGATGCCTTTTATATTTGTCAACTTTTATTGATTTCATAAAACAAAATATAGGTATCCAATATTTTCTATATTCTGAATGACGGATTAAATAGAAACATTTTTTAACTTATTACTTATTATTTTTCAACACACAGGCGTGTCTTTTCACCGCCAAAAGGAGCCCGTTCACCTTGGCTCCTACTTTTCGAAATGTGTCCTTGGAGTGTACCGACCGCCTACAGCTTTTGGGAGTTGAGATTTCCTCGAACCTTAACTTTAGGCGGTTCATTGAATCTAAGGCCAGGGTGGCTGCCAGGAAACTTGGCGTTATTTCAAAGGTCCGGCAGTACTTCACACCTGGGCAGCTTCTAATGTTGTACAAAGCACAGGTCCGTTCGTGTGTGGAGTACTGCAGCCACATTTGGGCTGGTGCTGCTAAGTGTCACCTGGCCACTTCGGATTCAGTGGAGAGGCGTGCGAAGAGGCTGATTGGTGACCCTGATTTAACTCGAGATGATCTCCAAAGCCTAGAGCATAGACGTAGAGTAGCCAGCCTTTCGGTGTTCTATAGGATGCATTTTGGGGAGTGTGCGAGGGAATTGCATGATTTAATTCCCCCATCTCCGTTCCACCATCGGACGACCCGTCGTACGGCTAGTTTCCACCCTTACGTTGTTAACACAACTACGATCCGGACGAAGCGTTTCGCCTCCTTCTTTATACCGCGTCCATCGCGGGACTGGAACAATTTGCCAGCGGTGGTGTTTCCGACGGACTACAATTTGAGTGTCTTCAAGGTTAGAGTGAATAGGCTCTTAATAAACTAGTGCGCTTTACCATCAACGATTGCGTCACTGCTTACCATCAGGCGGGATTGCGGTGAAGCGCTAGTTTATAAGTTATAAAAAAAAAAACTTACGAAACACCACTATTCTCGTAATGTAAAATGTTCAAAATATTATTACAGTCTCGTCTCGGTGACAAACAACTGTCAAAATGTAGAGAAATCTCTCAAAATGTGACTAATGTTCGAAGCGATTTTGACCAATACAGCGGTAAGCCTTATAGAATTTAACACCTTAAATAAATTGTTGATTTAATATAGATCTATATCGCCCTTTACAGCATATGATTTAAATGAATATTTTCGAAGATATTACAGTCGCGTTCCGTCCGGGGTAACGGGAGGAGCGGGCCGCTTTTTTATACAACGTTAACAGTTTTCTGTAGTGTAATTAGTATTAGCATTGCACCCGTGCAAAGCCGGGGCGGGTCGCTGGTATAGTATGTATAAAACAGAGTCGCTTTTTCTTTCCCTATATCCCTATGTATAACTAAATCTTTAAAACTTCACAACGGATTTTGATGCGGTTTTTTTAATAGATAGAGTGATTAAAGAGGAAGGTTTTTATGTATAAAACATCCATTCAATAGTGGAGAAATATATTACTATAGGGGTTTCTAATGTGATGTCGGAAATAATTTCAATTAATCCGCGTTTGCAGTGAATCGCGGGCTGAACATTACAAGATTTATCAAAATAATGTACTAATATTGTCCACATTGAAAAGGTATACAGAAAAGTCCACGATGTCTATTTCTTATGGATATCCCACAATACTTCTTTTTTCTCATTTACTTTTTATGACAAAAACTGGCTAATTTTCGAAACGATTTTAGCCAACGCAGCATTAATTCTTATCCAATTTAATAGGTACCTTAAATACATTGTTGATTTAATATAGATCTATATCGCCCTTTACAGCATCTGATTTAAATGAATATTTTCGAAGATATAACAGATTCAAAAATGGCGGGGCGTCACGTTTGCGTTGATACCGGCCAGCCGGGGCCGCGGGAGCGGTAGACCGCTATGTTTTTTATAAAACGTTCACAGTTTTTCTGTAGTGCATTTAGGTGCGTATTCCAGAAGGAAACTCAAGCATTGATCTCTGCTTAATTACTTAAAACTAGTTTCCACCAATCAAATGGCTTCAAACGAGACTTAAGTAGAGCTTGAGTTTTGAGTGACGTTCTGTAATACCAATTTTCAAATTTAGTATCAGCATTGCACCCATGCGAAGCTGGGGCGGGTCGGTAGTATGTTATATTATATTCTTGATCATTGTATGCCCACGCAGTATACACTTTTAGCTACGTTCGTATGATATGAGATTGAGCTATATTTGGAAATAACTCGGTGATTTTCTGCGAAAAAATATACAACAGGTCTCATCTTTGTAGTAGCTGTAATACTGTGAACAGTACGAGCGTTACAGCGCAGAAATCGAGAGGGTATTATATTAAGTACATTTTCTTAGAATTGGCTGGTTCTTTGAAAACTATATTTAATTTTCCAGGTAGGAAGCTATTTGAATGCCGATAGACAGTGACTAGTAAGTATTATTTAGTGGAGAGCCTTTGATTTTATGCGTTTTTTTTTTAATTGTTTAATAGATAAATAGAAAGTGAGAATGCAAATAAATCCCTAACAATAGGGACGTATCCAAGGTATGAAAATCAAAATAATAATGAGTTCGTCTTATAAATAACAAAAAAAAATTAAGATTCGTATTTTTTATTTTGTCGAAATTACCAAAAACTACTGAGATATTGCGTATTTAAGTTACGGAATGGGGGGCTAATTACGTCGTTACGTACGTTATTTTGTATCACGGCGTGACGTCATGCGACATTTTTTTTTTTTTTTTTTTGTTGGAGTGGGAAATCATCAAATGACTTCTCCCGCTCTGGGCAGAGCGGAAGGGCGTGTCAGACTTTTACTGACTAAAACCCACCCGTGTTTCTTTACTTGCCTGTGCAACGGCCAGGGCCACGGTTTCTTTTTTAACCAACCCGCAACCCTGACCCAGGAGGCATCGGTCTTCGTGGACCCCGTCACGATGTGCTGACATCTCTTTGAGGCGCGCGTGAAACACGACGCGCCGTCGACTCAAATCGATATATCTTCTTAAGTACTTGAATGAAAAAAAAAATACGTGTTCAATATTTTTTATAAATCTATCTGATGGACATTAAATTATTTTTTAGGATACAACCCAATTATGTTCCTTTACTAAGCTACTTTAAATTATACATAGCGGTAAAAAAACACATTCAATTCAATTAACCCGCATAAAAAAACCAAATTCTGAAGTACAAAAATAATCTTTTAAGTGCTCTGCCAATCTCAAGATAAAAATTGAAGTCTCGCCAATAATACCTGATACTTATACCGTACTTCAAAGGAACGCGTAGTGGATATATTCCTTGGAATCATTAGCACCTTGTCCATTACTGGCTCGTATCGCTACGATCTTTACATCGCTGTTGGTAGGAGTGCAATGAATCTGACGGCTTTTGCCGCCAATTCACCTTTGTAGAACGCTGGTTGAATAGCGATAGTAGGTGGACATACGGCTGAGTAGGATGGTTAGCGAGACTTTCTATGAAAACGGTTATAAACGTTCAGTGTACACTATAAACTATTTAATATTATTCAAGACACGAGGAAGACTTCTAAATATTAGGTACTTTACGTTACTTTGGTCATTAAATACAGTTTCTGAGTATACGTGCTATGAATATCCAGTTTTTTCTGACGTTGCATTATATAAGCTTCTTGTAGAATCAGAAGCCAGCTTATAAATGATATACAATATGTATTGATAACTGATTCTACTAATGCCTACAAAGCCGGGCATAATTAAAAAAAAAAAACTCTAAAATAATAAATATTCTTTCGCAAAAGGAGGTAAGTTAATATCTGTGCGGTAGGAAATACATGCGCGGGCGAAGGGGGACAGGGCACGCGGCACGCGGTCGCATCGCTTATAATAATACCGTCGAAAATGGTGTTGTTACTTTAAAAAAATACCAAATTTTGGGGAAGTTAGAATTAATTCGCTGTAAAAAGATTATTTCAAAATTAATTACTATGATGGTTATTTAAAATTTCATATTTTATTTGGTCATGTGTTTACCTAACCTTTACTATCCTTATGGGTCGGATGGGGTTTTCTTTACATGTTGTACTTATAGGCGTCCGTTAAAGAATTTTCTTCCAAAATGTGAACAACTATTTTCATTTTGAACAATGACATCTCATGTTCATTCCTAATTCTTCTTATGTATTTTTTTTTAATGATGCCGTCGTATTGAATATACGGGATAGTTTAAGTTCAGATAAAATTTTGTAGACTACCTAATAATTTTAGTCTTGAATTTGTCATCATCTGTCTAGATTCTTTCCTAACTAAGGTCTTCTTACAGTCTCACCTGATCCAGCTGAATATTTTACACGTACCAACCTGATCTGACCTCCACAACCTTTGGGTAACTGACGATCGGTAACGACTCGACTTTTTCAAATTGTCTAAACTAGTTCATAGCCTAAGCAAGCCGTGGTGGCCTAGTGGTTAAGTGGTTTTTTTTCCGGTGTGGAAATACTCAATGGATGTCCGCCGCCCTGGGGTGGGCGACGGGGTCTGTCAGACTCTTACTGACTAAAACCACCCCGGTGTCTCTTCTATCACGAGCGCGCGTGGGGCCGCGGGAGTCTAAATTCTTCCACAGCCCCTTACCCTCGTGCTAGCCCGGTCTGTCCGGGCTTCGTCCCCTGCACGGGGTAGTGGGGTGTTAAACTAGCCCGTGCATCGCCTCGCGTGTGTCGGCGCGCGCCTCCGCCTCGTGGTCCATCGAATAGGGGGCAGGGACTTCCCCATGTCCCTCGCCCCTGGACCCAATCATGGGGAGCGGAAGAGGGCGTTATCCGCCCTTCCTCGGCGCCCGGTGCGTCTTCTGCGGCCCGGGAAGGGAGTTGAGATCTCCCTCTCCCGTTCCGTAGCTTCGACAGCGTAGTGACATTATGTCGTCGCAGAAGGGCACCACCGCGTTCCACGACTCTGCGCTACCGACCATCCTCCGCACTACTGCCGGCAGCGTCAGGTCGCCTCCTACTTCATTTGTGAGGACACGGCGCTGCTTCTCCCAAGCTACACACTCGGAGAGCGTGTGCTGCGCTGTCTTCCCCGCATTGGACGCAGTGGTGGCACCGAGCGTCCGGCTCCCTGCCTAAGCGACGCAGGTACTTGCCGAAGCAGCCGTGCCCTAACAGTACCTGCGTCACCCTGAACGACAGGGAGCCGTACCTTCTCCAGAGCCAGTCGTCGAGTACTAGCCGGATCGCCTCGACGGTAGCGAGGCCGACGGTAGGGCGCATAAGCCTGTGCCGCCAGTCCGCCACCAGGACCTGACGGAGCCCCTCTCGGCGCAGCTCGATGTGCCGCTGCGCCGGACTGGAGCCCCGTGTCCGCTCTTCCTCGCTCCATCGGTATGCCTCTAGGTCCCAGGGCGGGGATCCGGCCAGGACGCAAGCAGCCTCTTAGGTGTGTACCTTTTCTAAGTTACATGTACTTTCTAAGTATATATTGGACACCTATGACTGAATAAAAGGTGAAGGAAAACATCTTGAGGAAACCTGGACTTTGTGTCTGAAATCGCCAAGCTGCATTGAGCAAGCATGGTGATTACGCTCAATCCTTCTCTGTATGAGAGGAGACCGGTGCCCAGCAGTGGGACAATCAAAGGTACTCAAAAAATATATTCTCACTTTTTGTAATTCAAAATAAAGCTAAATAGGACACCTTTACGTTCTGTGGACAGAATTTTAATCTCAAGCACGCCGCGCCGCTCGCCTCTCCTAACAGCCATATGACTCCATCTGTCACAACTCACTGCAGAGATGTTATCGCGCCTTCGCCCGCGGCATCTTTCTGAATGCTAACTGGACCCTGAATACTCGCAGAGCACTATCTACGACATCTGTGCCCTATGCACAACGGATACCCACTTTGATACCGCCCTGTTGGCCTGCAGGTATTTTTCCCTGCGATTTAGATTGCCGTCTGTCTGTATTTAGTGTTTAACAAAGCGTGGCGTTGTTTTAATTAAGGATGAGGAGTCAGCTGACTTTTAGTATTTTGATGGTGTTTTGTTTTCTTTATTATTGTGGTAGATTTTCTGTTGGTTCAAGTACTTTTAACGCAAATGTCAATCTTGATTGTTATTGTGAGGTTTTTAATAAGTTAACAACAATAAATAGAATAGGATACTCTTAATTATGTACACCTTATAAATTACAGAACATAAATTTGATGAATTTACAAAGGCTGGTCGGTCTTATCGCTAAGAGCGATCTTTTATAGACAACCTTTGGATGGAATACTTAGGGGAAGGAGAAGCGGGTTCGATTCTCGCTCAGTGCAAATATTTGTATGCATGAATATGAATATTTGCACTCGTCTGGTCGTGCCTCGGAAAGCACGTTAAGCCATTGGTCCCGGTTGCTATACGAACATCTAATTGCAGTCGTTACGGGTTGTTGGAGCCCTCAAAAGTCTAACAATTAGTTTAACTGCAATGCTTAGATATAGCCTTCGGGTTGTAGAGATCAGACGGCAGTCGGTTCACGGAAAATATCGAAGTTTAGCCAAAATCAGCAGTTAGACTGGTAAAGCGGACCCAGACTCCAAAGCTGAAAAGCTACGGATGCGACTGGGATTAACCCTGAGATGATGATGAGTAAGGGGAAGGAGAGAGAAATAATGTAGGTAGTCTATCATCACATTAAAAAAAAAACTATTAATTTTGATTCAGTTTTATATCATTTTACAGATAACCTTTGGATGGAATACTAAGGGGAAGGAAAGAAAAAGGATTTATCACAGAAACTAAATAATTACAGTCATAATATTTGGAAAACCAACATGGCTTGTTTTTTCTGTTGATTAAGTTTAAGCTTCGGGCTAATGTTATATGTTTAGTTGCAAAAACATTGTCTTTTCTGTTACAATTTTACGGCTAATCTACTGGCGGTAGCCAGTATAATCACCGCTGCCAATATAATATAATAATGCAGATCGATACTGATATAGTTATTGGCACGTTAAAGCCAGAGCCAGTTTCTTCTCTAGTATGCCAAAACTCGTGATAGGTAGATAATCGGATTCGGCCATTAGTGGCCAAGATATTGACGATATTGCTCCGTAATTTTTGGAATTATCGACACGAGGTGTAGGATTAACGTTTGGTATGAAAAAGCCAAACAGTAGCCAAACAGCAGTGTTCTGTGATCATCTCAAAGTGAAAACTTAGCTGTCATTCCAACTAATGCTAAGGGATGAATATAGGGATGTTTCCCCGGTAAAAATAAATTAATTCTATTTAGTCCGTCATTCAGATTATAGAAAAATATTGGATACCTATATTTTGTTTATCAAATCAATAAAAATTGACAAATATAAAAGGCATCAAAAGATCAGAAGTGGGAGCTGGAGACGGAACTCGTTGCTAAAAAGTGTAGCAATGAGTGACGTCACACGAGTTTTCAACGCACAGTATCGTCTTCATTTTTTGTTTATATGAAACAATTATAATACGTGTCTAGTATTTTTTGGAAATCTGACTGATGCATTAATTAGTTTTTTTAGTCAACTACCCTATATCAAGGTGAGATTTTTACATAATCAAGCGGCCGATAATTGAATCATTGAAGTATCATTAGCTATGAATTCTCACTAATATTATAAATCGGAAAATGAGTTTGTTTGTTTGTTCCGCTTTCACGCCGTAACTACTTAACCAAATGCTTTGAAATTTTGCAGACGTAAAGCTAGAAGTCCGGATTAAATAATAGTATACCTTTTATTCTGGAAAAATTGATTGATATTCCCGAGGGAAATCTAAAAAGCGCAATATAACCGAATTCCACGCGGGCGGAAAGCTAGTTGAGTATAATTTAAACAATAGCGCTTATATGTCGGCCAAATTTGATAAAGAATAGACGTAAAGAAACCGTTGCTAGGCAACGAGTAGTTTACGTCTAAAATACAGATGTTAACAACCTTTTCTAGATAGATGATTTTCATAAAATTAATAATTCTACTTCCTACTAATGTAAACAGTTTATTTGTTTAAATATTTAAGATTTGCATAGAATGTTTAACCGATTTGAATGAAATATGACACACATGTAGGGTAATTTCCTGAAAGGTTAAATTTTTTGATACATACATATATTATTATACTTAGTCCATACTTGAAAGTATTACAATGCATGTGTTAAGCAGTTGATCTTACAGTAATTAAAATACGCCAAATTGTATTGACAAATGCCTCAACTTTATTCATTGGTTGAATTCCACAAAATGTGTTTAATGCCTGGATTTCATCCATCTTCTTTTTTTGTAGGGCTATCACGTAAAATTATTGACGACTTTTTAATTGTTTTTCGGAATACCAAGTTATTATCCATGTTATTTTAGTAATTCTATTGAAATATATTGCAAAACAACCCCTTCACAGCAAAACAATGAATATTACTGAACTATCAAAACGAAACCCATTGCTACTGAAAGTATCTTATGCAATTACCCAGCTGAATCAAGTAAATACTCAATTCTTTAAATTAAATGCAATTGGCTCAGAACAAAAATCTCAACCCAACCTCAACCAACTCCCAAATAATTTCGACATACTCTGAAACAAACCTTCATTCATAGGAAGCGTGTCAATATTTGCATGTAACAACACTGCACGAATATTTCAAAGACAAAGAAGCTTCGGTTCGTAATTGGCATGCACCGCCTTTGATACAAATGCTGCGGGATTTATAACTTCATCCCTCTGAAGAGGTGCAAATAATACGAGAAATTAATGCAACGTTGAATTTGGTCTGGGTGACAGAGAGATGTGAGATGGAAAAGTTTGGAGATTACGTTAGATGAGGAATTCAATTTGACGACGTAAACATTGCGGATTTAATCTTCTCTTGCGTCCTTTTTTTTTTCAATGTAGCAACGTTGAGCACTTTTTACATGCTTTTTATTAGCTTTACTTGTATGTTTGCTTGCTTGTTTGTTTGTTTGTTTGTCCGTCTCTAACTCTTTGGACTACGTGTGAGCGGCTCATTACTGTAAAATATCCCACCGTTCTCAATACGGTCGTTCGATCGTTTCTTTTTTAAAAAAGGATATCAAACTAAAAAGTTGAAAATAAATATAGTTTAAAAAACTAAAAATCATGCTTTTAAAAATGACAAACTAAAAAGTTAAAAATAATTTTATAAAAAAGCGCTAGGCGCTTAATATACAAAAATTATGGCACAAAGCGCCTCACGCTTTTTTAAAAATTTATTTTTAACTTATTAGTTTGTCATTTTTTAAAAGCATGTTTTGTTAGTTTTTTTGTTAGTGTGACCTATGACTTGTCACAAGGGTAAACTGTTGGTGTAATAAAAGCACTACAGTCACAAGTACTATTTTGTAATAGTCGTGTCACTCGTGCTACACGTCCGGATGACTTGATAGTCCGCCCACCTCGCGCCTCGCGCCCGTACTTATACGTTTGATTTATATGTACACTAGCTTTCCGCCCGCTTCTTCGCCCGCGTGAAATGCGGTTATATCGCGCTTTTTAGATTTCCCTCGGGAATATACTTTTTTTTTCAATAAAAGGTAGCCTATGTCCTTTCTCAGGGTCTAAAGATTGTCTGTGCCAAATTTTATCAAAATCGGTTGAGAGGTTTAAGCGGGAAAGCGTAACTGATAGACAGAGTTACTTTCGCATTTATAATAATAACTAGATTTCCGCCCGCGGCTTCGCCCGCGTAGATTTCGGTTATATCGCGTTTTTTACATTTCCCTCGGGAATATGAATTTTTTTCGGGATAAAAGGTAGCCTATGTTCTTTATCAGGGTCTAAAGATTGTCTGTGCCAAATTTCGTCAAAATCGGTTGAGAGGTTTAAGTGGGAAAGCGTAACAGACAGACAGACAGACAGAGTTACTTTCGCATTTATAATATTAGTATGTATATGGATAGTTATACAGTAATCATCACAGTTAAATAGGGAAAATATTGAATTCTAGTGAACGTGCCCGACCCGCTCCGTGATCGCTACAGTGATATACATATGTATACTATGTATGTATAGTTTAAACAACGGTATAGATTGCGTCAACTCTATGATTTTTTGTTAACTTTATAATGATTTCAGTTGCCAAAGTCACATATGCCTGGAGACGGGAGTACGACAATAGATTAAACTCACCATCTACCTGTCATCTTCAACTCGATTATGCTGGCAGGCAGATGAATGACGAAAACAAGTGTAGCCGCAGGCAAAATTTAGTACAACATGCTGTAGAAAACTGCATCTGGAGGAAAACTCCATACATGGTATCGTTATATCAGTTATTCAGGATTGACTGTACAAGTTACATAAAAATCTACTTACGCAAAACTGGTACCGTGTCACCGGTTATCGAGTCAGTAACTCATTAGCTCATGAGCCCTCCATCATTTAACCTCATAAGGGAGAAAAACGATTGAGCACAAAAGCTCCATCTACAATAATCGCATTCAAATGTTCGTGATCCATTAATTAGTGACAAGTGAATGCACTTCCTGTGTACACTGTGGCCCAGTAATGGTCACGCACTATATAGTGAATGGAAGGCGAACATTCATGACATGGAATTTCATTAACATCGCGTATTGTGTTGCAGGAAAAGCCTAGGCATTTGAATTTGTGTAACATTTATTTCGTCTTAACATGACTTCGAGTAGGTGAAAACCGAAGTATACCTAGCTGACATTCATTTTGAAAGTGTAATGTGTGACCCGAAATGATCCTGCGTCGTTTAATGGTATCTATTCACCACTTAACATTAATTGCTGACACCCACCAGACAAAGTCTTGCCGCCAAGCGATTCGTCTTGTTCATGTCGCGTCATCATGTCTAGTGAAGCTGTACGGAGGAAGGGACTGAGCAGTTGTGTTGCGATGTGTGTGTCGGGAGTTTGGTCGTGGAGGGTCTCCAGATCAATTTCGATCTAGCGCAGCATCGTTGGTAGTGTTGCTCTTCCTTCCTATTCACTCAGTTTTTTGAGTGAATAGGCTCTTAATAAGCTAGCGCGCTCTACCATCAACGATTGCATTACTGCTTAATTACGTTACCATCAGGCGGGAATGCAATCAAGCACTAGTTTTTAATTATAAAAAAAAAATTAAGGGAAATTGTGTCTTTAGGTAAGTGTGTATGTGTAGTATTTAATCATCAATCAACGAAGTGCTTTGCTGGAAACGCGCCTCTTTAAGTTGAATCACACCTACACCTTTGGTTTTAACCGACAACATCTACACAAATTAATCATTCTATTTCACACTATTTCTTATGTTCATTCAAGTTTAGATTTTTCTAAATTACAAAATATATCACGATACTTATAAGCACTCCATAGTATCACTATTCCATGTCAGGTGTATGTTAATGCATTTCTTGCGTGCGTCTCTGAGCGACTATGAGCGAGGAGCGGCGGTTCTAATGCGTTGTGAGAGTTATTTGCAAGTAGTGTGCCTACACTAGCTACTGATACACTGCAGGTCTTTAAAGCCTTTTAATAAATGAGCTTAAATTGTACTGATAACAAACGTATTACTTTTTAAATTTGTTTTTTAAATAATGAAAAACAAAATGTCATAATAAAAATTAAAAAGGATAATGATGAAGGGTGACATTTGCTTCCAGATTCTATACCTTCAGTTTTATTAACTTAAAATATAAAATCCAAAAACAAATGTCAGTCAAGTCCTGCCAAATTATACAAACCGCCCCTAACATTTCCCGGTGCAATGGTGGCAGCCGTGGCAACGCTTGCCGCATTGCCACGCTGGATGGCGATGGCTAACCTTTGCACAAAGAATAAAGAAATTTTTCAAACAAGTAGTTAGTATTATGGGTATAAAATGTGTAGGTAATTGTAAAACAAATTAATAATGAATAGAAAGAGTATAAGCAGTGTGAGTAACATAGCAATTATGTAGTAACTGGGTGGTACTATGGTTAGAAATTGCTTTTTATTCTCCGTACGTTATAAGAGGAAGCCTGTAGCCTAGAGCACAGGCGTAGAGTAGCCAGCCTTTCGGTGTTCTATAGGATGCATTTCGGGGAGTGTGCGATGGAATTGCATGATTTAATTCCCCCATCTCCGTTCCACCAGCGGACGACCCGTCATACGGCTGGTTTCCACCCTTACGTTGTTAACACCACTACGATCCGGACAAAGCGTTTCGCCTCCTCCTTTATACCGCATACATCGAGGGACTGGAATAGTTTGCCAGCGGCGGTGTTTCCGTCGGACTACAATTTGAGTGTCTTCAAGGCTTGAGTGAATAGGCTCTTAATAAACTAGTGCGCTTTACCATCAACGTTTGCGTCACTGCTTACCATCAGGCAGGATTGCGGTCAAGCGCTAGTTTATCATCATCATCCCAGTGTTAATCCCAGTCGCATCCGAAGCCTTTTCAGCTTTGGAGTATGGGGTTCGGTCAAGCGCTAGTTTATAATATAGATAAAAAAAAAGATAAAAAAATTGAATTTCAGACTAAATTATCATTACTATTTACTGTCCTTGATCAGTTTGTATCCCAACCTTATCTAATGACCCTGGCCTGGATCAGAGCCGGACGCGAGAGAACGCCGCTAATCGCCGCCACGATTAAACGCGCGTACTCAGCCCAAGCCGGGCAGACCTCCACTGTGTCCTCAGGGTGATCTCCAAAGTGGTCCATATCCGGAACAAGAACCATCCGAAACAGCCCTTTTTTTTACATATTATAAACCAGCGCTTGACCGCAATCCAGCCTGATGGTAAGCAGTGACGCAATCGTTGATGGTAAAGCGCACTAGTTTATTAAGAGCCTATTCACTCTAGCCTTGAAGACACTCAAATTGTAGTCCGACGGAAACACCGCCGCTGGCAAATTGACCAGGGAGGACCTGCATCAGGCAGAAGGTGAGGGCGCTGAAGCGCCTCTCTAGCCACTCCTCAAAGAGGGGACCTACTGGCGCTGTTGTGGAGTTTTCAGAATCGAATGATCTGCCATCTTCATTACCAATGGTTGACTGGTATAGAATATCTAAGGCATAAAAGTCCGTCTCTAGATCTTTATGTGCAAAGTTATGAAAAAAAATATTCACCAATTTAAAACTAAGATTGCAGTTTTAATTAAATTCAAAAATAAATACACGGCTCAGTAGATTTTTTTTCAGTGTCCCTTAATTGAATTCCCTTTATTATCCATACTAATATTATAAATGCGAAAGTAACTCTGTCTGTCTGTCTGTCTGTTACGCTTGCCCGCTTAAACCTCTCAACCGATTTTGATAAAATTTGGCACAGACAATCTTTAGACCCTGAGAAAGAACATAGGCTACCTTTTATCCTGGAAAAAATTGATATTCCCGAGGGAAATCTAAAAAGCGCGATATAACCGAACTCCACGCGGGCGAAGCCGCGGGCGGAAAGCTAGTAAATACATAAAATTTGATAGTTTACCCTCAATGTTTTGAGCTATATGCGACAAAAAATATTATTATGAACTCTGTTTTACAACTGTTTACTATTAGAAAAGTTTTAAATTAAAAAGTTTATCTCAGTATTTCAGCGGCTTTAGTACAAACACACAGGCATGAACAGCAGGAGCAAGCATACATTTTCGCCGCGCGGCAGAAAGAGAGGTGGATATTACTTCATTTCCATCGCCGCACCGGCCGTGTACCTACTGTCCCTCCAATTTACGAATTTTGGATCAGGTCACGTGTCCGAACGCGAATTCCAACATTATTTACCCATCCCAAAAAGTGCAAAATGCCGCTAAAGAAGTGTTCAATTAAGAAATCAGGTATTGTAGTATACAGGATGAGTTTTTAAGAACCGTCCAAATTTCGATATTTTATTTTTTTGCGAAAATCATTGAATACGTGTTTTTTCTTTTAGCATCACTCAATACAAAAATATTGAGATATCACATCACAAAGTTATCAAAATTTGATGAAAAATGTAAAAAGTTGATGTTTGTTGACATCGTGCCGTGCCATCGGCCAGCCCGCTGCCCGCCCCACGCTCCGCCAAAGTTCATTGAATACTTGGCAATCGTTTTAAATCAGTGACCACGAAGAGCGGATAATTCTTTCGAGAAAATGATTTAATATGAAAATTTTACGTATCGATTTTTTTTTTCAAAAATGGAATTAGCGAATGATACCTAATGCCTAGAAAAAAATTGGACGGTGACTAAACAATCTTATTGAATACTAATCGCCAAAGACCGCCTTACTTTGGAACAAAAACAGCATTTTATGGTGTCCTACATTAGGGAAACGCTTTAGGTATCTTACAAACCTATTTTCTATATATGTAGAAACTTTGTAACCGTGTAGTTACTGTAAAGGCTTAGAGAATAAGATCGGATTTTGGGAACCAGACTTATCTAAACTTGATAGACATGACACCGATCTAGGTCCCCTTGTTATTTGGGTGAGACGGACTCCGTGCGGTTTTAGACGGTTGAACTCCGACATACCCCACCGCCTTCTCCAGACGGAGGTAGGAGGGTATTTTATGAGTAGATTTTGTAAGTCTGTAGGTGGGACAATTTTAGGACTTGAGCCATTAATGATTAAACGAATGTTTTTCCTGTCATACAAAAACAACTTTGACAATTTCCGCTTGGTGGCCCTTCAGATACATCTACGCAGTTACGGCGACAAATTATGTGGGAGAAGAAAATAGGAAAATTCTATTTAATGTGTTATTTATCTTTTATTACTTTCAGGAATTCCTCAGAAGTCGCCATCTAACACCGGAATTAAACAGTACTTGTTAACACATATAATATCGAATTAGTTATCAATATCACTGAAGGTAGGGTAGAGAGATAGATTATAGAATATTCTAATTATAAGCGTGAATATTTGAATAGATTTGTTTGTTTCTCTTTCATGCAAAAATTACTTAACGGGCTTATATGAAATTATGTACACCGATGTAAACTATCTGTGTACCAATTTTCGCCATTTAATCAGGATTAAGATTAGGGACAACAAAAAACTGAAAATCTTTGTAACAAAACTTAGTTTACTACAAACTAATTATGAAATTGTGTCTTCTATTGTAGCAGCCACAAATGAACAACGTGTCATACGGATATCATACGAATTCTACATCTCACAAGCATAGTTTACCGTGCAATTAGCATACATACAACTTCCCAACTTCAACCGTTGGACAAGTGCCCGCCTGACATAACACCCGTCTGGTCGGAGGATCCTCCGTTTTCTATGGAAGATGAGTGAACTTTACTCCCTCTTCCTCATGCCTCGATATCTGTTATTTGTGGTATTTAATAAAAAAATATAGTTATGCAGCTTCTGACGTTTCATTTGTTTTGTTAATTGGGTGCTCTTGATCTAAAAGAAGCCTCATAGAAATCGATGCATGAGGTCTATTTATATCATGGGGGGATGTTGGGAGTTCATGAGAGGGAGGTAGTGTAGTATGTATCTACTATTTGCCAAAGAATGAGGTCTACTTAGTTCATGGAGTGAAGTTGTGAGTTTTTGAGAGGGAGGTAGTGTAGTATGTATCTACTATTTGCCAAAGAATGAGGTCTACTTAGAGCATAGAGTGAAGTTGTGACTTCATGATAGGGAGGTAGTGTAGTATGTATCTACTATTTGCCAAAGAATGCCTTACTCAGGGACAAAAACAGGATTTTAAGGTGTCTTACGTTAGGGAAACGCTTTAGGTATTAGGTTTCTTTTCAACTGCTAAATGGATGCTCTTGATTTAGAAGAAGCCTGATAGAAATCGATGAATGAGGTCTATTTAGATCATGGAGGGAAGTTGTGAGTTCATATGTCTGTATGTCCACAAAACAGCACTTTTTTGTAGATATGCTATACAAAAATCCTAACAAGTACCAATTACAGAATTCTCTATTTATCGCAGGCTTTGAGCGGCCCGACCCGGATTATCAGCGGCTTACTCTCGTTAAATTCAACGGCCTTTGATGTTCACTTATTAGGAAAAAACGTCGGAAATGCTCGCAAGTTTGTTTACTCAAAATGCAATATTATCTACATGGGGAGAGAGGCTTTGCAAACAGACTTTAGGATTAAGATACTTTGTTGATATGAATCCACTAATATTATAAGCGCAAAAGTATATCTGGATGTTGTGAGTTTTGAAAGATCTGATTTCTTTTAGTAACAATATTAAAAGTTTTTTTTTTTTTTTACTTACTGTTAAGTAAATCCACTTAAAAGTCTTTTTAGTCAAATATCAGCTACGAAATGTCTCTAGCTAATTGAATTTGACCCTGTATTTTAATACCTATACTAAATTAGCAATCAATCAATCAATTGTTGCTTATTTATAGTTATTAGGCTGTATTTGCTAGTAACATTGCAACTTAAGAAACTGTTTTAATAATATCCCGGAAAGTTCCAACTTTACTAGAGTTTATAAATTGAGTTGTACATTTCAACAGGTGGGGTTTGAACTCACAATCTCTTGGACTACTTCTTGGCACGCTAAGGTTTTGGTAATTTGAACATGACCTTTGAATCCCTATATTTATTGTTACAGGGTTGCAAAGTTTTTACGTGATTTCATGAAGAAAATAACGTCATTTTGAAACGAGCATCGTTTTTGTTCTTACAAATAAAATACCTTTGTATGATCCCGTAGGAATATCCGGATAAAACGTAGGTATCCTTACTGTTATTCTAATGTATAAGCTGTATTACTGTAAAGTTTCATTACAATACATTTATTAGTTATTGCGACAAACATCCAACCATACTCATAAACATACGAGTTTTATTTTTATATCTTGAGGAAACTTACAGCTAGCATACATATATACAGGTAGAAGACAAACAATATTAGGTCAGTACAACAAACAGTAGCAGGTATAGCACAGGACAGGTAAGTGAAATCAAGAAGAAGTAAGCACTCAGAGAAAATTTAGTAAAGACTGAGCAAGGTTTTAGTGATTTTCAAAGAATTATAGAGATTTTTTTTTTTTGTTTAGGAATACTGGTGGAGAATAAATCGAGATCAAAGATACAGATATTTCTATTAGTAAAACTGCTTAAAATCTAATAATTCTTCTTCTAACAATTCTATTCCTTAAAGCAAAGACGCAATCTAAAATACTTGAAATTCCCCATAGTAAGTACGAAAGTAATATAATATAATGTATGCGGCTTATTCAATTCGCTAAAAGTTACTCAAGTCACTTAAGACACGGAAAATTACAACTAAGTGCCTCTAATGTACCAAGTGACTTATACGAGGCGGTTTGACTTCATTTTCAATTTACACTGTTTCGGAAGCTTGGCGAGTTCTTGTGTATTAGAAGGTGAAATAGTATTAGGAAGTAATACTATTTGTCTCAATAATGGTATGAGGCTTCAATGCCACAATGTGGAGGAAGAGGAAGAGTAGGGTCGGCCGCAGAAGAGAAAATGACCGTTTGGGTAGACGTGTTCTTGAGTGGAGACCGCAAATTGGTAAGAAAATAGTTGGGACTGTCGCAGGATGGCTGGTGACAGCTGGATGAGATTTGCCCAAAATCGAGTTAAATGAAAATAGTAGGGGCCATATCTAGCAATGGACTGCTATAGGTTGATGATGATGATGATCAGAGACGTTGCTTTTATCAATATTTTAAATTTTGGGTTCATTTATAGTTTCAAATGTTTTTTTTTTTTTTTGCTTCAGTGTGTCTATTTATTGGTATATTGGCGTGGCTAGCTAACGTATAGCAAATAGTTTAATTTATTTTCAGGCAGGAGTAACCAGAAGAGCCGTACGGAGGACGGAGTGCGGAGTTTAGTCGTGGAGGATCTCCAGATCAATCTTCCTCTGGCGCAGCATCGTTAGTCGTGTTGTTGTGTTTAATATTGCATCACCTCGCTCAACCACCGTCTTCCTTCTTATTCACTGAGTTTTTTGAGTTGGTAGGCTTTTAATAAACTAGCGTGTATCAACGATTGCATCACTGCTTACCATCAGGCGGAATTGAAATCAAGCACTAGATTATAATTATAAAAACAAAAAAAAACTATAGTAGGTATTATGTTAAAGTTCGGGTTATCTACAGTTTCTCCAACCGTAATATCCATTTAACTATATAAACCACAAGCGAAGCCGACGTTACGCTCAAAGCGTAAGGGTTAAACGCAAGACAATGGGCGTAGACAATGGGAGGAGAAATTAAGTCTGGGCCAGTGTTCTCGTATGGCAACATTTGGGAAGGCTCGGTTCAATGCTGTATGCATCAGCACTATACTATTTGAAGGCATGACCAAGAAGTGCTTCGAAGATTCCGTATATTCGACAAACTGTACATATGAAGTTTAAATAAATTCCATCAATACAGGATGTAGGGTTCATTAATGTCAACGTGTAAACTGAACCTCAAAATACCTTCAGTACATGATTCTAAACCAGCGTTTCAGCGCCTTTTCATACATTTTCAGCGTGTTAGTACTCATACGATGTTACAGCTGTTTTTAGGATTCAGAAAGGGTAAAGGGAACCTTATTACTAAGTCTCCACTGTCTGTCTGATATCAGACCGAAAAATTGTCAACTGTCTAACTCTGAGACCCTGTCTGAGAGCCAGACAGTTGAATTTCTCCAAGATGATATATTTCTGTTACTTCTATAAAAGCAATTACAAAAAAACTTTATTTTTTTATTTACAGCTGACCTAATAATTTCGTTTTGGGGAGTCTGTATGATTAATCCATGGCAACATATTGATGTCTCCTACACCTTGTATAATATTTTTATTCTAGAGAGATGAAAAAATATGACCCAGTAGTTATTAAGCAACGCAAACTCCGTTAATTGATGCAAACATAATTGGTTGGCTGGGCCAATTATTTATAAACTGCTTCGATAACTGTTAGCAATTGGTCTAGATAAGCATCAGTTTGTTGGCAAATATAGATATAACAGTTAACCACTTGTAAGCGAATTTCAATCACAAAAAAGGAGTCCATGCTTACTAGGGTACGTTAAATAAAGGATGCTTGTACTGTATATAAGACAAATAACAGTTGCTATATCAATCTATCAGAGGTGGAAAGGAAAAATAATACAATAAGTTCCAGAATCTATGAAAGATGAACTAAAACTTGGTCGAAAATCACATTTAGCAAAAATTTTACCATTAAATACTTTTTTTGACGTTACGCTCCTTCGAATGACTGGCCCAGTGTTAGCGATGTAATCAAATTAATTTTGGGATTACAAAGTTTAGCCAGCACTTAAATGTACGTAAATCCATGAACAATAACCACCACCATAACATTTTGAAAAATACTTCGAAAAACTTCAAGATCAATGCATCAACGTCATTTCCTGCCTGTTTATTACCGTGCCCTCACAAAGGCGGGGCAGTATTAATCTTCTATTGAGACAACCTGCGGATTGGGCCCTACGACGACGGCGCCCCATAGAGTTTGCATCCAGATTTCCTTGCTGCGCCCCTATTCTTTGTACGATTGTTTCCCTTACTGTGGTTTACAGACGTGGTAGCTTGGCAATCTGCAGATATTGTTACATAACTGCAGATACTGTAAAAAGTAAAATTGTAACTGTAACTCTACTTTAAAAAAAAAGTAAATGTATGTGAGGATGGATTGATTTTTGTTCCTCATTAACACAATAACTATGAGACGGATTTTGTTGAAACTTGAAAGTTATAGAGCCTATACATACGCTTATACTTTACATTAGAATAACGCTAGGCTAATTTTTATTCCGATGTTCCTACGGGATCGAAAGTTATTTGGGTAAAACCGCGGGGATATGCTAGTTCCGGTAGGTATATATCCGAAGACTGACTGCTCACGACGAACATAACGACAATACCTAATAATAATAATAAATTCTTTAATACGAGTAACAATGAGACTCATAGTGTTAGTAACAATAATTAGGTCTGACAATTAGGTTAGTAGCACATTACAAATCTAATACAACACAGAAATCACTGCTTCCATAATCCAGTCGAGATATAAATGAGAAGTAAAATTGTCTATTAACACTGTAGGTAAAATTAAAAGTTAAATCGTAAATCTCGATAATTGAATAAGTATTACTATGTTAACTGTCCCACTGAGTCAAAGGCCTCCAAAAAGTTAATAAAAGAACTTAATTTTAAAACTCAAGTTTTTTTTTTTTTTATCAGAAAGTACTATTCAAACAATTTCATGAATTCGTGGATATCCGTGCATGACTAATATCCATTTAGTCACGGACGACAACATAAAGTATGGTGAAAACATCATAAAAATATGTTTTACAATCTTATGAACAGTGTATCACAACAATGTAAGGAGTCAGCCCTCCGTTGTCCCTCCAAAGTGTATTTCATAAGTGATTCCTTTTATTACCAAGCACGGACAAAAAACGATAGAAAAATCTATATCGACTGAAAAGTGGTGCTTTACGAGCCAAGTTTATGACGTCATGAAAAGAGGATTATTAAATTAATGCGCCTCATGGTCAGGGCTAAGATAATAACTTAGATGTGGCATAAGAAATCACCAAAATTTTTCAAAGAAAACACTCCCATAATATGTAGTTAATACTACAGTTAGAAATGCATATGACTTCTGAAGGGTCCAAATGAACCCTTCAGAAGTCATATGCATTTGTATCATTTGTTTGTATACTTTTTCTGGTGGTTGTGACCTTAGGAATCCGCTGGCTGGGAAAAGCACAGTACTAATCGAAGTAGTAATGCTCGGCGAGGGCTGTGTTTAGCATTGTAAGTTTTTCGGCTGAAATTATGGGAATGATGAATATTGATCACAGATTTTTGCGTCAATTTCAACCAGCGTATCACCATTGCTTTCTTTGATCGTCCATCTTCTTGTTTACGAAACTTTCTGTTTCTTTTACCCCCTTTCTCTATAGGATACGCAAATATTTTCTATCCAGATATTATATCACAGAACATCTTACCTTAATAAAAGTCAAACACGGTGTTTTTCTTCAGTCACCTTGCCACTCGAAAAATAGGGTTTTTCTATTCTTTGTCTCAATTCCCGGTGAACTTGCTTCGGGTATTTTTACGACCGAGCCCGGCTTCGCCCAATCCTCGTATTTACTTAACAGCTTTTTTATACGGAACCATAGTCTGATGCCTCGCGGCTTTCATGATGGGAGACGTAACCTTGAGAAAGGCTTAAGTTGGGTCATTAGGCTGTTTGCGATGGGAGAAAGGATCATGGGAATTTTTGAATGGATAATGATGTGGGGTGTTTAGGTTTTTTGTAATGGTAGAATTTTACCATTCGATATTTTGCAGCTGTCTGGAATTCTGGCTGCTGATCTTTCTGGACTATCCACATGCCTTCTTTCAACATCTCATCGTCAGGTCATCACGGGTGCGTTTTTGTTTGTTTTTTTTTTTTTATATTTTCCACAATTAGTCAAAGACCTTCCACAAGTCTGTCCGTCCGACTTTGACGGTGTCATAAATCTATGGAAATCTTTATGGAACAATGAAAATGTTAAAGCCTATTCGATAACGTCCTGTCCTTTTTTGGTGTTCGGTGCATAGGTATAATGACTAACCCGGTACTATTTAGTACTAGGTACTAACTAGTACTATCCTGCTTTGGGTGGAGCAGAAGGGCTTATCAGATTTATACTGACTAAAACGCCCCGTATTCGTTCATTTGCCTGACTATTAGGAATGTTCGGCCAGGATATCTTTTTGAAAAACCCGCACCTGGTTTCTTGTCTACTTAAGATTTATTTTTTTTATGTTATTGAGATCAATCAATTACAGAGCACTTTATTTTACAGAATCATGCCCAGACTACAAGTGTTGTTCCGGACAATCACCCACCAGACATTTTCACATCTTTTGATTTATGACTACAAAAATTGCGCTCTCATCTTCCGACATATCGCTGTCTCCTTTCTTCAAACAAGGTTTAAAAGAGATAGTAGATAGATAATGAGATATTAGAGGGAGTGTTATAGCCGCATTATATCCCATTATTCCAGATATCTCGTGTAATTAATTAAATTTACTTCCAAGAAACAATTCTGTGACTGAGATTTGGAATCTCATAAAGCGTCTGCTTTTTGTTTGAACAATGCTTGTTATTTTATAACGGTATGTATTCGAAATTAATTAGCAATTCTGCTTTTCTGTTTCTTCACGATAAATGCTATGTAATAATCAGGTCATTTGTAGTAAAAAATCTAAGTAACAAGGAAAAGTTTATCATTTGTTTTAGTAAATTCTTTGGGTGTATTGATTATTTATCTAAACTAAGTAATATATAAGTATGTGCTGCTGAATGGGTCGCACATACCTTGGATGTTAGCCTGAATGATAGTGACGGAAAGCCAAAGATGTTGCTTTATTGAATCACCATCAACCCTTTTATCGTCCCACAGCTGAGCACAGGTCTGCTCTCATACAGAGAAGGATTGAGCGTCATCACCACGCTTGCTCAATGCGGGTTAGCGATTTCAGACTTAAAGTCCAGATTTCCTCAAGATGTTTTCCTTCACCTTCGGTCATTCGTGACCAAGATGTACTTAGAAAGTACATATAACTTTAGAAAAGTTACATTGGTACTTGCCTGACCTGGAATCGAACCCGCGCACTCATACTTGAGAGGCTGGTGTTTTAACCACTAGGCCACCACGGCTTTTTTTTTTTATTGAATGTATATATTAAACTAACATGATGTAACTAATGGTATTTAAATGATGTATGAATAAGTACAGTCTATGAACACTGATCGTTTACACTATGATATGTACAAAATGACGGAAAAGTGCTGATACATGTAATTCGCGCGTGCCATGCACGATATCTGACTCGTATATCGTACATTTCAGCGGGATGATACTCAAAACTGGAAATCATGCAGTATTTCATGGTAAACGTTTCAAGACCAAGAACAATACTTAGTATTTCTAACGTATTCATTTTTTGTTTATCGATCGTAAAGATTTATTACGTCATTATGTATTTTTACGTCAGTATGCTTCCGATCCCTGTTTGATAATAATAATAAAAACGTTATTGTTCAGAAAAATACTAGGATTCCCTGTGTTGTGGAGACTAGTCTCCATCGTCTAACAAGATTACAAGATAGGTTCATACATGGCTTAGGTCGGTATTGATTTTTGATGTGACAAAAATAGGTTGTACTTCCAAACAAATTTTACTAAAAAATATATATCAACTTATTTCTCTATGTATTACTAGCAGCCTTCAGCGACTTCGTTCACGTAGAGTTAGTTATGCTCCGCTCCTATTGGTTGCAGCGTGATGTTATATAGCTTAAAGCCTTCCTGGATTAATGGGCCAGTAGTTCCTGAGATTAGGGCGTTCGAATAAACAAACTCTTTAGCTTTATATATTGGTATAGATATAGGATTTTGAACTTTTGTGGTATATATACCATGTATTGTGTGGATGTGTGATGAATGATGATTGAGTGAGATAAGGTGGGTTAAGATCAATCAAACGAAGTCCTCATAGCACTCCCCCTGCCATTCTGTTCTCATCCTCCAGTTTCCTAAACATTACAGACTATTATAACAAATATCACCACAAATACAAAGTTATACGTCTATTTGTAAAACTCTGCTGCATCTGTAGTAACGCCAACTAATCCCAAGCTCGTCAATCAATTAGGGAATAGTTTTTGTTCTTCACAAGGTGTGGGGAGGCAGTGAATAACATAAATAGTGCAGATGTGACAATAACTGTGAATTTTAAATTTGATATGAAGAACAATATTTTATGTCATGTAAAATCAATGATATTATTATTACTAAATGCACGTATGCACTACACACACCAATTGTTAATCCCATTAATTGCCTCCTAAATTGTTTCTGAACTCTTCGAAAATATGAAAGTTCCCTGATTTTTGTTTTTTGCTTCATATAACTGATTTCTAGAGGAGTTCAAGCTGACTTGCCATTAGTTAGTGTTCAAGTGGATGAAACGTTTAAAAAGACTATCAAAATCAAAAGTCATTTATTTAAATTAGCAATTTTTGAATGTCAATATTACATAAGACAGTCCCCCCAAAACGCCCACCCTTCGCCACTTCCTAGTGCTTTCGCTTATCAAACTGAACAGCGAAAGATTATGGGGATGAACCGTTGGCTGTTTCTTATAGTTTCATGTAAAAACCTACTAAATGGTTTGGGATGAAATTTGGTAAACTGATCGTTTTTAAACAAGATTAGCACATATAATACTTTTTACCTCGATTTTCTTATGGAACAGCAGGTGAAATCGCGGGATGCTGCTACTATCCATACTAATATTATAAATGCGAAGTAACTCTGTCTGTCTGTCTGTATTTTTCGCTTTCCCGCTTAAATCTCTCAACCGATTTTGATGAAATTTGACACAGACAATATTTAGGCCCTGAGAAAGGACATAGGCAACCTTTTGTTGAAAAATTTTATATTCCCGAGGGAAATGTAAAAAGTGCAATATAACCGATTTCCACGCGGGCGAAGCCGCGGGCGAAAAGCTAGTATAATAATATATAAGAAAACATGAATTGACTTGCGGTAGGTAGAATAATAAGACACGTCCTGTCTGCTGCTATAATTGTTTATTCTAAGTTATTACCAAGTTCTTGGAGCTTCTTCGCGCTCCCCTCATATTTGCTCTGCCTAATTTCTTCGGGTATAGGAAAAATATTATTGTGTAATTTCGTTTAGACTCCAGAAATAAGCCGTGTGTACATGTGTGAAGTTACCCTGTTTGTTATTGTGGTAAAAGTTATATTGGCAATTCATTTGAAGTTAGCTACATTTTTTGACACTTTAATTGAAAAACTTGTAACTTTTAACCTGTTCAAATAAGCTATTGACCTTTTAAAATAAGAATATTAAACTAGACAAATGGAAATTAATCGCTGAGTCAACATCATAAGACACCACGACATGTGACTCACAATTTTAAATGAGTCTGTCCGTGTTCCTCTATAGTTGGTATTTTTGTCGTAGTTGGATTTTGGTTTATAATGTTCATTTTATTTTTTTACTATTTATATTCATACACTAATCTACAAACAAAACATATTTATAAGATGCATACCAAAAAACAAATAGCAACTAAACATAACTTTGCATTTTCATAAACAAAAAAAAGCACCGAAGCTGCCGATCAATTCCGCAAAAACTCACCATAAAAATATCTATGAAGTGACCTTAGAGCGAGGTGTCAATGCCAAGCATTATTAGTTTTTTTATATATACAGTATGTTAACTAACAGAGGGCGTTCCCGTTAACCCGAAATATTATAGCATACATACATGCTAAAAAAATATTTCCATTCGAAAACAAAATGTTTTAAATTTTTTTCCAATAAGAAAATATTCAATAAAAATTTTAAATTGACATGTAAAAGAAACACACTGTACACGCGAACATGAAAGACGGCAACGTCGCAATTTATTTATACATGACGATTACTATTTTGATTTAAAACAGGAGGTTTCAAATTTATTTCCAATTAGAATTTTTTTTTATTCGGATTTTTTTATGCTTATTTTTCTATGCTGATATTTTTATTTTAATCTATTAATGATATATATTAACGAGTTTAAGGGAACGCCCTCTGTTATTTAAAATACTGTATGTACCTAAATATAAACTAGCGCTTGATCGCAATCCCGCCTGATGGTAAGCAGTGAGGAAATCGTTATTGGTAAAGCGCGCTCACTCAGTTTTTTTCAGTTTTTGAATAGAACCAAGGATTTTAACCAAAGATGCTGCGCCAGAGGGAGATTGATCTGGAAACCCTACACGATCAAACTGCCGACACAATTGGCGCATCGTATCGCAATACAACTGCTCAGACCCATCCTCCGTATGGCTTCACCAAACATGCTGGAACACGACGAATCGCTTATCGGCAAGACTTTGTTTGGTAGGTAGTAACTTCTGTCGATAGTCGATGTTATGGCCTACCAACGAGAAAAGTTAGAATTACAGCTTACCAACTCTTCATCTCAACTAACTTTTAACAGCGAGATGGTCGCAGAAGACGCAATACCTGCAGAAATACTGCTTTTTTGTAGCCTATTTGGTGTCCCACTGCTGGGCATAGGCCACTCCTTTTTTCTTCCAAACCTCCCTTTCTTGTGCTATATCTGATCATGTTGGCCCTGCGAATGTTACCAGATGGTCACACCGCCTTCACCGTGGTCTACACCGACGGCGATGACCTCCCTCAGGTATCCAGTGAGTGACGATCTTTGCCCATCGCTTATGTCTTTATACATAATTTATAATTATTTTTATAACTTATTATATTTATTCACATAGCTTTAAAATTCTGAACTGTCAAAACAAATGAGAGGAAGATAAAAAAAATCCAAGACATCATCACAAATCAACGTCATACACACACGGCGGAACTTATAATTGGGAAGGCAATCAACAAGACAAACGTTGATTAATTAAACATTGTCGCAGATTAAACATCCGCCGAAGAATAAACTGGGGTACCCACCCTATCCGATGCGGGTACTCGGGCAGATAGCGGAGTAGAGCTGGCATATGACGGTATGACTGAAACGCTTTGTCAAAGTTACTTCGTGGGGTCACTGATAAAACGTCCGGGGTAATTAGCCGTGCCGTGGATAGACAAGGTTTTTTTGACGACATGTGCTTTTGTAGTGATAAGAGAGATATAGGAAGAGTGTGTGCAGCAATGTGGGTTTTGATAGTGGTTGATATTTTTTGGGAGGTAGAAATAGTGGTGTTTCACATGCTAGAGATATTGAGTTAAGATATTATTTATTAAGTTTATCTATTACTAGCGACCCGCCCCGGCTTCGCACCTGGACAAAATGATATATGTAGGTACCTAAGCCTTCCTCAAGAAACGGTGGCCTTCAATAAAAATAATATCTACTGTGCCGCCCATCAGCCAATATCTGACTCTGCAAGATACATCGACCTTATTGTCCATGGACAGGCAGTTCCACCACCTTTAAACAGAATGAAAGCCTACCGGGGTAGCAAATTTGTTCGAAATAATGGTGCCCCGCTCCGGCCCACTGCTCCGCGGTTTAGGCAGGGGACACTCAAGTAGCAGGCGGCCGGCACGGGTCCGAGCGGTACGCGGATTTTTTCTGGTGTTTAGTTTTGAATAAATCGTGATATCTCCTGAATGAAAGAATTCCAATAATTCAAAAAGAAATCTGCTGCTACTAAAGTACCTTTGGTATGACGTAATTTATTTGGATAAGGATTAATAATAAGGAACAAATAGTGGGCTCTGATTTCGACTGGCATTTTAATTAACTTTTCAAACATTTAAAAAAGTAGTCATAATGAAAAAACTATAATAGGTAGACATATAGTGCCGCAGACTTTTTGGTAGGCATTTTTAAGGTCTACAATACTGTAGTACATTATTTTGATCTATCTCATAGCGATCTCATTTTGCGACATGTGTTAGAAACCTTATAAATTATCAGTGTTCCTCTTATATATTATGCAAGTTATATACATAAAAACCTTCCTCTTGAATCACTATCTAAAAAAAACCGTTGCGTAGTTTTAAAGATTAAATCATACAAAGCGACATAGGCAAAGTAAAAGTGACTTTGTTTTATAATATGTAGTGATTATGAACCGATTTTGGTTGAAATAAATATATAATAATAAGTAATTGGACAAGCATAAACATGCAACCAGGGATTATTGATTGAAATATACACTTGTGAATGTTACCTATAATTATAACAAGGACTTATGTACCCAGTTCTTTAAAATATCCATGTCACATAGTAGTGATTTCGGTCTATCATTGCTGACAGGACTATTGTCACAATAAGCCTGACAGTGGTGATAGATAGACTTGCTCGCCACGTAATGGTTGACCGATGTTACCATTCCACATAACGGAAATCTGCGAAAGATAGACAGATTTAATATCTCTACTTGGCACACAAGTTTATAGATAAGTGGAATATGAGTTTGGCTGTCATTGTGTCGATTGTCGTATTAACTAACAATCTCAGCAAGAACAACATCCTATCAAAGCTTTCGTTAGGCGGTTTGGTCAAGGTTTGGTGAATCAATAGCCATGTATGTTTTTATACTTTATTATTACATTAAAAATGTAAATAGATATGTAAGTAAATCGATGAATAAACGAAACAATAATAATTTTTTTTGTCTTTAAATGTGGATTATGAAATACTCAATAGTAGTGGGTAGCCGCCCAGGCTGAACTAGGCCCAGAAAACGCCACAGTGCGCCTGCAAGTGCACGCATAGTCGAGGTCGAGTACATCGAGGGACTGGAACAATTTGCTAGCGGCGGTGTTTCCGTCGTACTACAATTTGAGTGTCTTCAAGCCTAGAGTGAATATTCTCCTAATAAACTAGTGCGCTTTACCATCAACAATTGCGTCACTGCTTACCATCAGACGAGATTGCGGTCAAGCGCTAGTATAGAATTAAAAAAAAAAACAGGCTATTGAAGGAACAGAGGTGGGTTTTAGTCAGTAAAGCTCTTACACTTCCTCCCACTCCGCCCAGAGCGGGAGAGGTCATTTGATGATTTCCCATCCATGAAAATGGTAGACAAAATAGCCAAACAATCAACCTGAATCATATCACAAAGGTTTGTGATTCATTGGACAGGGAAATAGATAAAATCCCATGTTCTAACGAGCGAGTCCATTCGATATATCGGACATATAACCAGAATTCGGACTGAAACTAAGAAATTCCAAAGTTGCAATAAGTCATGGTATAACGTAGTACCTAAATCAGATCCCCCGCCATATTTTAACACAAGGCACTGTAAAGACAAAAAGCATCACATATTTCAAAAATCTCTTCAACAAACTAAACTAACATTCCCATACTATATCAGGGGTCGCAAACGCGTCGACACATAATTTTTCAATTTGCCCAGTTAAAACGTTTTGGAGATTGATTAATAAATCTCCCTGCACTGGGGGTGGATTATCGAGTTAGAGAGCTACGCACCCTCAGCCTTTGCCCCTTCCGAGAAAGTGTGCATGATCTCAGATGTTTATCATGTTTATACATATATGTATAGTTATAAATGCTAAGCTGACAAGACAAATTGGAGAAGCCACGTGTTTTTAAATTTATAGTTTTTATTATGATTCCGTAAACAAAAGGTAAGTACTCAACACTATCTCATAAACCGTGACATCTTCATCATCAACATCATTTCAGCCGGATGACGTCCACTGTTGGACATAGGCCTCCTCTAAGGATCTCAACGATACAAGTATTATACAGTTGGCTTGGGTCTCTACGGCGGTACTCATACCGCCGTGTCTTCGTGCCGGCGATCGACGGCGATCTCTCGCGTCCGACACTGGTCCAGGCCATGGTCCGCAGCGAGAGTGCATGACAGGCCGTCTCCTCCTTCTGCGAAGCAGTGATGCTGGCAAAGGAGAAGGCGGAGCGCGTGAGGGAGCGGGAATCCCAGCGCCCTCACGCCATCAGCCGCCGCAGGAGACGCTCTGGTCGAGAGACGACATCGAACTCCCGGTCACTGTAGTCGCAGGCTTGCGAGCAGCGAGTAGCGAGCAGTTCGCCGCCCGGTAAGGACCAAGCCCGAGTCGACGGCATGTTGTATTTCAGGCAAGTGAATAAACACGGGCGGGTTTTAGTCAGTTAAAATCTGACACGCCCTTCCGCTCCGCCTAGAGCGGTAGAGGTAATTTGATGACTTCCCATCCCAAACAAAAAAAAAATAGTAATTGCGTATCAGTCGTATAGGTTTCATAACAACCATTAAGTTGTTGAGCACACATATTTTGCAAAAAACATAAGGAGCAATTGATTAGCAATATACTTCAAATGGAAGTCATGGTGGCCTAGTGGTTAAAACACCAGCCTCTCAAGTATGAGTGTGCGGGTTCGAGTACCAATGTAACTTTTCATAAGCTATACGTACTTTCTAATTATATCTTGGTCACCATGACTGAAGGTGAAGGAAAACATCTTTAGGAAACCTGGACTTTGGGTTTGAAATCGCCAACCCGCATTGAGCAAGCGTGGTGATTACGCTCAATCTTTCTCTGTATGAGAGGAGACCTGTGCCCAGCAGTGGGACGATAAGAAAGGTCGATGATGATACTTTAAATTGATAGTATCTAATTGTGTGTTACGCAATTAGAATCCAGATTCCTACAATATCCATTCAAACCAGGCAGGTATCAATAGCCAAATATGTACTAATGACAACAAACGACGCGACTGTCGGGGTCTCGAATTACGTTACCGACTCGTTTCGCGCCAAATAAATTCCGGCTCTTTGAACACCCTACTACGGAACCACGATGGCTTGCGCTTACTGTTTCGTGAATTTATTTACATAACCGGATAATATTTTTGCCCCCCACCTGATGGTAAGTAGTGATGCAATTGTAGACGGTAAAGCGCGCTAGTCTATTAAGAGCCTAATCACACAAAAAAAACTGAGTTAATAGAAAGGAAGACGGCTGTTGAGCGACTGATAGTAAGCAGTGATGTAATTGTAGATGGTAAAGCGCGCTAGTCCATTAAGAGCCTAATCACATTTAAAAAAAAAACTGAGTGAATAGCAAGAAAGACGGCAGTTGAGCGATGTTAAACTCAATAATGCGACCAACGATGCTGCGCCAAACGGAGATTGATCCTGGAGACTCTCAACGACTAAACTTTCGACACAACAACATTTGGCGCATCGTACCCGGCACTCATTGCTACACAACTGCTCAGACCCGTATTATTATTATATTAAACATTATGTAAAGAAAACTCTGTCAGACCCATAAGGGTAATAAAGGTTAGGTAAACACATGACTATGAATCATCATAGTAACAACACTAATGAATTTTGAAATCATTTTTTTTCCGCGAATTTAATTCAACTTCCTCGAAATGTGGTAATTTAAAAAAAAGTGACAACTACATTTTAACGGTATTAATATAAGCCATGCCACCACGTGCCGCGTGCCCTTGCCCCCGTAGCCCGCGCATGGATTGCCTACCGCACATGTATTAAGTTACCTCGTTTTGCGAAATACATAATATTTATTTTTATAAAGGGATTTTTTTTTAAGTTTTCCGGCTTTGTGGGCATTAGTAGAATCAGTTATCGATACCTAACAATACCTTCACAGATCGGACAGGATTTTCTTTAAATATTGTATATATTTTTTTAAATGTAAGTCTGAAACTTCCAAAAATCATTATAAAGTGAAAAATAACTAATTTCAGAAGTCGGTGGCAATAACAAAAAGAAACATGTTGTTCAAAAGATACTCGGCCCTACCCCCGTTAGTCGTTACTACAACTTGTATTTCTCCTCAACTTACATACAGTAAACCCGTGGCGCAAGAGGCCTTAGTGTTGACAGCATATCAAGCTACCCGAAACTGTTCACTCAACCTTGAAGCCTTATTACTGTAGCGATAAAGATGAAAATCTAATAAAGAAATTTGACAGATTGAAGCAGCTTGATGTCTGTATATTTTGAAAAAAAAAACCTCAAGAAATCATCAATAAGTAACTATTTATTTATGACCTACCATAAAATTGACTCCCTGATCAACAGTTACGGCGCATTAAGCCTTCATTATCCGAAACACAAGCAAATATTTACTCAACCTCAATAAAAAAAAAGAATCAAACATTGTAATCCCATAACCACTTCACAGAATAAACGGCTATCGATAGATATCGACAACTATTTGACAATACATGACATTAGCCCCCCTCTACTATATTCTCATTCAACATTGCCACCTGGGTCGAATTTACACAAAAACTTAGTAGGGGTCACGTGACAACCTCGCTCGGTGTAGGTTTAGGTGCAAGTAAGCTTGTGGACACTGCACTTGTGCTGGACGCCCCCCGGACAATATTGGACACCGGACATTTGTTCCATCATATCGATATCAGATAACAATGGAGCAGATGGTCGTTAAGATTATGACCATTTTTGTTTGGTTTACGGTTTATGATCGTGACAATATGTGGTGGAAATTAAATGTTTGTTTACTTCTGTTGGGCCGATGTTTTATTTAGACGGATATGGCTGGATTACTTAGGTTGTTTGATATTCACCGGTGTGTGTCTACATGGACAAAACGTAGAGCTTTTTTATATTGTTTACTAGCTTTCCGCCCGCGGCTTCGCCCGCGTAAATTTCGGTTATATCACGCTTTTTAGATTTCCCTCGGGAACATCAAATTTTTCCGGGATAAAAGGTAGCCTATGTCCTTACTCAGGGTCTAATGATTGTGTGCTTTCCGCCCGCGTCTTCGCCCGCGTGGTGTTCGGTTATATCGCGCTTTTTAGATTTCCCTTGGGAATATCAAATTTTTCCGGGATAACAGGTAGCCTATGTTTTTTCTCAGGGTCCAAAGATTGTCTGTGCTAAATTTCATCAAAATCGGTTGAGAGGTTTAGGCGGGAAAGCGTAACAGACAGACAGACAGACAGAGTTACTTTCGCATTTATAATATTAGTATAGTAAGTATGGATGTAAGTAATACCGGCACCCTAGTCGCATAACACAATATTATTACCAATTGGAATCCTTGTGAAGCACATTGCTAATCCATTGCTGTATATGATCGAATGTCTCTAGAACATTAGCTTAAATAACGTAATGAATGGTGTTGAACTGTCAAAATGAAACCTATTGCTACTGATAGTGTGTTACGCGTTACGCCATTTCCCTACAGGGCCTGTAGCCAATGTAACATCGTTTCGTAGCGAAGCGAAATCGAATACCAAACCAACCAATGGCGGGAACGAATGACCACGTGATTTATCGCGTCGCGTGGTCAATCGTTCCCGCCATTGGTTGGTTTGGTATTCGATTTCGCTTCGCTACGAAGCGATGTTACATTGGCTACAGGCCCTGTTCTCTTAACTTGTCATTCTATGTCAACCTTGTACTCTTCTTCGTTGCTAAATTGAAGAGTAAAAGTACGACATAGCACGAATATTGAAGTGATTGGTATTACATTTAGTCGGTTAACTAAGTTACGAGGTTTTTTGTCTACCTCTGGTTAAGTACGGACGACAGCAGGTCAAGCTACTCTAAACTGTCAAATATTCCTATTCATTATTAAGCCTTAATGCTAAAGGAATAAAGTTGAAAACCTAATAAAGAATTATGACAGATTGTAGTAGCTTGACGTGCAGTAAAAAGCATCGCATCTTCGTTATCTTTATTAACAGATATTAAAAGCAACTTCACTATAAAACTACTCAAGCTAATTTATTTGTGGTTAGTATAACATGTCTTATTCTTCCATATTTCTCTATTACATTCGCCACCGATTTCTTACTCATCATCAACCTTTTTATCGTCCCACTGCTGGGTAAAGGTCTCCTCTCATACAGAGAAGGATTGAGCGCAATCACCACGTTTACTCAATGCGGTTTGGGAATTTCAGGCTCACAGTCCAGGTTTTACTCAAGATGTTTTCCTTCACCTTATAATCAGTCCTTGGTGTCCAAGATATACCTAGAAAGTACATATAACTTTAGAAAAGTTACATTGGTACATGCCTGACTTGGAATCGAACCCGTCCACTCATACTTAAGAGGCTGGTAGTAATTTTCGTTTCGTTAATTTGGTCTTCCCCCACTCTTATAGATTAGATCCAAGAAAAAAAACATACATTGTAAAAAAATATTATGTAGTAAATAAAGGCAATTTTATCACCTACGTCCAGAGAAGCACCTGAGGTGTCGATCATCACCAGGCAGGGGAGATTACCCCGGATGACCATCCCCTAGTGGATCAATGGAATATTAATTGGTTTTAAAGAGGCCGTGGATTATGTGAATAATTGGATCCGGTGACGCCGCCTATAATCATTTATTCATTGCTTTTAGCACAATAACATTATATATTATTAGCTCTTAAATATCCTGTTTTCTTTTTTAAATTCCTGTTTGTTTAAAGTGTTCTCTCATCATGTAGATTTGTGTTCTTTAATTTTATTCTCATTTTATTTTTTTATTGTATATGGCACCTTAATTGCATAAATGAAATGAAATGAAATCGTTTATTAAGCAAGTAGGATTACTGATCACTTTTACACGTCATATGTTTTTTTTTTTTTTATAAACTAGGTGAAGCCGGCTTTTCCTAACAGACTACCTCTGAGAAGAAATAGCCGAAACAAACTCAGGGATCATCGTCTTTTTTGAAGTCCAACATTAAGAATTAAAATGTGTACAATAATTTACGTTATAATTACGCATATTGCACAATAACAATGAATTCGACGTCCTCCGTGGCGCAGCGGTTAACACGCCTGCCTGCGTCTTGGAGGCCCCGGGTTCGATCCCCGGCCAGGTCATGATGGAAAACGATCTTTTCCTGATTGGCCTGGGTATTGGATGTTTATCTATATAATTATGTATCTATTATAAATACAGTATCGTTGAGTTAGTATCCCATAACACAAGTTTCGAACTTACTTTGGGGCTAGCTCAATCTGTGTGATTTGTCATATATATGTATATGTATGTATGTAATGCATAGCAGAGCGAGCAGCTCAGTCCCAAGCTTTATTGCCTTCTAAATAATCTGTGATTTTTAATACCCCTTTTTGCAAAGTAAGTGCGTAACACACCATTATTATCATTGGAATCATTTTGAAGCTTATTGCTATTATATTGCTCCCTATGCTCGAAAATGAATCTGTTCAACAACGTAAATAACGCAATGAATGCTGTTGAACTGTCAAAGTGAGACCCATTGTAACTGATAATGTCTTAGGCAATTACTCTGCGGGTCGGAGTCACTTATGTTGACTGCATCGGGTGACGTCATTACCTTTTGCAAAGGGCCGCAGCATTTTTTTTTTTTTATATAAATTATAAACTAGCGCTTGACCGCAATACCGCCTGATGGTAAGCAGTGACGCGATCGTTGATGGTAAAGCGCACTAGTTTATTAAGATAATGCTAAGCGACAGCCGTTTTGCGTGGATGTGATGCATGTTCCGTCAACCGTTTCATTTTTTTTTTTGTACGCCTTTGCGTAATTTTTTCGTAAATAAACGTCTTTTTCCGTCTTTCTTTTAATGGAACAGCAAATGTATATTTTGTTTATTCCATTATGTGTTTAGGTTGTTGAAAAAAAAACACGATACAGCATGAACTCTACCGTGTTTTTTTTTATATAAATTATAAAAGTCTGAAAGTTAAAATTCTACTCTATACTAATATATAAATTGAAAAGTTTGTTTATTTGAACGCGCCAATTTCAGGAACTACTAGTCCGATTTGAAAAAAAAAAAATATTTCTGCGTTGGATAGCCCATTAATCCAGGAAGTCTGCGACCAATAGGAGCGGAGCATATAAAAGAAACATATCGAAACTAACGCGGGTGAAACCGCAGGATGCAGGTAGTGGGGTTATAAACTAGAACCACGTCTTGTTGTTTGGTAATATCCATATCTTCCCACCATCCATCCGTTATCTGCCAGGAAAGGTCTGATGATACTGAGGCTGACCCAGAAGAAGATATCGGGTCTAACTTGATGGTTACAGACAGGATTCGTCCATTCTAGTTGAAAACCTTTTTTGGGTGTCTGTCACAGGCACAATATTTTTTATTAGTGAAGTTATAAAATTCTAGAAAAATAATATATTGTAACTAGCTTTCCGCCCTCGGCTTCTCCCGCGTGGAATTCGGTAATATCGCGCTTTTCGGTAAGATCTCCTTCGGGAATATAAAACTTTTCAGTAAACGGTAGCCTATGGTAGACAATCTTGTTGTCAAAATTGTCTGTGCCAAATTTCATCAAAATCGGTTGAGAGGTTTAAGCAGGAAAGCTAACAGACAGACAGACAGAGTTACTTTCGCATTATCAGTGGATATAATATTAGTCAGGCATATAATATTAGTATGGATTTGTATCAACACTTCATTTTAGTACCCACTGTACTTAACAAATGAACCCAATTTACCAGCGTAAGTATGTAAAAATACCGAGTCTAACTTTCCTTTGTTTGACCAGCGCGTAAACCACTGATAAATTGTATCTATTATACCAATTCCCCAGGCTAATGTAGCGTGACCTAAAAAAACGTACAAACATTTGAGTGTGACAAATTCCTAAAAATGTCATCAGACATTAATAAATGTTCGGTGATTTGGCGTAAGTAGACAAAAAATCACCCCAAACTGGGAATGGGGTTCCGCAAATGACGTTGGGTTTCAATTAATTTATCAATTAAATTGACCGTGCCGACGACGCGTCACACTGTCAGGCTTCAGTTTCGTGTAAAAAAAAACTGTCAAAATATTTATATTGGGGAGGTAACGAAAGGTCAATAAGTTTCTCATGTAGTATTTCTCATGTAATGGAGTATTTCGTTTAGTTTGTGGCCTGTGGGTACTCTTATTAATTACTTAGGTACAAATATCAAATAAAAATATCAAGCATTTGCTTTTTGCTCATTTCTGATCAATATCAGCAATGAGTGTAAGAGTATGAGAGTAGAATCAGATAGATACCTACTATTATATCATCACATTCAATTATATAATGAATATGCTTACCTACACAACAGGTTGCAAAGCATTTTTGAAAGGGTGGGTAAAGTCGAAGTTTCTTGCACATAGGTACTTCTCCATACGAAATTACCTTTTGGAAAAGACGACTAGAATCTTTTTATTTTATAGAATTCACCTACATTACAAAATATGCATTTTTAGTACATAAAGGCGTTAAAATATTCATCCGGATCGGCGTCATCTGGAAAGTTGCCCAGAATAGTGGCAGCATATTTATAAGTTAGGTACTGTATTCATAGATCTACTTTAAAAGTTTTGTCATTTTTCCTTGCTCCTGCCAAATCATTAAAAAACCAAAAAAAATGTCCATTTCAGCTTCAGTTTTATATTAAATTCAGTTTTTAGTAGAAATGTTCTTTTACATACATTAAAATCTGGATTCACATTATGAGCGGAAAAAAAATAATTTCATATCATTCGTAATTGAGCGTGTTGACGTGAAGCGGCGTGACGCACCTGAATGACGTAACACGTTCACGCCGCCATTGACGTGAAAAGCTGACGTATCGAATGATTTCTTTTGAAAATAATGTATTATGTCATAATAGTGTGTAAATAATGTATTGTCTGGTGTAGCCGTACGGAGGACGGGTCTGAGCAGTTGTGTTGCCATGTGTGGCGGGTACGATGCGCCAATGTTGTTGTGTCGGGAGTTTGGTCGTGGAGAGTCTTCAGATCAATCTACCTCTAGCGCAGCATCGTTTGGTCGTGTTGGTTTTGGGTTTAACATTGCTTCACCTCGCTCAACTGCCATCATCCTTCCTATTCCTAAGTTTTTTAAGTGAATAAACTAGTGCGCTTTACCATTAACGATTGCATCACTGCTTACCATCAGACGGGATTGTAGTCAAGCACTAGTTTATAATTATTAAAAAAAAAACTGTTTTTTTTTGTACATTTTTTTTTGAGAGATATGGTCGTGATTTTTGGTGTATAGTTTACTAGCTTTCCGCCCGCGGCTTCGCCCGCGTGGACTTCGGTTATATCGCGCTTTTTAGATTTCCCTCGGGAACATCAAATTTTTTCGGGATAAAAGGTAGCCTATGTTCTTTCTCAGGGTCTAAAGATTGTTTGTGCCAAATTTCATCAAAATCGGTTGAGAGGTTTAAGCGGGAAAGCGTAACAGACAGAGTTACTTTCGCATTTATAATATTAGTATGGATAATCACTGACATCATGTTCCTTTGTTATCTACGAAGTAGATATTTTTGAACCACCATGGACTTAAGAAGTCCTTGAAAAGTTCACGTAAAATAGAAAATTAATTACAATTACTTGACGTTTTCAGTCAACAACGGATATGATATTATATTTGAGAATTATTTCAGGCCGAAAGCAATTCGATCTTTATGTAAAAGCTAGTGCAATATTTTAAGCATTACTCTGATGTTATACCCCCTTATTGATAAACCTTGCTTAAAGTTAACTAATGATTAATTAGCGATAGCGAACGTCACTTAGCTTTAATAATCGTTTATAAATAAACACCACATTGTTTAAGGGGTTTATTCATAAACGATGATTAAAGTTAAGTGACGTGCAGAAGTCTAAAATGTATGGTTAAAGAATCGCTAATCACTAATTAACTTTAAGCAACTTTTATGAATAAGTGGGATAGATTGTAAAAGGGGGTTTGTATATTTTTTTTTAATAATTATAGACTAGTGCTTGACTGCAATTCCGCCTGATGGTAAGCAGTGATGCAATCGTTGATGGTAAAGCACACTAGCTTATTAAGCCTATTCACTCAAAAAAACTGAGTGAATAAGAAGGAAGACGGCAGTTGAGCGAGGAAATGCAATGTTTAATCCAACAACACGACCAACGATGCTGTGCCAGAGGATTGATCTGGAGACCCTCCACGACCAAACTCCCGACACAACTACATTTGGCCCATCGTACCTGGCACACATCGCAACACAACTGCTCAGACCCGTCCACCGTACGGCTTCACCAGACATCATGCCGGAACACGACGAATCGTTTGGCTTGGCTTTAATTAACCAATTACAGCCCTCTTTTTACTACCCACTATTTTAATGAACACAATATCCTACCTTTATAAACTCCCGCTCTATACACAACAGTATATGCACAGGGACATGCTCCCCTGGCTCTGCTATAATCGCTTGCACCTGTCACGAAACTAGTTCCACTCGTTACATCACTGTCCAGCTGTGCTGCCTGACGTGTGGATATAATATTAAATATGGTGCATTTATTGGGTTCCATTGGCAAATGGCTAAACCGAAAACCTAATACATTCCACTTTTTTTAACATTATAAACTTTTGCTTGACCGCGATTTAGCCTGGTGGTAAGCAGTGATGCAATCGTTGATAGTAAAGCGCTCTAGTTTATTAAGAGCCTATTCATTCTAGCCTTGAAGACCCTTATTAGGGATGTTTCCTGGGTAAAAAAACTTCACATACCCATAACTTCTTCGCATTTAGGTGACACAAGATTTTTACTAAGACTTTCATAGAGCAGTGACTGTGGCCCAGTGGTAACGCCCTTGACCTACGAGCAGCAGACCGTGGGTTTAAACCCAGGTACTAACATTATTAATAACGTCACTATCACATTTGCCTAGTAAACAACTTTTGTTAATCGCTTTCCATTCATCCTCTAAATAAATCATAATAGGGATGACCCTATTATAATTTATTTAGATCAGATAGATATTATTTAATCGCTTTCCTACGCATCGTTTTCCTGGGTAAAAAAAAAAATGATTCTATTTAGTTCGTCATTCAGTTTATAGAAAAATATTGGATATTATCAAATCAATAAAAATTATAAAAAGGCAAAGGCAAAGGCATCAAAGATCAGGAGTGGTGGCTGGTGACGTCACTCCTCGCTAAAAAGTGTAGCGTGCAGTGAAGTCACACGAGTTTTCAACGCACTGTGTCGTCTTCATTTTTTGATTATATGAAAAAAGAAAAATACGTGTCTAGCATTTTTTGGAAATCTGACTGACGGACTAATTACATAGTTTTTTTTCTCAACTACCCTATTGTAGTCAGACGCCAAGACCGCTGTAGGCATTGTTCCAGTCCTTATATGTACGCGGTATAAAAGACGAAGCGAAACGGTTCGTCGGGATCGTGGTGGTGTCTCTGCATTCCTGTCTATGTTTCTATCTTTTTGTTTGTTTGTCTGCCAGTCTTACAGATGTTACAGTCATTTAACTGCGAGATAATTAGCACTTTAACGATCAAAGAAACATGATTATGTGTACCGCTAAACAATAGTGGGAAACACCAATTAGTACAGCTAATTGGTATTTCCCACTATTGTTTAGCGGTACCTTCACGTCTTAATCATTTTCAATCCCCATAAAAATGCATTCAATGCACATAAACTTTTGAGGTATCGTTGGATTCTACAATTGAAAGAGAAATGTTTCTAAGAGAAGTACTTAAATAGTTTTTTATTATCTATGGGATATTTTTGTTATGTCCGCGGTATTTTTTTTTTATATAGAATTAACTAAAACTACATTAAAAAACAAAATCAGCGTTGCGGCCGGTAAATGTATAACAAGTTATATTGTGGATGCAGAAATATTCATCCTAATTACGGAACTCTTCATAGTGCATGGTCCGACACACACTTGGTGGTTTTTTTTTAGTAACTTTGTCCCCTGGTTGTATGCAAAGTGAATTCGTTTGAGCACATTACTTGTTTGTCCGGGTAATAAAAAATATATAGCAGGATATAGTTGAAATAGTTCTAAAGTTATTGATCTCATTTATTTCTATTAAATCTATACTAATATTACAAATCGGAAAGTGAATTTGTTTGTTTGTTTGTTCCGCTTTCACGCTGTAACTACTGAATCGATTGCTTTGAAATTTTGTAGACGTCAAGCTAGAAATTCGGATTAAATAATAGGGTACTTGTTATTCCGGAAAAAAATTATATTACCAAGGGAAACCTAAAAAGCGCGATATAACCGACTTCAATATCCGGTTTCATAAACCGAATTTAATATTTATAAAGCTAGTAATTTATAAACAGGTGATTAAAGAAAGAAACCCATTTCAATTACTATAGCATATTGCTCGCAGAAGAGTTGGCCCATGAGGCACGGTTACATTCAACCGTGTACAAGAAGACGAAGGGTTCCACGGTAGACCCTTGACCTTGTGAAGGCCACAGGAATCCGTTGGATGCAAGGAACACGAATGCAGTAGAAGTGGACATGCGTAGAAAAGACCTCTGTCCAGCAGTGGACGTCTTTCGATTAAAATGATAGTAGCCTTGAACCTATTAGCCAAGGTATCAGAACTTCACCTATAACTTCTTCGCATTAAGGTGACCCAAGATTTTTACTAAGACTTTCATAGAGCAGTGACTGTGGCCCAGTGGTAACGACCTTGACCTACGAGCAGCAGACCGTGGGTTTACACCCAGGTACTAACAATATTAATAACGTCACTATCACATTTACCTAGTAAACACCTTTTGTTAGTAGCTTTCCATTCATCCTCTAAATAAATCACAATAGGGATGTTTCCTGGGTAAAAAAAAATGATTCTATTTAGTCCGTCATTCAGATTATAAGAAAATATTGGATAAGTACGTATATTTTGTTTTATCAAATCAATAAAAATTGACAAATATAAAAGGCATCAAAGATCGGGAGTGGTGGTTGGTGACGTCACTGCTCGCTGAAAAGTGTAGCGTGCAGTGACGTCACAAGAGTTTTCAACGCACTGTGTCGTCTTAATTTTTTGTTTATATGAAAAAAAGAAAAAAATACGTGTCTAGTATATTTTGGAAATCTGACTGACGGACTAATTAGTTTTTTTAGTCAACTACCCTATTGTGACAAATCAATCAAACTAAAAAATTGGATCGGGAATACTCCCATTCCAAGTTTTGAGTTTGATTGATCTGTAGATACCTACAGTGCATAAAAAAGTCGTAAAATAAAAAAGAAAACCAAATTCCATGAAAAATTCGGCCCAATCTGCGAACACACCTGTCAAAGGCCCGTTTCGCATTAATTGTTGGTTCCAAAATACCGCTTGAGACACGTTTTCAATTTGGCCATAATCCCCCTTGCACCCTTCAGGACTGACGCATAACCTGCGTAAGCCGCACTGCCTTTGAGGCTTTTGAGAGCATCATTTGAGTTTACTTGTGTACCTAGTGGCGTTTGTATCGGTGTTTTTAATAACGCTTGATAATGAAAATTAATTATCTGTTCGTAGACTACAGTACATTCTAGTTAAAGGAATTTTAACTGGCTTAGTAATTGCTTAACACATTAACATTACTAGCGATGGCTTTCAGTTTGACAGTTCTAAAATATTCAGTGAATTATAAATACAGTATGTTAAATAACAGAGGGCGTTCCCTTAAACTCGTTAATATATATCATTAATAGATTAAAATAAAAATATCAGCATAGAAAAATAAGCATAAAAAAATCCGAATAAAACAAATTCTAATTGGAAATAAATTTGAAACCTCCTGTTTTAAATCAAAATAGTAGCGTTATAGCGTAGTATCATAAACAAATTGCGACCATGCCGTCTTTCAAGTTCGCGTGTACAGTGTGTTTCTTTTACATGTCAATTTTAAATTTTTATTGAATATTTTCTTATTGGAAAAATTTAAAAAAAAAAAATTGTTTTCGAATGGAAATATTTTTTTTAGCATGTATGTATGCAATACTATTTCAGGTTAACGGGAACGCCCTCTGTTAGTTAACATACTGTATATGGTTAAGAAAGAAAGAATAAAAGAAAAATGTCTATGTACTCGTAGAGGATGATTATAAAATCCATCCGATTATATTAAACACCAAAAAATTATCGAGATCATAATTTATTATACTTAATTCTAAAAAACCTGACCCTTTCTGCCAACCCTCATTAGTATATAATTTATTCAAGATTAACATGTATTCCAAATGTTTCAAATTGTTATTATTTCAAGTTAAAAGAATATTACATTTATTTCAATGGCAATTAAATTGATTTTAGCGTGACTAGCATTCTTGATGTAGTTATCAAAAATATTGAATTTGCAGTGAAAATTACCTTTATTACGTAGGAGCTAAAGTTATTTTTCCATACACTTACATTTGTTTACAGTTTAGCAAATAATTCGCGATAGTAAATTAGACAATCGTCTCGCCTCATGATAAACAAGAACATTATTTATTTATTTATAGTTAACTAAAACGGTACAAAACCAATTATATTAACTAACATAGAGACAAACTATTACATTAATTAGCTTAAAAACTACTACTAAAACTAACATGGCACGGTGGACTCTCTGGCATACTTACTTTCACAGAAGACCAAACGCATAAGCTTCTTCCATTCATCCGCAAACACGTCACATCCAGGGTTGGCCATCAGAAGGGCATTCAGCATTTTTAGGGTACGACAGACCAAGGTTTTTTTTTTTAATAATTATAAGCTAGTGCTTGACTGCAATCCCGCCTGATGGTAAGCAGTGGTGCAATCGTTGATGGTAAAGCGCACTAGCTTATTAACCTATTCACTCAAAAAAAATAACTGAGTGTATAGGAAGGAAGACGGCAGTTGAGCGAAGTAATGCAATGTTTAATTTAACAACACGATCAACGATGCTGCGCCAGAGGATTGATCTGGAGACCCTCCACGACCAAACTCCCGACACAACAACATTTGGCGCATCGTACGCGGCACACATCGCAACAGAACTATTCAGACCCGTCCACCGTACGGCTTTACCAGACATTCAGCTCTGGCTGCCGGCTGGCTGCTCTGTTTACGGGGAGTTGCGCAAAAAAAATTGTGCCGTTTAGTTGAATAAAACATTACTTTCCACTTTTTATTTTACCAACTTGTCAGCGTGATTAATATACATGTTGGTACAGACGACAGCACATAAAGCTACGATAATCTGTCAGATTGCTTTATTAGATTTCAACTTTATTTCTAAAGTATTAAGGGTCAAGGTTAATTGGGAATTTCTGACAGTTTCATGTAACTTGACTTGCTATCGTCCGTACAAACGACAGCAAATTAAGCAAACATTTTTTTTACTGTCCTAAACTATCCCATCCCCTATATGATCTGCTTCCTAAACATATTCCTCGTCCTGTCAATCTACCTT
>JADWQK010001339.1:315000-349047 GCA_017933935.1 Sesamia nonagrioides
AATTTTCTTTCTACAAATTTCTAGAAATTAATAATAAATAATAATAATAAGCCTTTATTTAACCATGAATTTCTTAGTTCATAATATAATTTAAAAAAAGAAAAACAATAAAAATAACAGTTAATTTGATAATAGTTCAAAACAGTAAATTTAGATTTCATTTTGTTGCATTATTCATGGCCCCTTTCAGTATAGGCCTCCTCCAAGTGCCTCCATCTATTTCACTCGTACAAACCCGATTTCGATAAGAGTTGCAGTTTTGAAGAAGAAATCTTTTATTTTTTAAATATCCGAAAATGCATTTTTTTTAACAGTTACTCTAAACAGCTGTTTATAAATAGTAATTTCTAGAAATGATATATTTCTAACAGTTTCATGAAAAAAGGACATAACACAAAAAATTTAAGCAGAACGGACAAAGCGCATTATAAAAATAAAAAAGAAAACAAAAAAAATAATAAAAAATGAAAATATGTATAAAGTACACATTTTCGAAAATCGCAAGGTAAAGTCGGATTCGATCCTGGTGCTCGTCTAATGCGAACCGGGACTGTGACGAACAGAGCCAACCGTACCTCGGGGTTGGGTTGTGAAATTACCCTTCTAAATGTAGATGGAATAGAAAAGAAAAACAATAAAAATAACAGTTGATTTGATAATAGTTCAAAACAGTAAATTTAGATTTCATTTTGTTGCATTATTCATGGCCCCTTTCAGTATAGGCCTCCTCCAAGTGCCTCCATCTATTTCAATCTTTTTGTGTTGTGTTATTCTAAGCACTCGTACAAACCCGACTTCGATAAGAGTTGCAGTTTTGAAGAAAAAATCTTTTATTTTTTAAATATCCGAAAATGCATTTTTTTTTTAACAGTTACTCTAAACAGCTGTTTATAAATAGTAATTTCTAGAAATGATATATTTCTAACAGTTTCATGAAAAAAGGACATAACACAAAAAAATTTAAGCAGAACGGACAAAGCGCATTATAAAAATAAAAAAGAAAACAAAAGTAATAATAAAAAATGAAAATATGTATAAAATATACATTTTCGAAAATCGCAAGGTAAAGTGAACGGATGTGGGATTCGAACCTGCTGCTCGTCTAATGCGAACCGGGACTGTGACGAACAGAGCCAACCGTACCTCGCGGTTGGGTTGTGAAATTACGGTTCTAAATGTAGATGGAATAGAGAATGGTTGGTATAGATTTAATAGAACGTGCGTATTTCTCGATGCACGACGCCTCACCTCACGCATCGATGTACTCGCGCGGAGCGCCCCGCGCCCCGCAGTGGGCGGGGCTAGTCGTGTCCCACTTCGTCTGCTTCACCCCCTCAAATACCTAAAAGTTTGCTATTCACAGCGTCTTAAGTCTCTCAACCGACTTTGATGAAATTTGGCACAGACAATCTATAGACCTTGAGAAAGAACAACTTGAACCTTTTATCCCGGAAAAATTTGGTGTTCCCGAGGGAAATCTAAAAAGCGCGATATAACCGAACTCCACGCGGGCGAAGTCGCGGGCGGAAAGCAGGTTGTAAATAAAAACACATGATTGTTATCTATGTCACTCAGTCTTATATTTAATTACCATATGCTTTATTAATTACCATTTATAAATAAATATTATACTCAATTATACTAAATTACTTTTTAATCGATATTAAAGTATTTAAAAAAATCAAGATGGCCGCCATCCCTACGCGGCGCGGGCGGCGCGGCGGCACGGCGTTATCATTCCCAATCAATCAAGTTATTACAAGCCTACTACGCACTTTCGCTTAAATTATAATTTTGACCAATATTAACAAACTTTATTTTGCGAAATGAGGTCCAGTTGCGGTAAATATTATCTTTTGAAGTGATAACAAATTAATATTAATAATCTTTATTTCACAGGCTGAATACAATTTTTTCCATCTCAATCAAACATAAAAAAAGAAAGAAAACAATGAAGTACAACGCTATGCATGGTCTTTGGCCGGGAGGTTTGGCGGGAATGTCAAGATGAGTGTCACGCTCATTTTTCATTGGACTTTTAAAATTATTTATAGTGTCGTTTACTAAATAAAAATGCGTGATTTATGTAGTAAAAAGTGCATTCAGTGAATAATTCAAAAAGAACAGTGAAATATTGTAGCATTGTGGCCGCATCATGTCTTTACGCTAAACCGCTCCTTATCGTCCAAACGCGTGAAACGAAAGGAGTTAGATTAGTTAGGATAAGTTTAGGATAAGCTAGGATAAGTTAGGATTAATTAGGATAAGTTAGGATATAAGTTTACTCAAGAATATATTTACCGAAGACTAGGCTGTATGGCGTACTATGCCTTTGCCTTTTCCGTTCAGAAGAACGGAAAGAATTGAACAAAAAAAAAAAAACGCTATGCATTTTGAGACAGAGTGAACGTGTTTGTCTGTGCTAGTATAAACTGTGTTACAGATACAGGCGCCTTCCACTTAAAGTTCAAAGTTTGCTGCACTTGGTAGAAGTTATGGTAGGCATAAGATTTAGTTCCGTGCGCAGTTTCTGGCCTGCCATCGGACGCGTCCCCAGGTGGCGGATAGGGGAACGGCCCCCAGATATGGGGGTTACCGGTTTACCGGCGCGGACCAAAACCAGAAGATTGGACCGCTTCGGCGGTCACATGTCGGCGGGTCGGCCACCACTCCAGGTGGCTGACGTGACCCGAACTCCGGGTCACCGTCGGACAACCCGGGCTCCTCATTGAGAGGAGCTGGGGGTTGCATTCGTGCAAACGATTGGGGCCAAGAGGAAGGATACCTCGCTAAACAACCCTTGGCTGCTGCGTCTTCTCGCACAAGAAGACGTACCCAACTCGGCCCCTCCCTATGGAGGGACCACTGTGGGCCCGCCTTTCAGGCGGTCATCGCCGGCGGGGGATTGGTAGCTCAGGCTCTGCCGGTTTCCCATGACCCCGGCACTAAGGCGACGTCGTTATGCTACTGTGGTTTTTAGTGGTTATAGCGTCAGGCTATCTCCCGGGGAGTCCCACATACCCCTCGGGGATGCGTAATTGTCATTTTCCACAGAGACAAAAAAAAAAGGCATAAGACTTAGTGTTACATTACCACTTATTAAAAACGTAAACAAGTTGATGAATTCATTCATTTGTATGTTAACTTTAACTTTTTAAAGTTACAGTAGGTATATTTTAAATAACCATTGTAAGTTTAATTTAAAACCCCGAGGCCCTACTATATCCTGTAAAACTATCATTAAAGCGTTGTGAAAAAGGAATAGCACTATTCATCTTGTATAGCTCCATCTTTGTCTGAACTTGGAAGTACGATGGTTTGAATACACGGGATCATAAATCCCTTGTTTTTTTTTTGTTGGGATGGGAAATCATCAAATGATTTCTCTCGCTCTGGGCTGAGCGGAAGGGCGTGTCAGACTTTTACTGACTAAAACCCACCCGTGTTTCTTCACTTGTCTATGCGACGGCCAGGGCAATCCTGACCCAGGAGGTATCGGTCTTCGTAGACCCCGTCACGTGCATCATGTGCAGACATCTCTTTGAGGCGGGCGTGAAACATAAAGTGCCGTCGACTCGGGCCTGGTCCTTACCGGGCGGTGAGCAGTGGGCAGCTCCTACTGTGGCTGGGAGTTCGATGTCGTCTCCCGACTAGGGCGTCTCCTGCGGTACTAGGTAACCCCTGAGTACCTAAAAACTGTTTTGTCTTTACTCAGGTAGTATAATAGAAGTTTTGTCAATTTTTTTGTTTATCGGCTTTTGGACATTCATCCCTAGATTCTTCACCAAAATTGCACCTACCGGTTAGTTTTTAAATAAAAAATCAGCTAAAGTTAAAAAGAGTCTAACAGTTAATATATATTTTTACAAATATTACAACCCTCTTAATGATGATCTTCTGTTGAATCGTAATATTTTAATCCATGGCTACGCGACTACGCGGGAACGTATGCATTTAATGTTACCCATGCAAGCTCCGCTTAAATTTGGTTTAACAATATTGGCCAAAATCCACATGTTCACAGTCTTGAACTAAATTTAAGTTCACTGAAACTTATTCTTTCTATTTAATTATAAAAATGTTTAGTTTAGTTTTGTCAAGATGAAGGTTACGGGAAGTCTATGGATATGGACAGCACCAGACCGGTAGTTGTGAAAAGCCTTAGGGTAGGCCTTTGTCCAGCAGTGAACTTCTATAGGCTGAATAAGACGAAGAAGAAGTCCTGTCAAATTAAGTTAAGTATTCCACAGACAAGTTCAAATGTGATTAAAAATTAGATAGCCAACTTATCCTCAGGTGTTGACTAATTTGACAGCACTAAAATTATTATTTTTCCTTCTATCCTTTTCATAATGATGTAGGAAGAAAAAGATACACTGAAATTAAATTTAGTTTGTGAACACAGAGATTGGCGCCATTATCACCTAAAATTATTCAAGCAATACTGTGATAGATAGCCTTAATATTTATCAGAAATAAGACTTCTTTTCTTTGCGACATCATCACCTAAAATTTTGTCCAACCGTTAAAGGCATCGATTTTTGTAATCCACATTTTCAAACTACAAAAAAGGCACAAACCTAACTTCCAATTACGAGTACACTATACATTACCAATCATTACAATCATCGTTATTACTGCAGCCTAGAATCACCCACTGCTGGGTCTCATAGGCTCCTCTTTCCTTCTGTTACACTTCCCATTTCTATAATCCCGACAAGTCGCATAACGAATGCCCCGCACCATAACTAAGGGCGTCTGCACGCGTGCGTATAAATGTAACGGGTATGTAATTCGCGCCAGTTATTGCTTCCATGAACGCACCTGAGACCCAATTAAGTATCACTGCATATGCCGCATTCTTTGTGGATTTGTCCCGTCTGAGACGCATATTGAATGGGTCTCATTATTGAAACTCTTTGTGGAAATGTTTCGCTGTTTGAGATTTAGTTGTAAAGGATTCGTTATTGAGTATGAGCTTTTGAGGAATTGTCAAAAGGTGACCATTAAAATTGAATATATTCAAATTGAATATCTATATTTACTTAATATATAAAGCTCAAGAGTTTGTTTGTTTGAACGCGCTAATCTCAGGAACTAGGAGACCGATTTGAAAATTTTTTTTGCGTTGGGTAGCCCATTAATCCCGAAAGGCTTAAGGCTTTGTAACATCACGCTGCGACTAATAGACGCAGAGCATAACAAAATTTAAAATGTATGCTGTATATTTTGGGGTAAAAATAAAATGTTTAAATAACTAATTCCACGCGAACGAAGTCGCGAGCGGCCGTTAGTTTTCAAATAATGATAATATTTTCAAATTTCTACAAATAGTAACTAAACAAACTACCAATCCATACTAATATTATAAATGCGAAAGTAACTCTGTCTGTCTGTATGTCTGTCTGTCTGTTACGCTTTCCCGCTTAAATCTCTCAACCGATTTTGATGAAATTTGGCACAGACAATCTTTAGACCCTGAGAAAGAACATAGGCTACATTTTATCCCGGAAAAATTTGATGTTCCCGAGGGAAATCTAAAAAGCGCGACATAACCGAACTCCACGCGGGCGAAGCCGCGTGCGGAAAGCTAGTTTATTATATAATTGCAGCGTCGAAAAATACATCGCTGTCGTCTGATAATGAACTGACTTTATTGCCACGTTGAATGGCAATGCTTAGCTTCTGGCCAAGGTAAAAGGCAACGCTTGCGTCACAGAAAGTGTCGACTAAGCCTTTTGGAGAGTTAGGTAATGGAAAAGGCAATGAGCACTCAGACCTCACGGCTCAAGTGTTCAAAAACCTTTTTTAGTGTTTTTTTATGTGACCAAAAATAATTGTCATGGGGAATATCCCTGGAATATCTACACGTTCTAGGGATATTCCCCATGACAATTGAAAATATTATCATTATTTGAAAACTAGCGGCCGCTCGCGACTTCGTTCGCGTGGAATTAGTTATTTGAACATTTTATTTTAACCCCAAAATATACAGCATACATTTTAAATTTTGTTATGCTCTGCGTCTATTAGTCGCAGCGTGATGTTACAAAGCCTTAAGCCTTTCGGGATTAATGGGCTACCCAACGCAAAAATATTTTTTCAAATCGGTCTCCCAGTTCCGGAGATTAGCGCATTCAAACAAACAAACTCTTGAGCTTTATATATTAAGTAAATATAGATATTCAATTTGAATATATTCAATTTTAATGGCCACCTTTTGACAATTCCTCAAAAGCTCATACTCAATAATTCATTATTGAGTATGAGCTTTTATTTGCTGTTTGTGATTTAGTTGTAAAGGATTCATCCTTTACAACTAAATCACAAACAGCGAAACATTTCCACAAAGAGTTTCAATAATAAGACCCATTCAATATGCGTCTATTATGCCTATTATCCTACTAATATTTAAAAACTCGATTGTTTGTGAGTGGAGAAGTTTGATACTCTTTCGCTGCTATTACGGCTAAGCCGTAACCTGTGGGCGTAACTATAGTTTTCCGAGTTCATATATTTCTTTCATTTTTTTTCATGCTATTTATTAGCTTCACTTGTATGTTTGCTTGCTTGCTTGTTTGTTTGTTTGTCCGTCTCTAACTCTTTGGAGTACGAGTGAGCGGCTCATTACTGTAAAATGTCCCACCGTTTTCAATACGTTCGTTCGTTCGTTTTTTTTTTTTTTAAAGAATATCGAACTAAAAACTTGATAATAAATACAGTTTAAAAAACTATATTTATTACTAGCTTTCCGCCCGCGGCTTCGCCCGCGTGGAGTTCGGTTATATCGCACTTTTTAGATTTCCCTCGGGAATATCAAATTTTTCCGGGATAAAAGGTAGCCTATGTTCTTTCTCGGGGTCTATAGATTGTCTGTGCCAAATTTCATCAAAATCGGTTGAGAGGTTTAAGCGGGAAAGCGTAACAGACAGACAGAGTTACTTTCGCATTTATAATATTAGTATGGAAGTATGGATTTATGAAAGACTACAGACATTCGCTACACTTCGCGAATGTGGATAATATAAGAATCCATTCTGATAATATAAGGTTCGCTAGTCAACTTTTCTTAACAAAGCAACACGCCTGCCTGCCACGTGGAGGCCCTGAGTTCGATCCCCGGCCAGGTCATGATGGAAAACGACTTTTTCCTGATTGACCTGCGTCTTGGATGTTTATCTATGTATGTATGTATTATAAATATAGTATTGTTGAGTTAGTATCCCATAACACAAGTCTCGAACTTACTTTGGGGCTAGCTCAATCTGTGTGATTTGTGCGTAAAAAATAAATAAATAAATGTTAACGAGTTTATCAATCCAGTCTGCAGGGTGAATAAATAAATAGACAACACGGTTGGTGCAGTAGCTGAATGATCGACTGCTGCATTGCAAGTCGCGAATTCGATTTCCGCTCCTAACAAATATTTGTTTGGCCTACAGGTAGCTGTTCCGGGTCTAGATGTTTCTCTATTGATTGCGCAACACACTAACTGAAGCAATGGGTTTCATTTTCAAGGTTTCAACAACATTCACTCTTACGTTGTTGACACGACTACGATCCGGACGAAGCGTTTCGCCTCGTCTTTTATACCGTACATCAAGGGCATCATCATCAATCATTTGTCAGCGACGGTATTTCCGTCTGACTACTTTTTAAGTATCTTCAAGGCTAGAACGAATAGGCTATTAATAAACTATCGCGCTTTACCATCAACGATTGCATCACTGCTTACCATCCATTAGGCGGGATTGCGGTCAAGCACTATCATCATCATCAGCCCCCACTCGTCCACTGCTTGACATAGGCCCCTTCATAGCACGCCAACAAGCTCGATCCTGAGCAGTTCTCCGCCAGCCACTACCAGCCACCTTTTTAATGTCGTCGCTCCATCTCGCCCAAGGGCGTCCCACGCTACGTTTACCGGACGCGGTCTCCACTCGAGGACTCGTTTACCCCAACGGTTGTCGGTCCTGCGGCATATGTGACCAGCCCATTGCCACTTCAGCTTGCTAATCCTCTCAGCTATGTCGGTGATTCTGGTCCTCTGTCGCATCACCTCATTTCTGATGCGGTCCTTCAGAGAGACGCCCAACATAAACTTATGGACTAGTCTGACCGTTAGTGTCAACGTCTCGGCTCCGTAAGTCATGACGGGTAGGACGCACTGGTTGAAGATTTTTGTCTTCAAGCACTATAATATGTAAAAAAAATACTCTCATTGCGTTATTTACGTTGTCTGGCAGATACATTTTTCGAACACATGGAGCAATGGATTATATTTATTGTTATTTCACAAATATACCAATTGATAGGAATTGTGTATTAACACAGTAGACTGTGGTATTAAGGTGTGTTTCCTTTTCCTCTGCCCTATTTATTAGCTCCTATCTTGTAGTCACATGTATTCGTCATATTGTCAACAAATATATAACTTTATCTACTCTCATATCAAAAAACTAAAAATATGAAACCAAAAAGGAGTTTATATTGACGTACTTTACCAACAGTATACTGTTGGTAATGGAATTAAAAAATTAAATTACAACATTATTTCTCTAACAAAATAATGTTATAATAAAAAAAAAAATTCATTACGGTACAAACCATAGACAGACATTGATATAATATTAAACTAAGGTAGATAAGTCACTAGCGCATTGAACTTGAAGCGTACAAAATATCATATCTGTTTAATATTATATCAATGTAGACAGTACTATTTCATTTTTTATCTGTGGCTGCGCGCGCTTTGGCGCATGCGCTGTGATGCAGGGTGCCGAATTGTTAACATTTTGCATATTACAATTATGAAACTGAATAAATGGAATTGTGTTGCGTTGGCCGCACTGAGATTAGATAAAGTAGTGTATGAAACTGTACATAATTAGGTATTACACACTCGTGTGATACTATTAAAAAACTCGCTTCGCTCGTTGTTTAAACTCACACTCGTGCTTAATACCCCTCATTATGTATCAGTATCATGAACTACTATTATCTAAAGTAAAAGTTACCTATCTACCAGAATACTCAATTCTGTAAAGCATTCCATATGTATTACTTAGATGGTATCATAAAGTAGAAGATTGCTTGCACAATCGAAAATGAAACATTCATAGCCCAGTTTGCAATATCTTCCACTGAGAATGGTGTTACGGAAAATTCCCAGTTTATAATGTTACAATACATACAATACTTTAAAAAAATGCACGCCAACAATCTCTTACCACAGGATGCTAAAAATTGCGTGAAATGGAGGAGAATATGCAGGAAAGCGGACCCCGGGCTCCAACGCGAAAGCCGTGGACGCAACCGGGAATAACGCTAAGATCATGATGACGATTACGAATCTCGCTTATACATGATAGCAGTATATAATTTACAACCATGTATACCAGTTTCGCCACACATAACCACAGTAAAGTAATTCCCATCAAACCGCGTGGCCAGACCGCTTCTGGCGCCTGAGAGAGCAAATTGGATGCGAAATCAAATAAAAAACATTCGCCGATCTACCCTCGAAGGGAGTAATATGGATGTTATAATGTATTTCCATGGTAACGGCGACTAGTGGATGTTTGGATGTTTCCCTATTCATTTTTTGGTAGTATTGGGTAGTGATAACAGGAAATGGAAAGTTACTGAAAGTGATAATGGAATTTTTGAGAGCGGGTTCGTTTTGTTCGGCTTTGAAATGTAAAGGTGTTTTTTTCCGAGGGTGTAAATTTTCCTTTTGATTTCATCGTCGTATTGTCTGTTTTAACTTGAGTTTGAAACTTGTCGGTTTAATAAGACTTAAGATATACACTATCGGGACATGTATAAATGCCACCGCTACGACACGGACGAAGCGATTCGCCTCGTCTTTTACGCTGCGTACATCGATGGACTGGAACAATTTGCCTGCGGATGTTTACCTGTCTGATTACAATGTAAGTGTCTTCAAAGCTAGAGTGAAGAATATAATAATAGACTTTTAAAAAACTAGTGCGCTTTGCCATCAACGATTGCATCACTGCTTAGACATTTTTCACAATGGCAGTGCAGCTGAAACTTCGTTGACAAAATCATAGCTTTGCACCATAAATTGCTGATATTTCACTAGCGCGATAAATCTATACCAATATATAAACCTGAAGAGTTTGTGTGTTTGTTTGTTTGAACGGGCTAATTTCAAGAAATACTGGTCCAATTTGAAAAATTCTTTTTACGTTGGATAGCCCTTAATGGGCTACAGGAAGGCTTTAGGCTATATAACATCACGCTGCGATCAATAGGAGCAGAGTATAACTAACTCCGCGCAAACAACGGCCGTTAGTAAAATATATACAGGACAAATCACACTTCATCACTCATAATCCAAAACATTATCCACGATATCTATGCAACCCTGGTACCATCCAGCCCCTCACGATCATTTTCTCGTAACTTCACGCTCAGTTGACTACAAAGAGTATCAATATTAATAGGGAAGTTGAATACTGACGTCAAACGACAACTAAATCGTTATAGTTACCTTTTGCGTATTTTTACACACCTACCTACTCATATCCCTAATCTAAGAATAGATGTTAAGTTTCAGCTAAATGAAGTGTATGTGCATCACCCGAAAAATCACACCAAATCACTAATAATCCAAAACGATATTCACGTTATCTATGCAGCCCTGGTACTGTGCAACCCCTCATGATCATTTTCTCGTGGCTTCGCGCTCAGCTGACTGCTACGCATCACATCACAAGTGATCCCTATCTAGTTTTTGTGGGTCCTATCCCCTATGCATATCGTATATAGTGACTTTATTATTTTTATCCGTCTCCATAAACAGTTGAATGTAAGCGAATATGGTGTCCATTATGTTATAAACAGTTAAATTTAAGTGAATATGGTCTCTTTGGCAGCATCTGTTGCTAATGTGTCGTTGGCTTTGTGGAATCTAAGCTTTTATAGTTCTTAACTGTGTCTGGATTTTATTTCTAAGAATAAAGGGTATTTCGAAATACTATCGGGGTTATTTTTCACTCCTAAATGTATCATGGGACCACGCATATTCTAATACCCTAATATCATAAGTAAACATCTTCTTTCTTATTTCTGTGGTAAACATAATACTGCTCAGTACATGTGCTCAGGTGTGTTGAAAGCCTCCTAAAGACAATAACGGCTCAAATTCACTTAGTGTAGCCAAAAGCCTCATTCAAAGCCTCAAAAATCAAATGTTGCAATATCGTCCATTGCTTGTTGATAACACATCAGTGTAATACAGAATAGTTTCCTTCTAATTTTTAAAACAATATAACTTCCAGTTTTCCATGACAGTTTATTAAGACTTAACACTCTCAGAAACTGTATGAACACTGAGTAACACTGAGTGAATTCGAGAGAGAGAGTCGTTTGTAATGTATGACCTGTATTCTGCAGTGTTTAGTATAAGAACTCAATTTTTAAGACGCTTGAATGAATCAACTGAATATTACTCGTACATAAAAAGGTTCAAAAATACTTACCGTAGTACCACCAAAAAAAAGACAATTAATATGTGACGCCTAAACAATGATACCAGGAATTAATCACCGACGAGGAGTTCTCAAATTGTAGGCGACATCGATAGCTAGGTAGCGTGTCCCCTCGATGCATGGGTGCTGAGTGGAAACCAAAACATCAGTACCAGATCAAAGCGACAATGTCGGAGGGTGAATTTGTCTAGGTGATTCTGTATGAGATGCAATGTTGACTAGATGTGGCAACACTGTCTTTTATTGAACATAGATCTAAGCTGCATATTAGAATTTAAATACACAAGCGTACTAGAATTTAAGTATTAGTACAAAGCAAAAATATCTAGTTAGATAGATTTTATTTGACTTAAAATTGATGAAGGAAATTGCTACAACACCACTGAAAGACAGGCTTCAAAGAGATCATCGAACGACTTTGAAATGTTGTGACACTATTATGTCAGCTGCTTAGTCCAATTGTCCCATTTCATCTTTTCTTAGAACTCAACTAACCTTTCCAAGCTCTTCAACTAAAGCCTCATAGCGCGCTTTTAAGATTGAGTTATATAAATCGGTTTTAATTGGTCATAAAGAGAGATTCAATTGTCTTTATTAATCTTTTTTTTATACACCCGTCACCACAAGGCACAAGGCGTTATGTCCCTACTTCTTGCGTGGCAAGAATCCTTGTTTTCAATTTGTATTTTTACTTCTTTCTTTTCTTTTTAGTGAGCTGTTTATTTCGACTATGCTTTTTTAAGGTTGCTCTTTTCCCTTCTATTCTTTTAAATCTCATCTTGTATCTATACATTCTTCTTACTCTATTCATGACTTACTACAATCTTTCCATATACATTTTTGTCCTCTTGACATTTATATTACACTTAGGTATATATCTTTCTTCTTGTTACATTTATACTTACATTACACACATTATATACATTTTCTCTTAGCTGCCACGGCGTATTTTAATTTCTGAGTTGATTTTTGTGTTTTTTCCATAATGGACGCTCTCGGCGTACAATTTATTTCTGCATCGTTCTCACACGGTTGATTTCAACATGAATGATGTAATCAAATATTTGTAAAATTAGCTTGAAAATTTAAAAGAGTGGCCATGGAGTTTCTTGCCCGTTCTTCTCCATAGGTACCTACTCTTTGGAATGGGCGACTAGCTTCATCTTATTGACTGACCGACCTTCTGACAATTCAAAAGTGCCTGTAACTGGTTTATTTGAAATAAATGCTTTGATTTTGATTTTGATTTTTTTTTTGATACTTATAACAGTTTACTTATAATCCATTCTAATATTATAAATGCGAAAGTAACTCTGTCTGTCTGTCTGTCCGTTACGCTTTCCCGCTTAAACCTCTTAACCGATTTTAATGAAACTTGGCACAGAAAATCTTTAGACCCTGAGAAAGAACATAGGCTACCTTTTATCCCGGAAAAATTTGATGTTCTCGAGGGAAATCTAAAAAGCGCGATATAACCGAACTCCACGCGGGCGTAGCCGCGGGCGGAAAGCTAGTTATATTTAAAAGTGCCTGTAACTGGTTTATTTGAAATAAATGATTTGATTTGATTTGATATAATATAATACATTCATTCCTGCCGACGCCAATATTTATTAATCTTTAAATTCTCTTACATATTCACCATTTCTGTATGACATATCCAGAAATCTTTCATTCCCGTTATATCTATACTAATAAGTGCGGTGGGCGACACCACGTCATCATTACTACACAAAGAGGGCTCTGCAACTTGCTGAATACACAGCTGTACCCTACATCATAGATCCAAATTATTTGACAAAGGAATGTTGTTTGCATTATTTGATCCTTTAATCTGGACGGATCAATTTGGCGAAAATTAAAATTTTTAGAGACTATTAAATAAGTCTATAACAGATTAGTAGGCGCAAGATAAACGTTATGACAGAGCTGTAGATGGCATGAAAAGTCAGAAAGTTCTAGAAAAACGGAAATACCGGAGTTATGACACCAAGGCAGCTTTTAATGTTGTAAAAAGCACAGGTCCGTTCGTGTCTGGAGAACTGTAGCCACATTTGGGCTGGTGCTGCAAAATGTCAGCTGGCTACTTTGGATTCAGTGGAGATGCGCAGAGGCTGATTGGCGACCCAGATTAAACTCATAACGGTCTCCGGATCCGGTCGTAGAGTAGCCAGCTTTTCGGTATTCTGTAGGATGCATTTTGGTGAGTGTGCGAGGGAGTTGTATGATTTAATTCTATTATCGGACGACCCGTCGTACGGCGAATTTCCACCCTTACGTTGTTAACACCACTACGATCCGAACAAAGCGTTTCGCCTCCTCTTTTATATCACGTACATCCAGGGACTGGAACAATTTACCAGCGGCGGTGTTTCCGTCGGACTACAATTTGAGTGTCTTCAAGCCTAAAATAAATAGGCGTAAATAGGCTCTTAATAAACTAGTGCGCTTTACTATCAACCATTGCGTCACTGCTTACGATCAGGCGGGATTGCGGTCAAGCACTAGTTTATAATTTATAAAAAAAAAAACTGATGAAGGCCATAGTAATAAAAGCTTTTTTACAAAAAAACAACCGACTTCCAAAAACCAGTACAAAGTGAAAAATAACTAATTTCGGAAGTCGGTGTCTTTGGTTTTGTATATTCGGTTTTTGACACCGACTTCCGAAATTAGTTATTTTTCACTTTGTACTGGTTTTTGGAAGTAGGTTGTTTTTTTGTAAAAAAGTTTTTATTACTATGGCCTTCATCAGTTTTTTTTTTTCATGTTAAAAGTACTATATATTCAGTTGCATCCGGTCAGACTGGAAGCGGACGCAAATATAGTTGGGAAACGACGTAATTTTGTTTAGGGGTAAAAATTAAAGTAAGTAAACTCAACTGCCTATGGTCTTCATCATCAAATTTACTGCAGACCATTATTTTAACCCAATGGGTGCAAAGTACTTATCAATATAAATGAATGAAGACCAACCACAAAGTAGCTACTGTAAACCGTTGAGGAGTTATGACAGTCACAACCCATCTAGGTGCAAAGTTCTTATCAATACAAATTAATCGAGCCCAAACACAAGGTAGCTGCTGTGAATTGTTGAGGAGTTCCTTCGACTGTCTCCCGGCTCCATCATCAGATCTACTCCAGACCTTTCTTAAATTGTAGTGCTTTTAAATACTAAATGAAAATTCTAAGAAATGCACTAGTCCCCCCTGCAATTTTTGAAAGTTCCCCTTGTTTTCTCTGGTCTTCCACCATCAAACCCTGATATCCTTATCATGGGACCACCTTGGGAACGTCTTCTTTCCAACAGAATAAGAATTATCAAAATCGGTTCATAAACGACGAAGTTATGCGCGAACAAACATAGAAAAAAAAAAGCATATATCCGGTCGAATTGAGTAACCTCCTCCTTTTTGAAGTCGGTTAAAAAGGGTTTGACATAACCAATAAATACAATTTTTTTTTTACATATTATAAACCAGCGCTTGACCGCAATCCTGCCTGCGTTTGTAAGTTAGGATTGTCCAATAAAGATCGATTGAATTAGGTTCGAATAGCAACTGCAATCTAGTCCTAAAATAAATCTGAAAAGTTTGTTTCGTGAAACGCCGAAATCTGTGGAACTACCGTTGGGATTTCATTTATTTTGTTTTGCATTTGATAGTATAATTTTTGATATTTAACATCACGTTATTCTGTTAGGAGCCGAGCAAAAAGAACAAAGTCAGAAAGAATATAATCATGACATAACATAATCTATACTAATATATAAAGCTGAAGCGTTTGTTTGTTTGAACGCGCTAATCTCAGGAACTCGACCCGATTTGAAAAATTCTTTTTGAGTTGGATATCCCATTAATCCAGGAAGGTTAAGGCTATATAACATCACGCTGTGACCTATTTTTTAATAATAATAATAATATTTTATTTGACACAAAAAAACATGTTACATTTGTACAGATATATAAGCCATATTCAAATTTTCTTAATTTTTACTGAAGGCATCCGTGTCTGAACTAGATAAAGAAATATCTGTGTCTCAGACAGCAGCGCTCTTCCTTAAGGTGATACATTAAAATACTACCTTAATTAGACATATTCATAATAAAAGATATATCATTACACAGAGATAGAAAAAATAAACTTAAAACAAACAAAAGCTGTGTGGAGTGTTAACCTCTCGGTGAGTAGTTTGTGAGAGTGCGTGAAAGAGTGTGAGAGGGTGAGTGTTAAAAATATACTTTATACCTATAGGATTTTACCTATAGGAGCGGTGCATATAAAAAAAATATATCGAAACATACGCGGGTGAAACCGTGGGGCGCAGCTAGTCAGAATATAATGTTCCCACCCCTGGGACACTGGTCTCGTCTCGGTGAAAGGGAGTGAGCCATAATCTACCTTTGGTAGTTGTCACATGTCTTCGAAGTGTTGCCTCTAGGACATGCCGGTTTCCTCACTATGCTTTCTATCACCGTTTTGAGAGCAGTGGTGTTGAAAATCCATACTAATATTATAAATGCGAAAGTAACTCTGTCTGTCTGTCTGTTACGCTTTCCCGCCTAAACCTCTCAACCGATTTGGATGAAATTTGGGACAGACAATCTTTAGACCCTGAGAAAGAACATAGGCTACCGTTTATCCCGGAAAAATTTGATGTTCCCGAGAGAAATCTAATAAGCGCGATATAACCGAACTCCACGCGGGCGAAGCCGCGACAATCAACAAGCAAAGACAATCTTTAGACCCTGAGAAAGGACATAGCCTACCTTTTATCCCGGAAAAATTTCATATTCCCGAGGGAAATCTAAAAAGCGCGATATAACCGAACTCCACACGGGTGAAGCCGCGGGCGGTAAGCTAGTAACATTATAAATATTACCATAAGGAAATCCGTACTTATTCATTTTCGCCAGGCCTACCATGAGCTCTTAAGGCGATGCAAACAAGTCCATCCAATGCGTTCCGTTGTCGCTGCAACGGCCATGCGGTGACGTCACCCTTACGTAGTACCATTTCACAGGAGCAACCTTTACATTGTACAGTTGGAGTGCATGATAAACAAACACTTCATTAGTCACAGCCACTGCTAGCATCAGTACCGTCCGATTGTGTTTCTACCGACGGATAATGTTTATACGACTGTCTGTCCGGTTGAGTGTTCCGGGTAACGCGTGATATGATTTTAGCACTGCATGTTTATGTTAATGCTTCCTCATTGACATGATTTCCAAGAAGTATCAACTACATTATTATATGTATAAGTATAATTATTTTCAAACAAATAACTAATCTTTTTTAAAATTTGCTACACATAATCTATAAATTAAAAGGTCTTTAAATTTCAGATTCAAACGATCAGATCTAAAAGCAATCTTAACTATAACTAAAGAAAAGCTACAAACATACTTCAAGTCCTTATTATACCTGGGGCTTTTATTTATTTACATTTCCATTTTAATATTTTATTTTTGGTTTTTGCTTTGTTGGTACTTTGGCGTGGCTAGCTGGCATATGATAAATAATTTCATTGTTGTTGGTTTTTATTTTTTGTATTTGTATTTGTATGTGTATTTTTTTTTAATGAACAAACAGCTGTGCTGCTGGCGAGATTGTTCGGCCACTTCTTCTTCCCGGCGAAAGCACTAGGAAGTGTCGATGGGTGGGCGTTTTGGGGGACTGTCTTATGTAATATTGACGTTCAAAAAGTGCAGATTCTCAGACTAATTTGAATAAATAACTTTTGATTTTGAGAAATGAAAATGCCACATTCTTATTCTAAATCTCGCCAATTCTGCCAAACCACCGTGTTGTTAACACGGTTATTAATAACTAATTCAATCGATATTTATTGAACAATCCTAAGTTAAAAACGTTAGTGACTCAAACTCTGTTATAATTGTATTAATTGGTTATGTCAAACCCTTTTTACTATGGCCTTCATCAGTTTTTTTTTTTTATAAATTATAAACTAGTGATTGACCGCAACCCCGCCTGATCGTAAGCAGTGACGCAATCGTTGATAGTAAAGCGCACTAGTTTATTAAGAGCCTATTTACTCTAGCCTTGAAGACACTCAAATTGTAGTCCGACGGAAACACCGCCGCTGGCAAATTGTTCCAGTCCCTCGATGTACATGATATAAAAGAGGAGGCGAAACGCTTCGTTCGGATCGTAGTGGTGTTAACAACGTAAGGGTGGAAATTCGCCGTACGACGGGTCGTCCGATGGTGGAATGAAATCATGCAGCTCCCTCGCACACTCACCAAAATGCATCCTACAGAATACCGAAAAGCTGGCTACTCTACGACCGGATCCGGAGACCGTTATGAGTTTAATCTGGGTCGCCAATCAGCCTCTGCGCATCTCCACTGAATCTGAACTTTTGATTTTGAGAAATGAAAATGCCACATTCTTATTCTAAATCTCGCCAATTCTGCCAAACCACCGTGTTAACAACACGGTGGTTTGGCAGAATTGGCGAGATTGTTGTTAACACGGTGGTTTGGCAGAATTGGCCAGATTTAGAATAAGAATGTGGCCAAATTACAAATTTCTCAACTTTTTCTATAATTCCTTCGTTTGGTGGGTGATCATCATTAACATTGGCAGCCTTGGAGCAGGCCTCCTTCTTTTCTGCCATGGTTCTCTGCTCAGTGCGAATCCGGTCCAGTTGTTATGAGAGATCTTTTGTAGGTTGGTCACCCCACTTACTCTGAAACCTTATCATGCCACTTATTCTGAAACTGCTCAATCAATGGGTCATTGATTGATTAATTGATTTATTATTAAACCAATATGAAGAAAAGTATGTAAACTATATATCCAAACGAACTGCTACTAATTCCAAAACTTCCGAATACATTATCCAAACAAGCTGTAAATTTCCGATATTAAAGCAAGAATAGCGAAATAGTTCAGAGGAAAGCAAACATACCTAGTTTTGGTAAATCGCAACATATGATTTGCAAACATGTCTCGTCCGCATGCAAATTCTGAGTTGATTCTGTATCATTTATGACAGAGCTGAGTGGGGAGATACCACTGTTTGTGTGGACTAGGTGAGTAACTTTCGAGTTATTAAAAAGTATCCTGTGAAACTTTTCTTCATTCTCTGTTGCGCTGTAATGAAAGAGTGAAGTCCAAGGATTTTTGTAAGTTATCAGAGTTTAGATTTCATGCAGTTATCTACCACCAATATCAACCTCTTGTAAGTTACCATAATCGTCATAGTGCAAAAATTCCATATTTTACTTACCTAACAGTTCAAATAATTGATGTTCTCTGTATGAGAGCAGCGGTGGCCTCGTGGTGAATGACTGCGACACACAAGTTAGGGTCGTAGGTTTGAAACAAATCAGGCACTTTACTTTGTGTAAATTATTTAATCACCACTGCTTTCAAAACGGTGAAGAAAAACATCGTGACGAAATCGGCATGAACTAGAACCAAAAACTTCGAAGACATGCGACATCTACCAACCTGGGCCAGCGCAGCGCAGTCTTTCTTTGGGCCAGCGTAGTGGATGACCTTTTGCTTTTTTTTATATTCGTGCATACATGCACATATTATGCAATTATTATCATATTCATGCACAATGGGCCTCATACGAAGGCTCAGAGTCACACAAAGGAGTTTCTCTGCGTGATCGAATCAGAAATGAGGAGATCCGCAGAAGAACCAAAGTCACCGACATAGCTCTGCGAGTCGCTAAACTTAAGTGGCAGTGGGCAGGGCACATTGCTCGTAGAACCGATGGCCGATGGGGCAGTAAGGTTCGAGTGGCGGCCACGTAGGTTCTGGAAGACGCAGCGTAGGGAGGCCCCCAACAAGGTGGACCGATGACCTGGTGAAGGTCGCGGGAAGCCGATGGATGCGGGCAACACAAGACCGGTCAGCGTGGAAAGCCTTGGGGGAGGCCTTTGTCCAGCACTGGACATCTATAGGCTGAAGAAGAAGAAGAAGAAGATGCATACATATATGTGCTCTAAATGGGGATTGAACCAGCTCATCCTTGCGCAGCGGCCGCATTCGCTACCGCCACGCCACGGAGGCAGTCAAAAACCATTAGACATCCTCCGTATTAGCCAGACCTTGCTTCAACGGATTACCATTTTTTTTTTTTTTGTAATTCGGACAATTATCTACGTGACAATAAATTTTCTTCCCAGGAGGCAGTACCAAATCCTTTCATACAGTTTGTGCAGTCTATATTCTCAGAGTTCTGTCGCAATAGGCATAAATGAACTTCCTATTAGATGGCATCAATGTATTGATGTTAACTATTTTTATTAAATAAAACAGTTAAAATTGTAAAAAAAAAATAATTTAGATTTTCAGTACAAATCGGCCATTTCATACTTTTACGCCTATTATATTCCAAGATACGCTACTCTTTCTTCCACTATTATACACGAAAACCCGTAGTATCTCCCCATTCTACGAGGCTATCCGCATAGCCGATGAGATTTCACTGTATGTAAATAACTTGCATCTGTTTATTTACAATTTTTTTTGCCCCATTTTCATCTGTTTCGCGCTCTGCAGATCGTTCAAGTCTTATCTGTGTTGTTACAGGTCAAAATAAAAGTAGGTTTAAAATTAATAAAAAAAGGTATTTTTGTAATATTAAGAAAAAAGAATTGTTTTACGCGACTTAACCTCAAATCTATGCATTATTCCAAAAAGGATCAATAACGGAGCAACTTAACACATCCATAGCTTTGAACTGTCTCCACAAGGGATTATACAATACAAAAAGTTCTCATAATCATAGATTGTTTCGACGCGCAAAAGTCGGCTGTAAGAAAAGATTCCTTTGCCTTTTTTTTTTGTTCACCCAGTGGGAATCTCTACCAGACCGTCCTCCGTCTGAGGGTCGACGGAGGGTGTGCCGGGCTCTCACCGGCTAAACCCACTGGAGCGTTCCTCTTCTTGCCTATTGCCGGGGGTACGGGGCCTAGTTTGCATTCACCGCGTCCCCGGCAGGCTTTGACCCGCCGCGCGCGAGTTCGGCGGGTCCCTCTTCCTCCTCAGATTCCTTTGCCTCAGTCAACCCCATACAACTTAAGAATTGACGAACAGCTGATATTTCCACTTTGTATTTTTTTCTACATTCTCAAATTAGCGTGTAAACTTTTGTAACGAAATCTATTTTTGTTTTTGTATCTATAAGAAGTTAACTATTCTTTTCTTTGGGGAGTTGCTAATAGTTAGCAGCTAAATTGTTTTCTTGTCAGCTGCCAGATGGAAGCCATATTGTTTTGGACGTCAAATCAAGTTTACAATAGTTGGGGAGAGTCAGCTCTGTCGAAATGTGTACGTATTCTGTTATGTTAGAACTGAGATGTTAATAAAAATTAGAGATGCAGTTAGAAATAGCATATCATTAGGTATTGATTTACGAGTACTTACCGAAGTATTGTTTATAATATAGTAAATAGCCACTTATACAATTTAATATTTAATTATTATTAAAATTAATGCATTTTCGTGTAGTTTTTAAATACCCAATAGAATGCTAGGTAGCTAAATTAAAAGTATTTTTTAAATTCTAAACTCAGTTTTCATTTGTACGGAGTATTATTTATTCGTCAACAAAAAGATGAAAAACATATATTTAAATCATATAATCACATAAAATGAATAAAAATGAGAGGAATATAAAATAATAGGTAATATCTTTACACAAATAAACATCGCTGTCGCACCGCACACCTTTGAATTGCATCGAATCCATCAGAATACGGCCCCAAACTTCGAACATAACAAATGATCGTTCCGCATCAATTTGTCTGGAAGTCGTTAAAATCGCGTTTCCTCTTATTAATTTCTGCTCCCCTAGTACTCTGGCACGCACAGACATACGCCACCGGCAAACCAGAAATACGTTGTTATAGTCAAATTTACGATATTGATAGATCTTCCAACCGCGGTGGGGATTGTTAAAAAAAATGTCGCCGGTTATCGTTTTGTCGGCGGGATGTCAGTCAGCGAAATTGCGACCCTATATTAAGGCTGGTAAAGTTTAAATTTCAGTGAAGGTGATGATAGAAAATATAGTTGTAAGCATTAACTGTTTTAGTGTAACTACAGCTTCAGCTAGCAACTTCTAGTTTTACAACTTGATTATAATATTTATTATCACACACATAACTAATGTTAACGAAGAACAGAACAATATTCATAGAAAACAAGAAGACCAGACGATAAGGGAAAATCATGTTCTAAATTCCATCTCCTCAATATTTAAATATCGAACTGTCAAATGTGCTAAAATGGCGGCGCTTTTATATTCACAAAATCTAAATGCAATTTTAAATATAAGGGAACGCCAATTATTAATAAAGTGAATTCTAAAATTATAAGAGAAGTTCCAAAACTGATTACATTCGTAATCATAATTATAGGTAGGTTTAGATAAATTTTTTTCTGGTCTCAACCGGTCAACACCAAGTAATATTTATAGGGTGTATTTTATTCTGATACAGACTTTTGATTCACTAACGTGCATTGGTTTTGCGATATTGTTTTGTATCGTATACTTAGTGGAACTTTTTCTCGGTAGTAGGCCATAACATCGGATGCCGGCAGAAGTTACCACCCACCAGACAAGTCTTACCGCCAACTGATTCGTCGTATTCCGGCATGATGTCTGGAGAAGCCGTACGGAGGACGAGTCTGAGCATTGGTGTTGAGCTGTGTGCCGTGTACGATGCGGCAAATGTTGTTGTGTCGGGATGTTGTTGTGAAATGTTATTGTGTGACCCTCCACGTCACCAAATCCATCTGCCTCTGGCGCAGCATACTTGGTCATAAGTTTAACATTGCGTCACCTCGCTCAACTGCCGTCTTCCTTCCTATTCAATCAGTTTTTTTTGTGTGAATATGCCCTTAATAAACTAGCGCGCTTTACCAGCAACGATTGCATCACTGCTTACCATCAGGCGGGATTGCGGTCAAGCAAAATAATAAAAAGAACTAATAAGTTTTTAAATATATTTATTTAAGTTTTGCTATCAAAGCACAGTATGCAACCATCCGATTCAAGAGTGTAATTCAATATAAGAGTTGTCTTTGATATCATAATGGTACATCATACATCATACTACAGGCCGATTTAAGGCTTATATTTCTTTCAAGTTTCTAACACCCTAAAACACCTTGTGCCCTTACTTGTTGCTGTTTTACAGTCGAAGAGATATCGCTCATACGATTTTGCATCGAGTTTATATTACTCGAAATCTTGACTTGCTGATGGATAGATTCAGTACAAACTATTTCCTTCGTTATACTATGCATGGACCTTGTCATATTTTCTTAATTATTTACAAAAATAGTGGGTACTCAGTGTTTTAATTTGCGGTGGTACCAAGTACTAAATTTCATTGTTACAGTTGGTGCGCTGATGACCCTGCCATAAGAAATTAACATATTATCTTAGAGGTATTATTAGCTAAAATCTTATACTCCGTAATTTTGGAGAACAATTTTGTTTTTTTTTTTTATCTCTTTTTACGAAAAAAGGATTTCCTTTTCAATACAATGGATTATCCAAGAAATAATTTTGCATTTATCTTATTAATATTAAATGTTATTTAAACTACTTCATTTTTCTTCTTTAAATTCATACTCGGTGGTAGGCCATAACATCGGCTGCCGGCAGAAGTTATCACCCACCAGACAAAGTCTTGCCGCCAAGCGATTCGTCGTGTTCCGGCATGATGTCAGGTGAAGCCGTACGGAGGACGGGTCTGAGCAGTTGTGTTGCGATGTGTGGCGGGTACGATGCGCCAAATGTTGTTGTGTCGGGAGTTTGGTCGTAGAGAGTCTCCAGATCAATCTCCTTCTAGCGCAGCATCGTTTGGTCGTGTTGGTCTTGGGTTTAACATTGCATCACCTCGCTCAACTGCCGTCATCCTTCCTATTCCTTAGTTTTTAAGTGAATAGGCTTAATAAACTAGTGCGCTTTACCATCAACGATTGCATCACTGCTTACCATCAGGCGGGATTGCAGTCAAGCACTAGTTTATAATTATTTAAAAAAAATACCACCTGATCCTATGGATCTGTCTCACCTCTCTCCTATATGAGAGTTAAGGTTAATGTATATACACTTTCACGCAGAAACTCCCCAACGGATTTGGATGAAATTTGGCACACAGATGGCTTAAAATCAGGGTTAGCATAAATGCAAGTTTATATCTAAACAAAAGCCAAACGGCTTAAAAAAAACATAATTATTATACTTAGTCCATACTTGAAAGTGTTATGCTCCATATTTGAAAGTAATTAAAATACGCAAAATTGTAAATTAATATAAAATTAATGTCGATTTTATAATGGTTTTTCGAAATACCATGTTAATATGCATGTTATTTAAGTGATTTTATTGAAATATGCAGCAATAGAAATTCTAATAAATAGTTAGCATGTAAAAGGCAATAATCATGTAAATAATAGGAGATTTGTAAAACGTTCTGATAACCCTAAATTGGTTTATTTACCTCTATTCTTTATGCCATTAAAGCCATGGGCAGCTTGTCTTATTTGTAAAACTAGCACCAACTGAGGTTTTTTTTTTTGACTAGATCAAATACCTAAATTTCTTATAACAGCTCCTAATATTGATGTGTAATCGTTTCGGAATAAATTCACGAAAACTAAGGTATGTAAGAACTGCATAAGAATCCGTAGTTTGATTATTCTTCATGTATCTCCAATACAGAATAAAATAAAAATATATTAATTGAGAAACGTACTGTAAATACAAACATTTATAAAAAAATAATATAACATCTATAATGTAGATGAATGATTCTCACACTTAACTCGCGTACAACTCACTCCAGACTTAAAGAGAGATTAGATAATATTGATTGTTTCTCATAGTACGGGGCTAGGATTTATTCCCCCAACACAAACTTCCGACACCATTTGAAATTCATTCTTCACAGAGACGTGTGATGTAATAAAAAATGCGACAAGCGCGAAGCGATTGGAAAACATTATTCCGTACATTTTTAATTTTAATCTGAATAGATTAGATGTGAATTCTCACACATTCTACAGATTCTCTGCGGAGTAGTGGCCTAGTGGTATCGGCACTGATTTACTAGTTTTAGGCCGTAAAAATTACAGTAGACACATTTTTCCTTTATTGTTTAATTGATTTATAACATCGTTTAGAAACCGGTATGACGTAGAAACAAAAAAAACAATCGCAAACATGTAACATACACCAACCAGCATTAAGCCAGCGAGGTGGATTACGACCCACAACATCTCAAAAATAGGCGACCCGTGACCTAGCTAACAATCTCAATCAACCAATCAAAACAGTCAATGAGTAGCTGGTATAGTTGTTGCAGAAAAAAGAAGTGAAATGAATGTGTAAAACAAAAATATGGTCATGTACAGACGACAGCACGCTAAGCTGCTACAATATGTCATATTTCTTTATTAATTTTCAACTTTATCGCTCGAGTATTAAGGCTCAAGATAGATTGGGAATATTTAACAGTTTAGGATAACTTAACCTGAGTCCATGGACTTTCCTGCACGTTCTTCTCCATAGAGATCTACGCTTTGGGACGTGCAATTAAGCTTCACTTTTCATGGACTGACCGACATTGACTAATCAAAAGCACCAACGGATGGTTAATTTGAAATAAACAATTTTGATTTGATTTGACTTGTTATAAGAATTTCGTGTCGATAATGTAAACGACCTCAAATTTATAATAATAAAAAATCTGGCTTCGTAGAAAAGTCTTTTTTACCATTAATAAATAAACATATTATATCTACTTTCGTCATATCCACGAAAGTAAAAACAAAACCACTATTATATTTCCCTCTGTCACTGTTAATTTGATTTAATGCTTTAAAACCAATTTAACACTGACAAACGGATATTTTCGAGCAATTCCACCTGACATTTTTCCAGCTGCGAAACCCCAAAATAGCTTCACATATAAGGCAGTGGCTCTGTATGATAAATTATGCACCCCTCGATTTTGAGATTGCTAGCGCGATGCATTAACGTTACCCGTTTGATATATTTTTTTTACGTCAAGGTAAATGGTAGTCAAATGACTATTATGGTTTAATAGACTTGGATGTAATATAGGCGGGTCGACAATATATATTATCTTCTATTCGGCCAACACTTGTCTTATCTTCTGCATCGTTCGCTCTGAAAAGAGTTAATTTCATTTTCAACTGTACTCAAATTCAAAATACATATGTATTTTACTTTACAAAAATCTACATCGGTATTTTGGAAAGTTAGAACCTAGTTGCATGATTTCGATTAGTCATTTCCAATGGGAAAGAGACGGCTAAAAACTGAACCATACCCTTTTAAGAATAATTGTCGTTTACTATGGTTTTAAAATACACTAAATATATAGAAATGTGTTTATGTAAAGGATATTGTAGGGCTATCAATAACTACTAGGAACTTAAATTAGACAATGGTAATAAAATCGAAGTATCTAAGAGTTTTTAAAACAACATACATTCTTGTGTAAACAGCACAGCATTCTGTTCCATTGAACTTTAAACGTGACGTCCGTAAAGCAGAACTGGCTGGCAGGTATATGGCAAAATATTCATATGTCATCAAAATTCTAGTACCTATCTGCATCAGCTAATTGGTACCGCAACAGTACGATAGTCTAGCATTTGAACTTAGGAATTAACAAACTGGTTTGGAAAGAAAATTTGGGCTGGTCTCGATCTGATAATTCCTATCAGATCGAGACCTGCCCAAATTTTCTTTTCTTTTCACGCCAACAAGAAATTAAAGTGTATTGACATTTAACAATACTTATGAGACACAAGCCGCAGTTATTTTATGTAGATCTTATCGTCTTTTTGCGGTTGACATAAAAAAGAAGCAAAGGCATTGAGTCATTATTGTCCGCATTCCGCTGTATCAGCTGTGACCGAGTTTTACGAAGAAATCATGAATACAGCAAAATGTAGACAAGTACCAATATGACAGCCTCCGTGACGTAGCGGTAGCGGACGCGGCCGCTGCGCAAGGTGGCGCGGGTTCGATCCCCGCACAGTGCAAGTATTTGTATGCATGAATATGAATATTTACACTGATCTGGTCGTGCCTCGGAAAGCACGTTAAGCCGTTGGTCCCGGTTGCCATACGAACATCTAGTGGCAGTCGTTACGGATTGTTGGAGCCCTCAAAAGTCCAACAATTAGTCTTACTTCAACGCTTCGATGTCGCCTTCGGGTTGTGGAGATCAGACGGCAGTCGCTTCACGGAAAATGTCGAAGTTTAGCCATATCAGCAGTTGGACTGGTAAAAGCGGACCCCAGACTCCAAAGCTGAAAAAGGCTTCGGATGCGACTGGAATTAACGCTAGGATGATGATGATGATGATGTAGACTTTTACAGTAAGGGTCAAAAGTGGAGTACCACTTTTGACCCTTATTTTTATTGCAATAAAGTTCAAAAGTGGTAATGCACTTTTGACCCTTGATTGTACCAATGTATCATTTTAATATTTTGTGTTGTTAATCAGATTTCCTAGAATTCGAATCGTAATAAATTTTATTCTAAAGTTCGAGAAATCGTAGATGTAGGTTAAATTAGGGCAGAATATTCATACCTAGAGTTATCAGTAGGTTAAGACCTACTGATTATTATATTATTGATTTGAACACCTCTTTTAGATAATATTAACTACTAGATGTAGATACTTTGCGATTTCCCGCATATTTGTGTTGATTCCGTTGGAATATTGGAATTATAAAAAAGCAACTTGGGTATGTCAGTACTAAAGATCATAGTCTACCCATATGCCAAATTCTACCCAAATCCATACGGCAGTTTTAACGTAATTAACGAACATACATACAGTCAAAATTTTGCTGTATATTTATAATATTAACTTAAATAATACCTTTGTTTCATCACGCAAGAAATAAACAATTTGGAATCCTACGTAATTGATTAATTTAGCGACCTCATTTCTTCTACTACATTTTCTTCGTCTTAAGCTATTTATAAAAACGTAGGTAAACCTTTATCTCAATCTCTATATGGAAGATCATCTCCTGAGATTATTATATTCCCTATTCCTGTCTCATAATGTGTGCGAACTACGGCGCCACGACCCTCCTTCCTTTTATCCCTACTAGCTGAATCACTGCAGCTTAATAGAGTGTAAATTTATTTATCTGCCTACCCCGTGACTGTCTTTATTTGGCTCTAATGTTTTCATTTCATTATACTAATCGCCATTATCGTTTCGTGGTCGTTGGAATAACAATGATTAGGTTTGAGTGAAATGTATCCTTGTGGGGTGTTATTTGGTGTTATTGTAGGTACGAGAAATATGTACCTATATTTGATTTGTGTTTCGTGTATTTTCATTAGATGATCAATTAATTATAGTTTCATTTCGGATTCTAGAGTTGTGCCCGCTTGATGGAAATACCTACACCCTGTTCAATGAGAATTATAACTGGGAACCTTTGGGTGTACTATACGAACGCCTCTGTTGAACCCTTTGAGTATTACAGGCGAGATATATTGTACCGTTAAAATTCATCTGTCTTTAATTACCATTAAATAAGTAATCTAGAGGTAAGTCCAAATTATTATGTTTAATATTAAAAAGGTTTCATTCTAAAGCTTAGAGATTCATGATTTATGCGCAGAGATTTGGCCTTCTTGCCTTGAGGGACTCCAAAGCATTTGTGCTGTAACTTGTATTTCTATTCTACATACCTGTGCTGGTAAATTATTGTTAAAAATCAAAATAGTAAGCTTTTTTTTTTAATTATAAACTAGTATTTGACCACAATCCCGCCTGATGGTAAGCAGTGATGCAATAGTTGATGGTAAAGTGCGCTAGCTTATTTAGCCTATTCATTTAAAAAAACTTAGTGAATTGGAAGGAAGACGGCAGTTGAGCGAGGTGATGAAATGTTAAACTCCACAACACGACCAACGATGCTGTGCCACAGGGAGATTGATCTGGAGATCCTCCACGACCAAACTCCCGACACAACTACATTTGGTGCATCATACCCGGCACACATCGCAACACAACTGCTCAGACCCGTCCTTCGTACGGCTTCACCAGACATCATGCCGGAACACGATGAATCACTTGGCGGCAAGGCTTTGTCTGGTGGGTGACCAGCTTCCATCTTGTGCCTAGCCTATTTCTAATCCAGAAATCTATACTCCCATCCATCAAAGCAATGCTTTAGCATTTTGAGCACTTTTCCGATTGACAGCAAAGCGTTCGAATTTTTAATTCCCAATGAGCCTTTCGGTTTTTTATTATATAAATCAGCTTAGCCCGTTGCAATCCACTGCTGAAAGTGGGCCTCTTCTAGACTTTTCCACGACTTCCTGTCCTGTCTGTCTTGTTGTGTCTTTCGCATTTTGTTGGTCCCAACCTTGTTGTTATTATTATATGCATTTAAGTGTTAGCTTGCATAATATAACTTGTCTAAAATGTTTTAAAGATCCCTTGTCTCTTCCTCTCTGGGGTGGGGGACACCCCGGATCTGAATATTTCCGTTCAAAGCCGAACATTAACAACAGAACTACGTACAATTAAACCACAAAAGAGTCGTTGTGTCGTACCAGCGAACTTGGTTACGACACAATCAGCGATTATTGCTGCAAGTTATTCAAACGTATCTTTTGACAGTGTGACTCCTACTAAGGAACCATTTTTTTATATTAGCTAGATTTAATAATGAATTTTAGGGTTTTTATTCATAAGGTCATTTGTCCTAATGAATAAAAACCCTGGAATTAATTATATTAACAGACACATTTAAGTAGAATTTGTCTGCTAACACTAATTTGTGATATTTATAAGTGTACTAGTGTACTGTGTGTGTCTATAGTTTGGCAGTTTTGCATGCTTGGAGTGAGAGACTTTTGGTGATATTATTTTATTATTATTATTATTATTTTGTATTTTGTTTGTTATTATAATTTTATGGTATTTAGTTGGAAGGTGCGTTTTGTTTGTGCGGTATAAAGAATTTTTCTTTCTTTCTTTCTTCTTCTTTCTTACTAGCTTTCCGCCAGCGGCTTCGCCCGCGTGGAGTTCGGTTATATCGCGCTTTTTAGATTTCCCTCGGGAACATCAAATTTTTTCGGGATAAAAGGTAGCCTATGTTCTTTCTTGGGATCTAAAGATTGTCTGTGCCAAATTTGATCAAAATCGGTTGAGAGGTTTAAGCGGGAAAGCGTAACAGACAGACAGACAGACAGAGTTACTTTCGCATTTATAATATTAGTATGGAGTATGGATAACAAAAAAAAAATGACGAACTTATTGGACATTAAAAAATCTGTCATCGCTATTGCTGTCAATGGGATGAGCGCCCGAAAAACTGGCTGCATTATCATGTTATATGGCAATCCTGATTATTTGGGCCTAAAATTGGCTAGTTGTATTAGAAAGGTTTACAAGAGGTTATTCGTCATTTAGGAGACCACTAACCAGAATTTATAGACTTTACTGGTGTGTTTAAAGTTTTTACCGATTTCTATAATTTACACAGAGTTATTAATTAGAATTAAGACTCATTGTATCTTTACCACTAATGAAGCAAAGATCTAAGCATTTTCATAGTAGACCTTCCCATACGGAAATAGCTATCACAGATACAATAAGCTTAGGAATGAGTTTGGCATTAAAAATAACTTTACCATAGGTAAGCAAAACGATTCATTTTTGTTTTTTAGGAATTATGCAAAATTTTGTGCATTCCAGGAATAATTTACAACATCGTTGTTATCGTTAACAACGTGAGTGACTAAACATCACCTTTTCCACGAGTTCTCATGGTATGAGATGTAGGGCGTCCTCACAGATTATACATCAAATCCCTTCTGTTTCCGCCATGTCTGCGTACAAAAGCGTCTTGATGAGCTAATGGAACCTCACGACCGCACAAATTGTCGGCAGACTTTTCATGTTATGGCTAGACTTAACGTGTATTTATTCTGTTTTAAATATCAGACACTATACCTTGAATACCTACAGTTTTGTTTTGATATTATTTATTGCATGCATACATACATAAAACGATACCTTATCCCACGAGGGTAGACAGAAATTAGGATACATCATCTGATGTGGTTCAGGCTACTTTTGTTTCGTGTACTTTCAACATCTAGTCATACACCCTCGGCAATTCTGGGTAATAACTGACCTTTCTAAAGAACTTCACCAATAAAGTAACTCAGGAAATAAGGCGTTTCCTTATGGTCCTTCTGATCACATCTTCCATTTAAATACCTATTTTTAGTCATCTTTTACTCATCCCCTCCACAAGACCAAGCTATCCAAGTACACCCTGTCATATTTTACTTTCTTCATCTACTTTCATCACTAAGACCATTTGACATTATGAGTTAGATCAGTTCATCGTATGATGGTCGATTTACTTTGATTATATTTCGTTGGTGAACATTTATAGTCTGACCCTTACTCTGTGAAATTGTCAAAAAAATTGTAGAATATCCGCGGACATTGACACCGCCACGATTCGGATAAAGCATTTAACCTCGACTTTTATACAGCGGCACATTGAATTGTCGAATATAGGACTGGAAAAATTTACCTGCGGCGGTCTTCCCATTTGATAACAATTCAAATGTCTTCAAGGTTTTAGCTTCTAAGACATGCCGATTTTCTCACGATGTAGGCCATAATATCCGCTGCCGGCAGAAGTTACCACCCAAGCCGCCAAGCGATTCGTCGTGTTCCGGCATGATGTTTGGTGAAGCCGTACGTAGGACGGGTCCTGCCGGGTATGATGCAATAAATGTTATTGTGTCAGGAGTTTGGCCGTGGAGGGTCACACGATTAGTCTCCCTCTGGCGCAGCTTCGTTGGTCGTGCTGTTGGGTTTAACATTGCATCACCTCGCTCAACTGCCGTCTTCCTTCTTATTCACTAAGTTTTTTTAAGTGAATAGGCTTAATTAACTAGTGCGCTTTACCATCAATGATTGCATTACTGCTTACAATCAGGCAGGATTGCAGTCAAGCACTAGTTTATAATGATTAAAAAAGAAAATGGAAATCATTTTCTTTTTTCACCCTTTCGAGAGCAGTGGTGATGAAATAATTTACACAAAGTAAAGTGCCTTCGGACCTATGACCTACAACTTGTAACCCGCAGTGGATAGTACTAGGCGATGGATAGGCATGATGTGAGTAAACACTCCAAATGGTATCCGGAAGTATTTCCTTTGTTTGGAACACAGTGTATGTGGGTAGGCAAATATAAAACTTTTATTAGTCTTTTTAAAGGACAGAGCGTCAGAGTATTTTGCTTTTAACGGACACAAAAAGTATAGGTCTATGTATTCTTTTGTCGGATTATCACTACACTGAAAATGGTATTTGAAAAATTTATACTCTGCAGCTCCAGCTCTCCAGCTCCATATGCTCCTTTTTGCAGCTATGTTATGGTGTCGGCTTTAGCTGCAGCCGCAGTCTAACCGATTTTTTTTTAATTATAAAATATTGCTTGACTGCAATCCCGCTTGATGGTAAGTAGTGATGCAATCGTTGATGATAAAGCGCGCTAGTTTAATAAGAGATTTTCTCGGTGGTAGGCCTCAACATCAGCCGCCGGCGTAAGTTACCACCCACCAGACAAAGTCGTGCCGCCAAGCGATTCGTCTTGTTCCGGCATGATGTCTGGTGTAGCCGTACGGAGGACGGGTCTGAGCAGTTGTGTTACGATATGTGCCTGGTGCGATGCGCCAAATGTTGTTGTGTCGGGAAGTTGGTCCTGGAGGGTAGCGGGATCCGAAGCACGGTGCTCCGCTGGCCGACCGCAGGTAGTTGGAGGCCCAAGTAGTGTGCCAGCCACATACGAAAGGCTGCCCCGCCAACTGCGAAAAATCCCAGGGTGGCCCCATCGTGCCGGTTGGCGACCGGACGAGAGGACCCGATGGCGATCCCTGGGGGGGTTCGGGCGTCCCCGCAGTCTCCAGATCAATCTCCCTCTGGTCCAGCATCGTTGGTCGCATTGTTGGGTTTAACATTGCATCATCTCACTCAACTGCCGTCTTCCTTCCTATTCACTCATTTAAATCTATGAAAAGGTCCAAAAAGAAAAGTAGGTGTGCACAGCGGGCGCACGTCCTCTCTTTCAAAGTGCACCTCTCTAATATTAGAGGTCTGCACTCCAATCTCTTAGCAGTACACCATCACCTTGAGACTGAGAAGCCGCATCTACTTTTCTTGAAGGAGACCCAGATCAGATGTCCCCCTGATGCGGCATACCTCGGCTACCCGGGATACTCTTTAGAGCATCATTTTCTGCAGCGTGCCGGGGTCTGTGTGTATGTTCGCAATGACATCTGTTGCCGGCGTCTCCGTCACCTCGAAGACCCTCATTTTTCGTCCTTATGGCTGTTGGTTGACACTGGTGTGGACAAAATTGTATACACCTGTGTCTACCGATCGCACAGCGGTGATCAGGAGACAACTCGGTTATTCGACCACCTCAGTGAGGCTGCCAACAATGCGCTACATCGGCACCCTGACGCTCAATTCGTCGCTCTGGGGGACTTCAACGCCTGCCACCAGGACTGGTTCTTCCCATACCAGAGGACCGACCACGCTGGGAGAGAAGCGCGAAACTTCGCGCTTTCTATGGGCCTTTTCCCAGCTGGTAGAGCAAGCGACTAGGGTGCCTGATGTAGTTGGCCACACTGCCAACTGTTTGGACCTTCTGCTGACCACTGATCCGGACAGATGTGTTGTAACAGTTTCCTCACCGTTGGGAACTTCAGACCACTGTCTGGTGAAGTCTGTATCGTCCTTCTCTCCACCAGAACACGACTGTCGTGGTGAACGGCGATTGTGGCGATACAGGTCAGCGGATTGGGATGAGATGCGCCACTTCTTTGCGTCTTATCCGTGGCAGCAGGTTTGCTTCTCTTCTGACAATCCGTCGCGCTGTGCGGACGCTATAACCGATGTGGTGCGTCAAGCTATTTTATTTTATCCCATTCAATGCCGTGCCCGTCGGTGGCTCGGCTCGCCCATGGTTCAATGCCGATTGTGTAAAAGCTGAACAGCGTAAGCACACGGCATTTCTCGCCTGGGTTGACGCTCGTGACCGCGGAGCTCCGGATCTAAGCCCCAAGAAGAGAGCCTTTAACCGTGCTGCCAAGTCCTACAAGAAGGCGCTCAAGAAGGCTCGCTTCGACCGCATCACCCATATTGGCAACAAGTTATCTGCGCAGCCATCCGGTGGCAGATCTTTTTGGTCCCTTGCCAAATCGGTTGAGGCGAACTTCTGTCGGCCCTCACTGCCTCCGCAGGTTAGGCCTGATGGAACACTGGCTCATACGGCGAGAGAGAAAGCAGGTCTCTTTGCTTCTCTCTTTGCCCATAATTCGCGTCTTGATACTGGCAGTGCTACTCCACCTAATTTACCTCATTGCGGAGCGTCAATGCCTGAGGTTCGCATTAGGAACAAGGAGGTTCTGAGAGTACT
>JADWQK010002235.1:0-157557 GCA_017933935.1 Sesamia nonagrioides
GTGTAACTTCTGCCTGCAGCCGATATTATGGCCTATCACCCAGAAATTTAGATGAAATGGTACAGCGATGGTTTATAACCAGGATATAATACAGGCGTAACCAGCGTATACAGGATACATTTGGTAGCCTAGTAGTTAAAACTCCAGCCTCCCAAGTATGAGTGCGCGGGTTCGATTCCAGGTCAGGCAAGGACAAATGTAACTTTTTTAAGTTATATGTACTTTCTAAGTATAGGTTCTTGGATACCAATGACTGATTAAAAGGTGAAGGAAAACATCTTGAGGAAACCTGGACTTTAAGTCTGAAATCGCCAACACGCATTGAGCAAACGTGGTGATTAAGCTCAATCCTTATCTGTATGATAGGAGACCTGTGCCCAGCAGTGGGACGATAAAAAAAAGAGGTTGATGATGATGATAATTAATTTTCAGGTAATGGTTTAAAGAAATGGAAAGGTGTCGCGTTGTCTCCTGACAACGAGCGCAAAGTCAAGACGGATCCTCCTCCTCAGCCCAAACCCAAAGAAAACGAGCCCGTCCAAAAAGAAAACGTGAAACCTGAACCGCCGAAAGACAACACTTGCAATGAACCTACGGTAAATTATAAATCCTATATACAATATGTAAAGAAAACCCTGTCCGATCCGTGAAGGTATTGTTAGGTATCGATAACTGATTCTACTAATGCCCACAAAGACAGGCTAAACTTAAAAAAAAATCCCCTAAAAAATAAATATTATTTCGCAAAAAGAGGTAACTGAATACATGTGCGGTAAGCAACCCCTTCCGTGGGCGGCGGGGGGCAGGGCACGCGGCACCTGTGACGTGTCCGCGTCGCTATTCGCTTATAATAATACCGGTGTTGTCACTTTTTTAAAAATTACCAATTTTCGGGGAAATTGGAATTAATTCCCGGGAAAAAAGGATTATTTCAGAATTCATTAGTATTGTTACTATGATGATTATGTAAAATTTTAAATTATATTTGGTCAAGTGTTTACCTTTTTTTTTTTTTTTTTTTTTTTTTTTTTTTTTTTTTTTTTTTTTTTTTTTTTTTTTTTTTTTTTTTTTTTTTTTTTGACGCTGTGGTAATGCATTTACGCACCATACCCCGAAGGGCGTGTGTGGGACTCGCCCAGCCGAAGCCGGGAATACCCACTAAACCCACAGCGGCACAACGACATCGCCTGAGTGGCAGGGTCATGGGAAAATGGCACAGCCTAACTACCAATCCCCCGCCGGCGATTCCCGCCTAGGGCGGGCCCACAGTGGTCCCTCCACTCCACAGGGAGGGGCCGGGCTGGGTACGTCTTTTGTGCGAAAAGACGCAGCAGCCAAGGGTTTTTTAGTGAGGTGTCCTTCCTCTTAGCCCCACTCGTTTGCCCGGAGGCAAACGGGGCCCCCAGCTCCTCTCAATGAGGAGACCGGGTTGCCCGACGGTGACCCGGAGTTCGGGTCACGTCAGCCACCTCGGGTGGTGGCCGACCCGCCGCACGTGTGACCGCCGAAGCGGTCCCCGCATCTGGTTTTGGTCCGCGCCGGTAAACCGGTAACCCCCATATCTGGGGGCCGTTCCCCTATCCGCCACCTGGGGACGCGTCCGATGGCAGGCCAGAAACTGCACACGGAGGTCAAGTGTTTACCTAACCTAACCTAACCTTTATTATCCTTATGGGTCGGACAGGGTTTTCTTTACATATTGTATACAATTATACACAACATTATTTTTTTGTTTCTGCGAATCCCGAAACTGTGTCCAGTATTTTTAATTTTAAGTAAAGAATCTATGTACAAAGTTCAAAAAGATATAATGAAAAACCACAAAGTTATGAGCTTGTTATCCTACTTGGCTGTCTCAACAAAAATATGGTTCACGTTCCGCTCAGGAGGGGAAACAGTGCGTTAACCTCTGGCATCAGCTGTTGCGCGGGCGTTCGCAGTGCTATGATCTATCGTAATCTGCGGGGTACGCTCGGTAACTACACTGCAACCATTTCTAAATGTATTTGGGAAAAAATATAACATGGTGTAAAAATGATTAGAATCGATTCAGTTGCTTATTCTGAACAAACTGTATTCAGGTTTCGCATAAACAAAAAATAACGTTTTACTTTAGTACTTGCTAAGTAGTCCGCGAAATTTAAATTTTCCTAAATTTCGCGGACTACTTTTTTTGCAATTTACCTGTTACTGGCAGGTTGTATGTTAAACGAAATATGAATAGATCATGAAAATTCTGTAAGGTGTTATTTGTTGACACTGACCGTCGGATCTGTGTGGTTACCATGAGTTTTCATTACGAGAATCGCTCATATCCGACGACCGCGTTTGGTGCTCTCGTTGGTTGAGAGTTCTTACAACCTTGAAGCGGGCCAATCGACGAGTCAAACGCGGTCGATATCGACGATCGAGTCTTCGTAATGAAAACTCATGGTAGCCACACTGCAGTACAATTCTGTTACCATCCCACCATGAAAACACATATAGCTGATGTGAGCGTAGAATGTGCGGTCATTGCCATCTAATTAAAAAAAAAATGATATCTTTTTTCTTTTTCTAATTTTTAAAATTGACAGCCTACCTCACCTAACTTTTCACGGTGAGTTTGTTACAAAGAAGCGCAAGGGTAACAGGCAAATTAAAATTTTCTTATGTTTACAGACGGTGTATTTTACACCGTCTGTGTAAATTGTAATTTGTCTGTTACCCTTGCGCTTCTTTGCTTCAGACTAAACCTAAGTCAAATTGCGGAATATCACAAGCTTTGCTTAAACTTTACTTAAAGCCGTACAAATGAGGTAGTCTCTTTTCTTATGCTGACTCATTTTAAAGGATTTTGCTAAACAATTGCTTCATATGTCTGAAAAGTTTATGTCCTCAACAAAGTAAGTAAAGTAATGACTGTTGTTGAACTGGTAAAATGAAAACTATTCCTACTAAGTACTTATGTGTTACGTTATTGTGTAAAAGGGTTAGGTAAAGTTAAATACTCTTTTATAAGAAAAACTAGCTTTTAAGCTTCGCCCGCGTGGACTTCGGTTATATCGCGCTTTGTAGATTTCCCTCGGGAATATCAAATTTTCCAGGATAAAAAGTAGCCTATGTCCTTTCTCAGGGTCTAAAGATTGTCTGTGCCAAATTTCACCAAAATCAGTTGAGAGGTTTAAGCGGGAAAGCGTAACAGATAGACAGACAGAGTTACTTTCGCATTTATAATATTAGTATGGATAATCAATTCATGCAGCATTCTTTGCATAAGTATTGCTTTCAGCAATCTCTTATTGAAACTATATCTCATTTCAGATAGTAACAGTGGAACTAAACCGTGGCTGGAACAGTCGGCTCGGATTCAGCGTTCAGAGTCATCCTGAGTCTGGTCAGAGCTACATCTCTGCTGTGTACAACGACAGTGTAGCTGCGCGTGATGGACGGCTAAGACATGGTGATGTTATATTGCAGGTAAGCCAACTTTTTTTTTGTAACATTGAAAAATGCACATAGGTTCAAGAACAATCCAACAACCGCATTCATTAAGCTGTTTTACATAAAAGCGTTACCAAAGAGGCAAAAATATACAGATAAATCAAAATTTCGATAACTCCAGATTTTCGACTCCAGACTTTCGATAACGACATAAGCTCTTTTATTTGCTGTAGCGTTCGTTGTATGAGATGAAAATGCCCTGGCAGACTTAAACTGCCGTTTTTCTCCGCCATTTTCGTGGCCCCTCACAAAAGCAGATGAAGGCCTACTAACATCTACTTTTATTAGGAGGCCTCGAAAGCTATCAACCAGAACTGCAGCAAATCTCCAAAGGCAAAGGAAAAATCAGACCGTGAAATGCCCCGAGCATGCATTTAATTGAAATCGTACACTTTCTTCTTACAGGTTAACGATGAAAACGTAACATCTATGAAGACACCAGAAGTCATCGACCTGCTGCGAATACTAAGGGGCTCTATTTGTATCACGGTTCTGCGGCCGCCGAACCCACAGTGAACATAAATACCAGCACATATTATTTTGGAAGAAGCACGCCCCTAGGCCTGCATGGAACAGGCCTGGTAGGAAAAATGGATGCCGTCGGTGAACCCGAGATAAGGATGTTACCCACGATAGGGAGACAACACGCACCAGAAGAAAGTAAAATAGAATAAAAACGAATCTCTACTGCAATGATGATTTTGTTAATCATTGCACATTGATTGTACCTTCATGACATTTATTAATTCTATTAAGGTTCAATTTCACTATTGTAACACAATTAATATCATAGTAACTACACGAAGACATACATACCTACATACGTTCATAAATATGAATGTTCAAGATATATTGCTAACTTGTGGATTTGTTAAGTCAATGTTATTATTCTATTGTGTATATGATCAAAGTTATCAAAAGACTTAAATAGCTAGATTAACTCTCAGTTTACTTAGTTACGAGATAAAATGAATGACAAGAGTCAGTTCTCATATAATTGATAAACTATTTGATAATAATTTGCGCCATTGTGTGTCAGTGGTGTCAAAACGAAACTGACATATATGACTGTTATTTGACGCGGTAGAGCGAATCTAACGATTTAAATCTTTATTTAGGTATTCGTAAACAAATTTGATAGACAAAACATTGAGTTATATCGTGTATTTTTTATAATATATTATGGACATTATAAAGCATAGCTTCATTATTGAATCCTACATGTATGTAAATAATTCTCACAATCTAATAAGTACATGCTGTTTTGTTAAAGTTCCTAATAATGGATCGTGTGAAACTTTTGACGTCGTAAATAATATTTCTTAAATTTGATAAGTTACATAATAAAATAATTTATTTTCGGAAAAGATCTCTGTAGATATCTCAAAAAATATATTAGGAAAATAAACAAATCTATCGAAATATACATCATTATATTTATTTATATGTATATCTATCTTACCCGACCAATGTAGATACTCAAAGATAGACTAATAAATAATGAAAAAACAAAGTATTTTATTTTAAGTTGAACACGGTGATTGAAAGGCAATAAGCAGCTTTTATTTTAGAATTAATATACATTATTATGACTATTAAAATTATGCAATTTGAAAATTATGTATTATAGATTCTTAGTAGCTGATCCGGCAAACGTTGTTTGCCAAATAAATGTTTAAAAAAAAATTATGTCAATCTCTAGTTTACGACCTATTCTCAAACCTACCGATAAACACAAAAAAAATCATGAAAATCGGTTAAGCCATTTCGGAGGAATTCGGTTATAAACACTGTGACGCGAAATCCTATATACTTAGCCTAGAAAATGACTTACAGAGTAGAGATTTAAATATAACAAGTTAAGGCATCTGGCGGCCTATTTTTGTGCAAATATAATAAAGTCCCTTGACTAATAAAAAGTAGACTATGTTATTGTAGAAAATATTAAAATGTCATGAAGTATAGCATTCCAAGAGGTTAGCCTTTGTAAATAATGTAAAGTTAAAAGACAGTTTTATGTAGTCGTTGTGAAATTGCGTTATGTGTAATTGTCAAATGGGACTAAAATGCAAAATGTCGTCTAAGATTTTAGTTTTTTTATTGTTCATTTAATATTTTGCTCAAATATATAATTGTAGTCAGAACACAAAAGTAACTTTGATGATTGCTCGTAACGTATTATAGAACCGTTTTATTAACATATTTGTAGAGTAACAAGATATTTATGACGCGTAAGTACATACGACCTACGTGTCAAGTGACGAATTGCATGCGACCAGATTCAGATCTCTGGTCAATAATAATAATAAAAGTACCTACACAAGTTTGTCAAACTGCGCTAGTTTGACAAACATTATTAAAACGTTGTGTTACATCGCTAATAAAATTTAAAATTAATGCATTATACGCTATACCTCCTATAGGCACTGATTATAAATTCTAGTCAAATCTAAATTTTAATTGAAATTATTACACAGTTAGCCTTTGAGAAATATTATATTGACGTAAAACAGTAGTTAAATAATATTCTTACATAAATAAATAAATATTATACAATATTCACTTTTTGATTTCTCATAGGTGTCTATTTGTTATAAACTTGAAAGATTTTATCAACAAATCTATTTTAATATTAACGATACTAGGCTTAAGTTAATAAAATAATTGTTTAGAGAAGAAGTATTATGAATCATTACCCATAAAAAAAAACAAAGCTGTACGAATCAATCAACTGATATTCTAAAGTAATTGTGATGGAATTGTGTTAGATTAACCGTACCACGTACGTTCTAGAGATAATAATATGCAATTACAGTAGGTGCAGAATGGCCCAGTAAAAAGCACCTTTATACTGCTATGATATAATCACTATAAAAATAAATTACCGGGGTCTGCAACCAATATTTTAAGCTCCATATATTTTTCAAGCACTCCATTATATGCTTACTAATATTTTTGCTGAAATTCTAATTTTGTACAAATTAGCAGCGCTAAAAGCGACTTGTTATAAGATAGTTAGTAGTAATCCCCGGAACCAAATTAGCACACCCAAAATACATCTCTATATTATTTTTTCCCAAGAAAAAAAGTTTTTTACGCATCCGTTGTGATTATTAATTCAAATAGAATCACTAGAAATTACATAATTGCGTAAGTGGTAATTCGATTTGAATACTATCGTGGCACGAAGTAAATATCTCGACCATAGAAGTATTAGATCATATGTATAGTGCCGACGATAAATACATACGACTTAATGCTTCTAAGGCCGATATGTACCAGAGACATTGCCTTTGTCAATTTGCAAACCACGACAGGCAACAGGCACGCCTTGTATGACAACAAAGTAGGTACAAGTACATACGTCACGATTAATCGTGACACAAGCTTTGTTTGTCACTTAATGCGTGATAAGTCTAATGCACGTTTCATAAGTAAAAATATAGTTTTAAAAATCGCGTATTTTATGATTGTCCCCAAATACTTCCACCCTCGAATTCATGTGGACGCAGTTAAACAGAACGGACTTAAACTACATTAAGGTATATTGGCCTTCCCTTGTTTACAAACCAAATTAAATTTTAGTTCAGTGAATCTACTTCTTTATAGTTCATTAAGAAAAGGACAGAACATAATATAGTTTAGACCTGTCAAATTAGCCCGCGCTTGACTTATATTTATTAATGTGTTTTTGGTCGCCATGTTTATAATCGCGTCTAAAATGTCTATGGAATATTTAAATATGAAATTTTTTTTTAGGGTTTGTTATCTTCTGTCCTTTTCTTAAATAAATAGAAAGAATAATATGCACTGAACTTCAAAATAGTTTAGTTTGCGAACAAAAGAATCGGCGCCATTGTGGTTCGTTATTTTATTACTTTCTGTTCAACTGCGTCCATTTATATTTCTTGGTGCTCCTTCACGATTGCACATCGCTTGCTAGTCTCATGCCTTATCAAAGTCTGGGTCGTAGTCGTTATGTGGACGTTGATATTATTTCACCAATTGTCGTGTCAGTCATAGAAATATTAATGGAATGTACGATAAACTTAATTACCTTACTATGATACGAATAAAAATATGAAATTACATTAATTTGTAGTATTATTTTACTGATCCCCAATTTATTACCCTAAACTTCTATTAACCTTCTCGTAGTGGCTTTAGCCTGCAACCAAAACAGCTTATAATGCGCATGCCTTCATTACCCACATTCAAAATCAAAAGTCATTTATTCAAACTAGGCTGAGAATCAGCACTTTTTGAACGTCAATATTGCATAAGACAGTCCCCCAAAACGCCCACCCATCGACACTTCCTAGTGCTTTCGCTGGGAAGAAGAAGTGGCGGAAGAAACTCCCCAGCAGCACAGCTGTCTGTTCATTTAGAAAAAACACAATAGTTTATACAATACTATGTAGGTACAGTAATACTAGAGAAAAAATAAAAAAATGAATATACAAATATGCCAGCTAGCCACGCCAAAATATCAGAAAAGTAAAACAAAAAATAAAATATCACTGAAATGAAAAAGTAAAAACTTATTACATACCTAAATAAAAGCCCCTGGCATAAAGGGCGTGACAGCTCACATATTTGTGCATTGTAAAAAACAAATTATATGAACTCATATAATATGTCAGTAAGCTAATTCTGGAGAAGAAACACAAACATTGTCTTGAGTTAATCAGAGCGACCAGCTATTCTTATCATTTAAATAGTCATTTACAAAATAATATGCCTTTGAGCAAAGCATTGGCTACTAATGCTGAAGCAATCCTAGCTTTCTTTAATTAAATATGCATCGCTAAGATGTTAATAACTTGAGTGCGTACCCACACTACCTACACCATAATCATTTCAGCCGAAATACATCCACTATTGGACAAAGGTCTCCCCCAATCTTCGCCGCTTTGACCGGTTCTATGCTTTTCGTATTCAACGGAATTCTGCGACCTATAGTACATATTTACTCATCTCCCTTCCGTGAAAGTAGGCTTTAATTCTGTTTTGTCTGCCTCCTTAAAATGCTTTTTCAATTCGGTCTTATTCTACCCAGCAAATTGCCCTACCCATCCAGTACAGAGGTGTAAATCTCAGTGCAACGTCTTGTAAGTTGTCGAACCTCTAGGTTCAACACGAGCTTGTAATTCGACACCGAACATTAGGCTGTTAAGTAAAGCGCGAAAGTATTATAGTGTTTTAAAATTTCTAGCAAAATTCTAGAAGACTAACTTTGACAACAACACTACTAGTACGCAGACAAGCTACTAATCACTATAATATTATTCATGTTCGTTCATAGTATGATGCAGTAAACTGGTATTGGTAGGGCGGAAGCAGACTGCATAATTTTGAAATAAATTATATGTAAATATATTACGATGTTTACGGTAGACGGTGAAAGCGCTCGCCACAGTGTACCAAATATCGGTATTTATACTAAAAAGTTTAAATTCTTATGTAAAGTATGATCAGCGTTCTTTCACCCGTCACCTATCACCTATTACGAATGCTAAGAATCAGCGGGCGGAACAATCGAACGGTGTTCCTACCATCATCGATCCATGCAGGTGTGATCACACGAGCAACTTAAATTGCTGAGCTCTGAGCAACAATGGTCACACTGTTGGGCAAACATCAAGCAGTTTTCTGCGTATCGTGATATGGTATAGTAGCTATTGCTCGAGATACCACCCAACACTCTATTGAGCGTTCAGAGGCAATTTAATAAACTAGAGAACATAATAAAAAATTCATAAACAAAAGCAACTGAAGCTCATTTTGCTTAAGCAATTCCAAACCAAATTAAAAAAAAAAAAAAAAAAAAAGACTGATTTTTCGCGCCTCATATGAAAAGAAGAGGAAAAATAGATCTATACTACCTGCGGCAACAGTTGCCGGGCAACAATTGCTGGAAAAGTTGCTGGTGTAAGTGTGACTTTAACACTTGGAAGCACGCCATTAGCGCCGGCGGCTTTTTGTGGCGTCGCGTGCAAGGGAAATGTAAATCGATGTGTTCGTTTCATACGAGGTGATCACTTTTGATAAGGATGAGCTTACGTGTTATATCATAGACTTTTTAAGACGATTATGGTGTTTAATGTGGGAATTTCGCAAGCATTTTTTAGTTTATTTTAGAGCGGAGCTACAAGCTAGAACGAAGGTGACTAGCAGAATATGTACCTATAGGTACTTAATTGCACACAATAACAATATTCATGAGTTCAATAAGAAAGTAATCATTTGAGCTTAATTTACCAAATCCAATCTTTATTTGTAGCATAGGGGAAAATTGTAAATTGTCTTATTTCGTGGAGGGACCATTATCTTCTAGTCCAGGTATATTATTGAAAGAGTTTCTTTGTGGCTTAAAGGGGCAGCAATAGTGGACGAAAGACCATTATCAGACCCGTCACTTAATGTGCACTCTGGCGATCTTTGACCCGCCACTCAGCGAAACTGCTTGGTCAATGTCATTACCATTTGTATTGGTACGCGAGAACCGCTCGAATGAGTGAATTGAACTCGCCCGTTAGGGAAAATGAGCGTGAAACTTTTACAAATTCTCCAATTTTATCCCATGGAATTGGATTTAAGTAACCCTTTTTCCAAAAACGTTTTGTTAGATTTATTGTAAAGCCCTGTAGGTATTAAAGGTACTCAACAATGCATGAGTAGTAATTTGCATCCCGTTTTAAGCTACAGTTAAACTTCTTCACAGGTAGTAAGTATGGTCAGTGGCATATGGTTAGCGTCACGGTCACCGCCCGTCCACCGACCACCGCCGACTGATGGAGCCGCCTCTCTACGCTTCGCTGACAAACGAATGTACCAAAAAACTGTCCATTTAAGTAACTATTACGACCAACCAAACTGTCGTAGATACCAAAATCAGGTCATCTTTTGTAGCTTTCAACAAAAATCAAAATTAAATCCAAGAAAAATAAACGATTATGTCGCACTAAAAAAATAATTTGAAAATAGCTTTCTTGCCAAATTGGATTTTTCTTGTCAGGTAGATCGGTAATTTCAATAAACTGAGACCACCCAAGAAATGCCAAGAAAGGTTTTAAATCCGCCGAGAAATTAATGTTACTGTTGAAAGTATTCCACCTTTAGTAAACAAAGAAAGCTGTTACTTACTCCCAAATTAAACTGTAACGGGAATAAACCAGTAACGTAGTCGTTTAAAACGTAGTATTTGCCGGTGTCAAATAAAAACACAAATATCTTCGTGAACCATGAAGACAACGTAACGAGTGGTAAAAAGCGAAAAAGAATTGTATCACTGTAACTTCCATGCTGATCTTAGCAATAAAAGAAAGGATTTAATGTTACACAATACTTGGCAATAGGTAATATGCAAGCATTGATTTATCTGTGCAAGCTACGGGTTTTGATCAATTGAAAATCAGTACCTATTATAGAAGCCAATACGGCCATACAAGTTGGACCAAATGTGGTCGCTAACAATCTAAAGGTTCTACTTTCATGTAGAACCTTAGAATTAACATGTTGGATTTTTTTTTCTATATGAGACTGTCAAGCAATCTTCTGTTTTTATAACTATGAACTAATGATTGACTGCAATCCCGCCTGATGGTAAGCAGTGATGCAATCGTTGATGGTAAATCGCACTTGTTTATTAAAAGCCTATTCACTCAAAAATTGAGTGAATAGTAAGGAAATCGAGAGTTGAGTGAGGTGATGCAATGTTAAACCCAACAACACGACCTACGATGGTGCGCCAGAGGGAGATTGACGTGGAGACTCTCCACGACCAAACTCCCGACACAACAAAATTTGGCACATCGTACCCAGCACACAACGCAACACAACTGCTCAGACTGCTTTTCAATTTTATTTACCACCGAAACAAGCATTTCTCTAGTTAATTTTTCCCAACTTGTCGCAATCATTTGACAAAAATGTGTTCGCCGATTAGGCTGCTGTTCTCCGTAGGGCAATCAAATTAACTTGAGAAATGCTTGCTTCGATGGTAAATATGATGATTAAATATGAGGCTGATTGGTGACCCTGATCTAACTCGAGTTGGTCTCCAAAGCCAGGAGGAGTCCAGGCGTAGAGTAGCCAGCCTTTCGGTGTTCTATAGGATGCATTTCGGGGAGTGTGCGAGGGAATTGCATGATTTAATTCCCCCATCTCCGTTCCACCAGTGGACGACCCGTCGTACGGCTGGTTTCCATCCTTACGTTGTTAACACCACTACGATCCGGGCGAAGCGTTTCGCCTCCTCCTTTATACCGCGTACATCGAGGGACTGGAACAATTTGCCAGCGGCGGTGTTTCCGTCGGACTACAATTTGAGTGTCTTCAAGGCTAGAGTGAATAGGCTGTTAATAAACTAGTACGCTTTACCATCAACGATTGCGTCACTGCTTACCATCAGGCAGGATTGCGGTCAAGCGCTGGTTTATAATATGTAAAAAAAAAGACAAAAAAAACATTGAAAAGTCTTTAATTTGTCCAAACAACGTTTCATGATTTCTATTAAAAGTCCATGATTTTTTTTTAAATTTTGCTCAACTATTATATTGTATCGTAGAACTTTCAATATGTCTTAAATGTGCGATACTTTTCACCTTTGAATATACATAACTCCTGGTAAACAAAATATACACCCACACAAACAATACGTAAGTACTCAGTTACGTTTATTACATAATACATATCCATTTAAACCCTCCAGTACTCTTCGAAGTTGCCTGTCATCACAATACTAGGGGATGTGGAAAAGCGTCCGCGGTTCGGCGATGTTCGGGCAGTCGCGAGCGGCCCGCGGTCTGACACACCTGTCGATAGTAGTTGCGTGCGCGCCACAGGAAGTGCAGTGAATTACCGGACCAAGCAACTGTTCATACTACACATTCAAAATCGGAAAGCGAGTACAATTTTTTTAATGTTCACTGAGACCAAGGTCTTTTAAATCTGTGAGTTTTTTTTTATTTATCTGATTTGGCAAGGGGTTTTGTTTAGACATTATGTTTGGTTTTTGTGTTTTGTTGTATTTTAGAAATAAACTATAAATTAGGTAATTAAAGTCCGATAGCGTAATTAAGCCCTAATTGAGTCCATATTTAATTATTTACAAGATAATGAGATCTACAACATTTGCTACCCAGGTGAAAAGTGTGCTAATGCCTGCCGCTAGGGCCTAGCATACAAATAATGCGGATGTATCGGGTTTATATGTTACCAATGACATGAATGTGACAGGTCATTAGTCTGCAACAGAATATGTGGTATCTAGACTATTAAACCTTGACTTGAAACACAATGTTTCTTTTTTAAATACTGTAACAGAACAATACTTTCCCAAAGTAATAAAGGAAAGACTGTAAAATTATCAACATTATAACAATAACAACATCCATTAGGAAAACTAATTTTCGCCATTTAAGTAAAAGTTAATCTTTAATTAGGCGAAGGGCCGAGATGAATTGTTCTTAAGTTAAAATTCACGCTACTTGTCACTTGTAGCGTAAAATATTTTCTGTTTGTAGCTACGTCAGACCCCCAGACCCGCATAAACAAATTATGCCGTTAAGTAGATCGTGACAGATCAAATCGTGATTTATGGGTCAGCTAATATTGCCTTTTACATTCAAACTGTGGCTCGGACAAGAAAGTGCAAGCTCATAAATTGACATACGTAAACATGATAAGATAGTAAAGTTGCAGGACGGTTTGCATTTGTTTTCAAATGAAGTAACTTATACAGGCTACAAAAGTCTGCTCAAAATTACGTATATCTATACTTTGTAACCAAAACATATGCATGATGTTATAATTGAAACAATACTGGGAAGCTATAGTGGGAAGTAATATTTCTGTAACTAAATGAGAACATTCATATCATTGTGGTCGCAGCTCGCATACAAAATTGTTTAATGTGAAAATAAGTGCAACATCTTAACCACAATAAACACTTTCATTTCTGTGAATTAATTATGCAAACAAAGTTATTCCCTGGCCGTGTAACAATTGTTGTCGTCTTAAGTTCTCATCATTAACGTAAGGTTACACAAAAATTACCTATCTATGTATCTAATCCACATGATCTTAATTTAATTCTCTACGAGTATTCGTCATCAGTAGCTGACTGGAATCGTTTAAGAATTTCACCGACGGGCGCAACTAAAAACTTAATGGGTTCCTGTGATTGTTGGAAAATCGATAGCATTGTCAAGTTCAGTTCTTGCTCAGTTCGAAATCGTGGGAAATCACGACACATGTAAACAATGTCATGCTCTAAGATGAGTCGATCAGTATCGCACTAGAAATTATGTTATTATTGCCATACAAGACACACGCGATCATAGATATTTTAAAATTGATGGAAAGGTGGGAAACAGTATCGATTGCGACAATCAGAAACGGAGGAAACTAAGAAGTTAGCAGCTCGATACTAATAGCAGTGACAAACTGTCACACCTAACATTAAACTAAACACGTATATTGAAATGGAAACTTATCAGATTGTCAGTTTCTTTGAACTGCAATTTTCATCGCTAATTGCGTCTTGTGACTCCTGTCGCTCTCGTTACTTTCATAAGCCTACATGCTACTAGTTTCGTAACCTACCATTAATAACAGGTTTAGTGATGTAAATATTTGCATAGATAACATGCATATACATAGTTATATTATCTTCCTAGTTTAGAATAACTTATACAACATTCGCGTTAGCTTTAGACAAAAGAGCTTCATAGAAAGAAGCAGAGATGACCAACATGCGTGTATATTCACCGCCAAAAAGAGCCCGTTCTCCTACTTTTCGGAGTGTATCCTTGGACTGCACCGACCGCCTTCAGCTCTTGGTAGTTGAAATTTCCTAGAACCAAACTTTCAGCGACTCATTGAGTCCAAATCCAAGGTTGCCACATTTGCAATAACTTGCCGTTATTGCAATGGTCCGGCGGTACTCCGATCACACCAGGACTGCTTCTAATATTATACAAAGCACAGGTCCGTTCGTGTGTGCCACCTGGCAACTTTGGATTCGGTGGAGAAGCGTGCGAAGAGACTGGTTCAAAAAGTCCTCCCATTTTGAACCAGCCTCCTCTCACGCCTCCACAGCCTGGAGCACAGGCGAAGGAATAGCCAGCCTGTCGGTGTCCTACAGGATGCATTTAGGAGAGTGTGCGCGGTAATTGCATGACTTAGTTCCATCAACGGACGACCCGTCATACGGCGAGTATCCACTCTTATGTTGTTGACATCACTACGATCCGTACGAAGCTTTTATACCGCGTATATCGAGGGACTGGAACAATTACCAGCGGTGGTTTTTCCGTCTGACTACAATTTAAGTGTCTTCAAGACTAGAGTGAATGCGTAGCACCAACGTGTCCTCGTGGCGGCGATCTCTCGCGTCCGGCTGTGGTCCAGGCCATGGTCCGGAGCGAGAGTGCATGCCAGGCAGTCACCTCCTTCTGCGATGCAGTGATTCTTGCAAAGGAGGAGGCGGAGCACATGAGGAAGCTGGAATCTCCGCGCCGCAGGAGACGCCCTGGTTGGGAAACAACATCGAACTCCCGGCCTCCTTAGGCGCGGGCTGCCCACTGCTCACCGCCCGGTAAGGACCAGACCAGGGTCGACAGTGCGTTGTTTCACGCGCGCCTCAAAGAGATGTCACCACATAGTGAGGGGGTCCACGAAGACCGATGCCTGGGTGAGGGTTGCAGGTTTGTCAAAAAAGAATCCGTGGCCCTCGCGCATAGGCAAGTGAAGGAACACGGGTGGATTTTAGTCAATAAAAGTCTGTCACGCCCTTCCGCACTTCCGCCAAAGATGTCTCTACTAAAGTTCATTCATAATTTGCTGTACAACTGGTATTTTGCTCTGTAATCGACTTGTACTGGAGTAGGTATATAAACCAGTTTCTAACTTTCAAATGTTCTTAATATAAATTAAAATATTGTTATTAGTCAGCGTGTTGCGCAAAAAATTGATATTACCTATATTAAAATCAAACGGAGTGGAAAATTCAAAATAAAAACAAAATGCAACTCCACGAGCAGTGACCGCATTGATGAAAAACAAGATTAACAGTCAAAATAAAAAAAGAGGATAGAACTTTGAATAACAGTTGAACGTTTTTGTATTGCATAATGTTACTAAAATCGAAAGTATGGGATTTAGACAAAAATAACGACATGGACACGAAATACGCATAATGCCTGGTGATTAACCTCTTCGGTGAAATATTTTAACTTGTGTGTATGTATGTTTTAGTCGTTATTCCGTACACGATCGGTTAGGATCGGTATCCGTATCGAACTTTTTGAGGGTTACAACTTTGAATCAATTTTAAACGGGTGATTGGATAATCCAAATGGTTTTTTTTTATTTAACATTATTTACAGACAGTAGACACAGTTGTCTATAATATAATCAACCTATAATATAATCAATCAATTTTCTCGGTGGTAAGCCATAACCTGGGCTGTCGGCAGAAGTTACCACCCAGCAGACAAAGTCTTGTCACCAAGCGATTCGTCGTGTTCCGGCATGATGTCTGGTGGAGCCGTACGGAGGACGGGTCTGAGCAATTGTGTTGCGATGTGTATCACGTACGATGCGCCAAATTTATTTAATTTATTCACCTCGCTCAACTGCTGTCTTCCTTCCTATTCACTCAGTTTTTTGAGTGAATAGGCTCTTAATAAACTAGCGCGCTTTACCATCAACGATTGCATCACTGCTTACCATCAGGCGGGATTGCGGTCAAGCACTACTTTATTATTACAATATAACTATAATTTTCCCACTGTTGGGACACAGGACTCCTCTCCGTGAGAGGGAGTGGGCCGTAATCTAGCACGCTGGCCTAGTGCGGGTTGGTAAATGTCACATGTCCTATATGGGATGGATTTTTTTTAGCTCTAGGACATGCCTGTTTCTTCACGATATTTTCCTTCGCCGTTTTTATAGCAGTGGTGGCACAGTTGTGTACCGTTTCTAAAAAATGGCACATGAGCGGCCTGCGCTCGTTCTCAGAACGCGCCATTTTTTAACCGACTTCAAAAAGGAGGAGGTTACTCAATTCGACCGTATATATGCTTTTTTTATGTTTGTTCGCGCATAACTTCGTCGTTTATGAACCGATTTTGATCATTCTTTTTCTGTTGGAAAGAAGACGTTCCCATGATAAGGATATCAGGGTTTGATAGTGGAAGACCAGAGAAAACAAGGGAAACTTTCGAAAATAGCAGGGGCAACTAGTGCATTTCTTAGCATTTTCATTAAGTATTTTAAAGCACTACAATTTAATAAAGGTCTGGAGTAGATCTGATGATGGAGCCGGGAGACAGTCGAAGGAACTCCTCAACAATTCACAGCAGCTACCTTGTGTTTGTGCTTGAATAATTTGTATTAACAAGAACCTTATACCTAGATGGGTGGTGACTGTCATTAGGGAGCTGATGACGATGACAAAGTTCAGTTCAGGGAACTCCTAAACTATTTACAGTAGCTACCTTGTATTTGGACTCAATTCATTTACATTGATGAGAACTTTGCACCCATTGGGTTAAAATAATTATCTGCAGTAAATTTGATGATAAAGACTATAGGCAGTTGAGGGAATAAAATTAAAGTAAACAAAATTACGTCGTTTCCCAACTATATTTGCGTCAGCTTCCAGTCTGACCGGATGCAACTGAATAGGTACATAGTACTTTTAACAACTAAAAAGTGTAAAATAAAAACTTTTTACAAAAAAACAACCGACTTCCAAAAACCACTACAAAGTGAAAAATAACTAATTTCGGAAGTCGGTGTCAAAAATGAATATACAAAACCAAAGACACCGACATCCGAAATTAGTTATTTTTCACTTTGTAGTGGTTTTTGGAAGTCGGTTGTTTTTTTGTAAAAAAGTTTTTTATAAAGAAACTTTTTTGGAAAAATTAATAGTATTCATGAATGGAAACTACGCGAGGCAAAAGCACCGATAAATTCTGGGCATTTTGATACCTGGTTTGTACATAAAAAAATCATGTAAAAAGGGACCTACAACAGAAATAATATATATGATTAGATATACAGTGGAATGGTCTTTTTTAATAAAAGTTAGATACTTGGCAGCTCTAGACAAAGACATGATGGAAGATAGAAGGAAGACCTTTTCCCAGCAGTGTACGGGAAATAAATAACGGCTGAAAAAATAAATAGCTTAACATCTTCATTCTAGCCAGAAGATTTCCACAGACTACTACAGCTTCCGGTACCTACAAAAAAAGTCATCAACATAATTTAGCTACTTACCTACCAAAAAAATATATAGGGGAATCTACAAAGCAAAGGGCAATGGTCGATGACATGACGCATTTAATCCAAACTAAAATAAGTAATTATTTTTACATCGCAAAAACCATCAGTGAGTAACAGACTATACCGGATGCGGTGGTGCGACGGGTTCGGTTCCCGGGGAGGCACGCTCGGACGCGCCGACACGCTTCATGCGCCCGCGCCGCTCACCTGTACCACCCATCGGGTAAATGTAGGAATTAATAGGAAGGGATAAAAAAAAACATGGCGATCACGGTGAATCATACTTTTTAAAAAGTATTCATAGCGAGATACCTACAGACCAATTAAGAAAAAAATCTAGAATATTATTTAGCAAATCGAAAGGAATGAAAAAGAAGAAAAGATATCCTCTCATAAGACTGTTTTCACGGGACCTACGGTGAGTCCATATCATGAAATAAGAGAGAATTAAGTGGAGATGCAGAAAATGTATTAGGTCCTACCCACCTATGATATCCAACAAAGGTTTATTAGCGAGCGAAACCGCAAGACCTAATAATATTTCTAGGCTGTAATAAGATTCGCTATACATTGTTACGTTTATGTCACATCAACCTGAGCCGCTGCTCATTACATTATGCACTAGCCTTAATGATATTGTCTATTGTTCACCGAATAGATGCTCACAATCATTTCGGTTAGCTTTTGCCGGAAAGTCTGCTCCTAGCTTTATTTTCGAAACGCTCTTATGTGGGTGCCTTCATACATATTATTATTAATATTGTTTACAAAATCGATATATTTTGTAATCAATGGCGCCGATTCTCTTGTTCACAAATTAAACTAATTTTAAGCTAAGTGCATCTTTTCCTTTCTATTTAATTAGAAAAGGATAGAAGATAACATTTTAGTTTGATCCTGTCAAATTAAGATACTCCATAGACAATTTAGACGCGATTAGAAACATGGCGACCAAAAATACGTCAATTTACGTCAAAAGCGGACTAATTTGACAGGGCTAAACCGCCATTTTATCTTCTGTCCTTTTCTTAATGAAATAGAAAGGAAAAGATGCACTGAATTTAAATTTAATTTAGTTTGTGAACAAGGCCCAATGTAATATGTCGTTATCGACGCAGTTGCGCTGCGAATACCTACGTTCGGTGAATACCCATGGTAGATGTGAATGGTACGGACGATAGCAGGTCAAGCTACCCGGAACTGTTAAATATTCCCAATCAACCTTAAGAGGGAACTCTAGTCATGCTTTCTCTATATAAACGTATTCCGTTGTTTTCTTCGTGGATAATTTAATGCTTTTAGAGTATTTTTTTTTATTTTTTACCCCGTGATTATACGTGAAAATATCATTTGATTTTTTCCGAAACTTAATTAATAAAAGAAATACGATACTTCAAAAACGCGAAAAATAACTCTTTTTTACCGTGACGTTCAGATGACTATTAGACAAACGTGATAAGTTTATGACAGAAAAGAAAATAATAGAAGCATAGGTTTACTTTTCCTCTAAATTTTGATATAAAAATAATTGAGATCTGTCGTGTTTTGAAAAAGAAAATAACGTTTTTACATGTTGTAGGTAAAATCAGCCTGAGCTGCAACTGTCCTTTTCGCATTTTACCGGGAGAGGTTGGAAGCAGCGCGACGGCAATAGTTTTTTTCAAATACTACACTAGAGTCCCCTCTTAATTCCTCAGCGATAAAGTTGAAAATCTAGTAAAAAATTTGATAAACAGTAGTAGCTTGTTGTGCTTTCGTCTGTATGTACCTATAAAATACCACGACGTTTCTCTTAATCATCAAGTATAATAAAATTCATCATGCAAATAGGTACATGCTCTATTCAAAACCACATCTTCTTTAACAAAACATGTTTGCATGACTGACAACTTTAACTACATAATTCAGCAACGATTTACATTGTATATTACTGAGATCTTAGACTAAAAAATGTACGTAAGTGTTCGCAATCTGAATAAGGAAGGAGTTGCCCTATAATTAACGACCGACGAAGGCCCACATACTTTCGTATCATAGAAAAAGCGGCTCACCTGCTTTTATCCACAACGGATCTTCTGATTACTGTGTTTCCATTGTTGTTACGATATTTGTAAACTGTTGCCATTCAAATTATAAACGTTATTTATGAATACCAAAACCACCGATAGTGTATAGTTATAAAACGTCACTTTTCATTTATGCAAACCTTCGATAAGTTTACAGACCTGCAACTATTTGCATTACCCAAGTTTTGCAGTAATATACTGGGTCATCATCATCATCTCAGCGTTATTCCCAGTCGCATCCGAAGCTCTTTCAGCTTTGAACTCTGGGGTCCGTTACCAGTCGTAACTGCTGATTTCGGCTAAACTTTGATATTTTCCGTGAAGCGACTGCCGTCTGACCTCCACCACCCAAAGGCGATATCGACATTGTAGTTACACCAATTGTTGGACTTTTTAGGGCTCCAACAACCCATATCGGCTGCCACTAGATGTCCGTATGGCAACCGGGACCAACGGCTTAACGTGCTTTCCGAGGCACGACCAGAACAGTGCAAATATTCATATTCATGCATAGAAGAAAGTAACCAAATATGGAATAGTCCATATTTAGACCGCACAGATTGTTCATATTCGGAAATTTCAAACTAATCAAAACGTATATCAGATTTTTGTACTAATAATTTATGATACTGATGCTTTATTTAAATTACTGATAATTTATATAAAGCAAAAACAAAATGGTATTGCATATTTGATTACTTTCCTCTACATATATTTACACTCCGCGGGGATCAAACCCGCGCCTCCTTGCGCAGCGTCCGCTTTCGCTACCGCTACTCCACGGAGGCTGTCGCAGCAATATACTGGGTATCATGCCATTATTAAGATGACATAGAAAAAGTAGCTAGAATATAGCGAGTCGAAAAACAAACAAATATAATATGGCACGTATGCTCAGATAGTTCACATTTTGCTTTCTTAAAAATTTTATTCAACGCCCTAGTATAATGAAGGAGCCCCTTTTTGTAAACAATAAATAATTCCTACTTTGGTATTATATAAACACTAAACAGCCGAAAAAAAAACTAATGCCTATTTGGATAGATTCATCAGTCAGTCATATCGAGCACCATAGACTGCCGCTGACGTATTCAAACAAATATAATGGACATGTACCAAAGGTTTTCTAATGTAACAAATAGAGAAAAATACGTGTTGATGACGGCTAGTCATGTATGTAATAAGTGTAACATTCGTAATCGCACTTAAACACGGAATGGTCAAAAGCGAGCAAGCGAGAGGATTTTATGTGCAGCAGTTTATTATAGGCCTCTTACGTTCGTATAAAAACAGAACCTCTTACGAAATTAGCTCAAAATAAGTAGAACTTCTAATTGAGGCCCCGCATTGAGGAGGCCTGTGTCCCAGGAGTGGACATTATATTCTGTTATTTTAAGTAGTTCTGACTATCCCTTTAAAACCTTTAAAAACCTTATCATCATATACGGTTCATTTTTCGCCCATATGGTCTCTATATAAAGTGTTCTTAACAATGAACAGCTCATTTAAAACCCTTTTTAAAAGAGAATTCTTAAATAAACCTTCACAATACTGATATTTCATCATCACTACATAGTATAAAACGAAGTCGCTTTCTCTGTCCCTATATCCCTATGTAAGCTTAAATCGTTAAAACTGCACATAGGATTTTGATGTGGTTTTTTTAATAGATAGAGTGATTGAAGTGGAAGCTTTATATGTATAATGACATCCATTAAATAGTGGAAAAATACTGTTATTTTTGAGGTTTCTAGTGTGATGTCGTAAATAATTACATTTCTTCCGCTTACATTGCAAACGCAGACTGAACCCTACGAGATTTATCAAAATAATGTACGAAGTATTGTACCTCTACCTACACATTAAAAAGGTTACAGAAAACTCCGCGATGGTATATGTCTATCTCTAATGGATATCCCACAATAACATTTTGTGTCATTTACTTTTTACGACAAATAATGGCTAATCGAAACGATTTTAACCAATACAGCATTAATCCTTATACAATTAAATACCTTAAATATATTATTGATTTAATATAGTTCTATATACATAGCTCTTTACGTCAAGCGGACCCCGGGCTCCAACGCGAAAGCCGCGGATGCGACCGGGACAAACGCTGAGATGATGATGATGACATAGCCTTTTACAGTATATGATTTAAATGAATGTTTAGAAAGATAAGTATAACAAATTTAAAAATTGTGGGACGTTGCGTTTGCGGCGGTACCGACCGGCCTGGGTGGTGGGAGCGGCCGGCCGCTTTGTTTTTTTTACAACGTTCACGGTTTTTCTGAAGTGTATTTAGTATCAATTAACATTGCACCCATGCGAAGCCAGGGCGGATCACTGTTAACAATAAAACATCTAAATACGAAACTAATAGCTAAAGTTACATAAAACTTTATTACTGAAAACAACTCCACGAATTCGTCAAGGGCTTTAAAGAATTTTATTTCATATTTTATGGGCAATAAGAGCCACGATTGCGATTTTCTACCCATATTGTGGAGTCGTCTTGGACGAGCAAGCAGTGCTTATGTTGGTGTATTTCTTAACAATCACTTTGTTTGTGCAAGCGTGAGAATTAAGGAATATCTTGATAGCTGAAGTTATAAGTCCGTAACAACCCGATTGCTAAATTAACCATTTATTTTTATTGTAATAGATTAGAATATTTACGAAATCTGTTTTGATATACGGCGGATATGGTAGTGAATCGCGGATACGATGCCTAGTCGTATTTATTGTTTTTTATGTCCCGTTTAAATAATAACGTAATAGAGTCCGAGTTAAAAATGTTATTATTATAATTAGTTAATGAATATTTTTCCAATTTCTCTAAATTGGAAAAGTATTCAATCTAGTTCTACTATATATACCTAACCTTCCGATAATTTTGAATAGGGGAGGGGGGGGGGGTTGTTCTCGTAATTTTAAGAACGTTCAAAGTCCGATCTAAGTTCACAAAAATACTTCTAATTCCCTGCATTTTGACAACTTTCAACATTTGTTTGTGGCCAAGATGAGACTGCGACTACATTTTGATTCTTCTGGTTAACCGTTTTTAAATGTGTATTACGTCAAATGTCTTCAAATCTATTTAAATGTCTTCAAATGTATTATAGTGAAAACAGTTCATGTTTAGAAGGTGCCCTAGAAAACAAATGCTGGTGTACTGTTGAAAGATTATCTTTAAATCCAATTTGAAGCGCCGACAACATCAATATAGTTTATGACGACACAATAAAATGGGTCACGGAAAGATTTAAGATAGTTACATACGAGTCACACAGTAGTAGAATATAAAGGAAAATTGTAAAAAAGCGACAATGCTTTCTACCTTTGCGTGAGATGCAATACATAATATATAACAGAGCTCAAATATTTGTGGAGGCACTTCCGACTTTTCGTAAAAGTTCATTTAGTACATATTGCCTTAAGTCTTATAGTCTAATACTTACTTCGTTTTGAGCTATTTTGGTTAATCTCACAAAATCCTCGTCATCATCTCAGAAACACCTAGGTATACGTATACCTACTTATAATGAAGATTATTGGAGCGCGTTTATCAAACTTTATTCTACGTCTATTTTTTTTTAATCATTTTAATTACTTATGAAATACTAAGTTGAACATCAAAAATGTGTGTTTCTCTACAAAAGATTATTATGCTGAGTAATTTATTATAATCACAGTTAAGTAGGCAGGTACCTCTTTAACTATAATATTAACCGAATAAAATAACAGTAAAGACAGTTTACTTTCCTCGTCAAGAAATTTGCTGTAAGCATAGACTACTTAACTGGAATGGTAAAAAATCTTACATTAAAGAAAGAAATTGGCGCCAAATGTGTAGTTCACAAACTAAACCAATTTTAAGTTAAGTCCATCTTTATATTTCTATTTCATTAAGAAAAGGATAGAAGATCACATTTTAGTTTAATCCTGTCAATTTAAGATACTCCATAGACATTTTTTCTTGGTTCAATTCTTTCCGTTCTTCTGAACGGAAAAGGCAAAGGCATAGTACGTCATACAGTCTAGTCTTCAGTAAATATTTTCTTGAGTAAACTTCTATACTAACTTATCCTAATTAATCCTAACTTATCCTAGCTTATCCTAACTAATCTAACTCCTTTCGTTTCCCGCGTTTGGACGATAAGGAGCGGTTTAGCGTAAAGACATGATGCGGCCACTATGCTACAATATTTCACTGTTCTTTTTGAATTATTCACTGAATGCACTTTTTACTGCATAAATCACGTGTTTTTATTTAGTAAACGACACTATAAATAATTTTAAAAGTCCAATGAAAAATGAGCGTGACACTCATCTTGACATTCCCGCCAAACCTCCTCACTCCATAGACAGTTTAGACGCGATTGTAAACATGGCGGCCAAAGACACCTCCGTTTACGTCAAGAGCAGACTAATTTGACAGGTCTAAACTGACATTTCATGTTCTGTCCTTTTCATAATGAAATAAAAAGAAAAAGATGCACTGGTCTTAAATTTAATTTAGTTTGTGGACAAGGGAATCGGTGTCAATCACTTCTTCTTATTAAATGTAAAGCGATCAATCCCTTTAAATTTTACCATGAAAACAAAAGAAGAGAAGTCAATTGTCACAATCCCTAACATTAACTATGGGAGTTTTGGCGGGAATGTCAAGATGAGTGTCACGCTCATTTTTCATTGGACTTTTAAAATTATTTATAGTGTTGTTTACTAAATAAAAGCGCGTGATTTATGTAGTAAAAAGTGCATTCAGTGAATAATTCATTAAGAACAGTGAAATATCGCAGCATAGTGGCCACGTCAAGACTTTTTCCCAAACCTCACTCGTAAGACGGGTCACGCGGCCGTCTTTTTCGCCATGAATACCTAATAATTCATAATTACGTGACATTGGCTAAATGCACAAACCGTGCGAAGCCAAAAAATAAAGAAAGAAAGAAACATTAACTATTCTTGTCTCATAATCATCATCCCAGCGTTAATCCCAGTCGCATCCGAAGCCTTTTAAGCTTTGGAGTCTGGGGTCCGCTTTTACCAGTCCAACTGCTGCAATGGCTAAACTTCGACATTTTCCCTGAAGCGACTGCCGTCTGACCTCCACAACCCGAAGGCGACATCGAAGCATTGCAGTTAGACCAATTGTTGGACTTTTGAGGGTTCCAACAACCCGTAACGACTGCCACTAGATGTTCGTATGGCAACCGGGACCAACGGCTTAACGTGCTTTCCGAGGCACGACCAGACCAGTGCAAATATTCATATGCATGCATACAAATACTTGCACTGTGCAGGGATCGAACCCGCGCCACCTTGCGCAGCGGCCGCGTCCGCTACCGCTACGCCACGGAGGCTGTCATTAACTATTCTTGTCTATTTCGTAAAAACCTCACCGTGGTAAGAATGAGTCGTATTCTACCTGCAGTGCAGTAGTTATTTTTTTTTTTCTTTTAATTTGTAATTATATACTAGTGCTTGGCCGCAAACCCGCCTGATGGTAAGCAGAGATGCAGTCGTTGGTGGTAAAGCTTGCTAGCTAATTAAGCTTATTCACTCAAAAAATCTAAGAGAATAGGAAGGAAGACGGCAGTTGAGCGAGGTGATGCAATATTAAACCCAACAATACGACCAACGATGCTGCGCCAGAGGGAGATTCTGGGGCCCTAGTCTGGTATTTTTATAAATTTGTCATTCCAACACGATTCCATTGTCATTGTGCTAAAAGTATGTAGTCTGCTAAATTCATAATGATCGATTAATTATCGGTCAGACGTCTCGTAATTGAATGGTGATAGGTTAACATTGCCGTATTGCCATGGTTATAAAACACGTTAGTAGAAATGATTTTCTAAAAATTACTACTTAATTTTTAACATTTCATAATACGGAGAGGAGTGTGAGTGTCATGAGAGGAGTGTGATTAATTACTAGAAAGTCATAATGGCGCCATTTTGTTAGAAGATTACGAAACTTGTCAAAATCAAACATTATGAGATCACTGATCTATTGATTTTGACACTATTGTAATTGCAGACTAGGCCCCTGGAGACCTGTGTTTAGAAACTTCAGAAGGTGAATGCTACTCTATTTTTCACTAGGCTTTACCAACAGATGAAATGGTTATATAAATTACTTAATGTTTTCTTATGCTCATTGCTTTTATAACAATAGCGCAAATTCCCTAACTCACAAGGTAAATTTGAGTGGAGTGCGTTTTTGTCTACTACAATAACTTTGCTGCTGCTCTTGATATCAGGATAGCCAACACCAGTTATTTTCTAAACATATAGAGCAGAGTCGTTTCGACACTTCTCTTTTTTTTTTTTTATTGGGATGGGAAATCATCAAATGACTTCTCCCGCTCTGGGCGGAGCGGAAGGGCGTGTCAGACTTTTACTGACTAAAACCCACCCGTGTTTCTTCACTTGACTGTGGGACGGCCAGGGCCACGGTTTCTTGTTTAACCAACCCGCAACCCTGACCCAGGAGGCATCGGTCTTCGTGGACCCCGTCACTATGAGCTGACATCTCTTTGAGGCGCACGTGAAACACGACGCGCCGTCGCCTCGGGCCTGGTCCTTACCGGGCGGCGAGCTGCCCACTGCTCACCGCCCGCAGGCCCGCGCCTACGGTGGCTGGGAGTTTGGTGTCATCTCCCGACCAGGGCGTCTCCTGCGGCGGCTAGTGGCGTGAGGGCGCTGGGATTCCCGTTGCCTCACGCGCTCCGCCTCTTCCTTTGCCAGCATTACTGCATCGCAGAAGGAGGTGACGGCCTGCACTCTCGCTCCGGACCACGGCCTGGACCAGGGTCGGACGCCAGAGATCGCCGCCGATCGCCGCTACGAGGACACGGCGGTGCTCTACCCAAGCCGGGCAGACCTCCACCGTGTCCTCAGGGCGATCCACACAATGGTGACACCCTGGCGTTTCCTCCCACCTTATACGGAACAGGAACTTCCCGAAACAACCGTATCCGGTGAGGACCTGCGTCAGGCGGAAGGTGAGGGCGCCGTGGCGCCTCTCTAGCCTCTCCTCAAAGAGGAGACTTACCAATATACGATAAATTTGAGCAGTAGCTGTGCTGCGTTTCGCTGGTTCGTTCCCGCACGGCACAAATATGTAACTGTTGGACCTATAAGTACTTATTCTGGGTCTGGCTGTTTGTAGGTATATGTAAGCACACTCACGTAAGTTAAGTATTAGGTGACGAGAGCCTGTTTCCAAGTAAAACATTAAGTCATGTTCAGTATAATCATTGATCTACAGTACCTATGATCCAGATATCTATTAGACGGTTACATCAAAACAACCACAATGACAAACATCCTAAACTGGTAACAGGTATCGAAGTAATCAATACTATCCATACTTATGGTTATGACGTGGTAAAGTTATAGCAATAATGAAATCAGATCGTCGAGATGCAACCGCAGAGACCGCAACCGATGCACTTGGTATTAATAAACAAGTACACAAAGAATGTTATGTATTGTTGTAAATTTTATAACACCCATAACATTATTAACTGCACTCCAATTGCTACAATATTGCTATTTGCTAATCCATTACTCCATATGTTCTATGTCTTTGCTTAACAGCGTAAATAACGCAATTAATGTTGAATTAACCCCATTGCTACTGATAGTGTGTTACGCAATTACCCTATTTATCCCACAACGAAACTTTGTACACTTTAAGAAACTTTGTCTCCAATTGGGCCTCTTTTTATACTCGGAGTTACAAATCTGGTACTTTATAGACATTATTACCTAGGACGGCCTAACAATCAGCTAAATGTTATCATTGTTAGAGATAGAAAAGAATATCTACCATTACATACGACAAAAAAGTCAAAGTGGAATAGCTACAAGTTTTTAAAAGCTTTAAGAGTAAAAGTATTTAAATCTTATGGAACCAGTATAATTAATAATGTAGTTTCCGGTCGCTACCTGCCGTCATACTTACATAATTATGATTTACAAACATCCTCGAAATAAAACCAATATTCAATAAAAAATACACTTTCAATGGCGTTAATTATTATAACAACCACATGTGTAACGGAGTATGGAGGCTTTCTCTCGTCCGTCGGTCATGCACTCCTTTTGGTCTTACTTACTTAAAGTTCGTCACGCTCCGCGTACAGGAATCATGAATGAACAAATTGGATCCACGCCGATTTGTACAACCAACTTTCTTAATGACTATGAATATTTATTGTGCAGTCAAAGATATTCATTTACTTAACTACATTTGCCTGTGTAAAATAAATTTACATGCATACATTAATCAAGTTTCGACATCTTTGTATATATCTCCCTTTCATCATCATCATCATCGTATCGTATATCTCCAATTTGACGCTCGATCTACGCTCATTTCGCAGCCCAAAATGATGATGATCAAAATTGCAGTAAAAGTTCAGCAATCGCGATGATGTGTCTACAAAGGTCAGTCGCCGATAGTAGTGTACCATCGCTATGTACAATAGTCATTGGCCTTCGCACCCGTCTCGCTGACTGCCCCTTTTGTTTCAGGGCGCGCGAGCCTCACGGGAGCTGGTTTTGCTGCCAAAATACCTACGTCAACGACACCTAATTCATACGTTACCATCCGGCACGGGTCGCGAGGTCACGTTTTAATTGTTTTTACATAATTGTTTCGCAAACCCGATGCGTGTGAATAACCCTTGTGTATCAACCCATTCAAATTGAATTAATAATGCAAGCTGTCGTAACATCTTCAGCGTTAATCACACATTATTTAGTTGATGGTTAATAACTCTGTCCTAACAATAGCATGTTATATTACAATGATAGGAATATAACCTTGTTTAACTTTTACAAATTTAAGGTGCGCTAGTATGTTACATAAGTTTTTAATTTTCATCGAAATGAAAGTATGTGAAGCACGCTTTAGGTTGCCAAAATGCTAGCCCATAGGTAAATCAATTTGCTAACGATATTTCTTTATTCAGACTATCAAAATAAAAAGCTTTTGGTGTCATCATCATCTAACTTTAAAAAGATTGCTTTGAAAGTAGACGTATCTCTTCGTTAGGCAAGATTATGTACTAACGGCAGCAATACTTAGGCAGTAAAAGACAATGAGATACGGCAAATTAGCAAATGCTCACTTCGGCTTGGTCGCTACGCGCTAGTTCCCTTACCACGATACTGAGTCAAGATAACCCACTGACACAAGGGAGCCTTGGTGTGAAAGAAAAAGTTGTGTTGTGTTGTGTGTGTAACTCTCTGTTACCCTGATTGCTTGATGACTTACTGATTGTTTTTAATTAAAACTTCAAATACAGTTTAAAGCATATATTTGCCAAATAGAAGAGTAGTTACGCCCTTTAAAAGTTTTGACAAATAAAATCACAACTTTCAAAATATCTAAAGTAACAAAAACTTGTCACAATTCATAATATATTTTCGATAAGGCAAAGAATAACCCTGACCACTACAAATAAAGAACGCTAACTCTCTATGTAAAGACATAAATGAGATGATAATTTTCACACATTTCCAACGAAAGTGAGAACTGTACCATCTTTCAAAGATGACAATCAATTATCAAAGTAACAATTTGTTCGTTTTACAGGTGTCCGTGAAGTCACGTCGAGGAGTTCAAATCAAGTCAGGGAGGTGACACTTTCACCGATACTGCACGAGCCTTCCCACGGAGAAACCGTGCGAAGTGAGAAAATGGTCTCACCACCAACCAGCAACAAGACCAGATGTGACAGATGACTGACTACAATGCATGCGAGGGTTACATCTCACCCAACGCGAGTCCGGTTAAAACCGGTACAGTACAAATGCATCACGGGGTTCTGGTTGCTCCTGACGATTCTAGAAGTGGTGGTCGCCAACAGACCGCCCAGGTTTCTCATAGATGGTCAGTCAGAAATTGTTGTCAGGCTGAAAGAAGGACTTGATACACCAGTGGGTAAGTACATATACTATAAGCTAGTTAATAATATCTACCTCTGCTATGGGACATCAAAGGAGATACTGAGACTACATATAATCTATACACAATAGTAGCCAACAGTGGACAGACCGAAGTAGTTTCGGGTTTATTAAGCATAAGTGTGCAAATGATACTAACCTACATACCACATTACTATTGGCCACAAATTATTCTAAATTCGTACATTAATTTGATATTTCTCAAAACTATCAAATAACAAAACCACTACCGTAAGACACGGAGACATCAACATTGAACATGATACTTTAGTTCTAATACACAACGCTTGCTGCATCGCCCTCCCCAAAAGCTAATTCAAAGTTGGACAACCCAACTTTTACCGTAAGGTATACTGACAACCGGAAATTATTCATACTAGGGGAACGGGTAGAGTGGTGTTACCACGACAACTGGTACAAACATAGGGAAGCCATACCGTTGTTGGAAGTATCCCTTACTCACCCTGCACTTTACTAATGGTCGATTTGAGGTAACAATAAGTAACGATTTATCAGCTATACAGCTACCTGACATAAAACTAGGAGATATAATAATTTTCCATCTTTTCTTGTGCTGTGCCTTCTCCGTCCAATCGGTTAGGAGCAATATGGAGGAGCCTTTGCACAGTAGTAGAACAGTGTAGGCTAAGGGAAAAAATATATAAATATGGATCTGCCCTTCGACTTTCTGCCTTACACCGCATTTGTTTAGAGTTGAAATACCTGCACACATGAGATGTACTTACCTAATTACTTTTATTTTCTTTTAACTACTCTTCAAACACAAACGGTAAACGCCGTAAATAGTGTAAGTATTCAAGTAAGCATGTGTGTGTTTTAATTAAAAGAATTTATTTACCGTTATTTTAATTTCAGGTAGCCTAATATACCGGCTGAGAGGCGTTGACCCCGATGGAGATTCGTTGCAATTTGGAATTAGAGACCAAATCGGTAGTGATATTTTAAGATTAGAAGCCATTTCATCCAACGAAGCTAATATTTATTTAGTTAAGGAATTAGATAGAGAGGTAAGCTTTATTTTTTCAAACTGTACGATGTTTATTGTTGGTTTTTTGACTGTTGCGGTATACTACACCTACTTACATACAAGTACCTGTATCATCTGTGCCCTAATTGCTTAATCTACTAACAAAATGCCGTCATTATGACTTTTTAGTGGGCAATCACTGACACTCCATTCCATATTAATAAATGTTCAAATTGGGTAGTAGTTTTTAGAAAAGCATTTCTATTAACGGGTTTTATAATAATAGCAATACGGCAATGTCATACTATTACCATTCCATTATGAGACGACTGATCGATAATTGATCGATCATTATGAATTTAGCAGAGTACGAACTTTTAGCACAATGACAATGGAATCGTGTTGGAATGACACATTTTGTAAAAATAGCAGACCCCTGACAATTTGTTACGCAATTAGGTACCCTGCTGGTGTAATCGAGAGCATTAATTCGAGGATAAAGAAACTACCTAAGTGAAGTTTGACCATAATTGCATAAATGCATATAGTCTGCCTAAATGCCGAGAACGCAGCGAGGAAATGTAAATTGCAAATTCTTACGATTTCCGTTTGTCATTTTGTTATTTAAATAAGGACAGTCAACTACATCTCTATTTTACTTTTTAATTGTAATATCATTGAATAAATGCTGTGGCCAGTGGCCATACCTAAACATTATTTTTCTTTGCCTGTTTATATACTTAGTTCGTTTATCTAGTTTAGATCATAGGCAGTATATTTTATATTTTGAAATAATCTATTTCAAACTAATGCTTATAACATGTAAAATAGCGGTTCCTATTAGATATACCTTTACTCAATTTTAACATTTTAACTTTTGCTGGCATTAGAAAATTAAGTGGGCACTGGTTGTTTTAGCAGAAAATCAGAAATATTTGGTTATTATTAGAAATGTTTTTTTTTAATCCGGTAAATAGCTATTAGAAGACCGCGTATTATTGACTGTCTCCGTAGCGTAAAGGTAGCGAACGCGGCCGCTGCGCAAGGAAGCGCGGGTTCGATCCCCGTGCAGTGCAAATATTTGTATGCATGAATATGAATATTTGCACTGGTCTGGTCGTACCTCGGAAAGCACGTCAAGCCGTTGGTCCCGGTTGCCATACAAACATCTAGTGGCAGTCGTTACGGGTTGTTGGAGCCCTCAAAAGTCCAACAATTGGTCTAACTGCAATACTTCCATATCGCCTTCGGGTTGTGGAGGTCAGACGGCAGTCGCTTCACGGAAAATGTCAAAGTTTAGCCAAACTCAGCAGTTAGACTGGTATAGCGGACCCCAGACTCCAAAGCTGAAAAACGCTTCGGATGCGACTGGGATTAACGCTGAGATGATGATGATGAGCTATTAGAAGACCTTTTTGGACTATCTAAGCCTGTATTTAAAAGAACATAAAAAAGTTTAATTAACTAAACGAGTTTTACGTCAAAGTCATCGAAACTTTAAAATATTTAACCTGTTTCAGGTCCGTGATGAATATTCTTTTGTGCTAACATTGACTGACGGGCATTTAGGAGATGGAAACTTCATTACGCAAAGCTTCTTGTTGTTAGTTGAAGATGTAAACGACAACGAACCAATTTTCAAACCATATCCTACGGCAATTACAGTAAAAGAAGATGCGTCTCCTGGCATTTTAACTACAGTAGAAGCCACGGATCTTGATGAAGGAGCTTACGGACAAGTAAATTACCTATAATGCTTTATATATATATATATATTTTTTTTTTTGTAGAATATGCAATTAATTAAAAAAGAAACTACAGTTCGGACGACATCTCTCCGTGAAAACTAAGGTAAAGTGAACCACAGACAGAGCATGTAACTAGCACTACGTTTTAAAAAAATGAACGTGGAATGAGCTGTCATTCCGAATAATGCTGGGATTTGACACTATTTTACAGCTCACTGTAAAGTTACTTCATACTACTTTTCTCATTGATTTTTTTACAGAATCGACCGACTGAGCCGAGCAGCAAGGGATTATTAGATAACGAGTAGATAATTTACGTAATAAAAATAAAAAAGTCGTACTTTAAAAATTAATCTCTCAGTCACCAATTTATTCAATCAAATAAAAGCCTGGCGAGTTCATGAGACCAAAACCGAAAAATTTGATTGACAGAAATGCAGGGGTGAATCTAGACAATTTTTTTTTTCTGGATGGGAACCTCTCCTGCTCTGGGCAGAGCGGGAGGGCGTGTTAGACTTTTACTGACTAAAACCCACCCGTGTTTCTTCACTTGCCTATGCGCCAGGGCCACGGTTTCCTTTTTAAACAAGCCGTAACCCTGACTCAGGAGGCATCGGTCTTCGTCGACCCCGTCACGATGTGCTGACAACTCTTTGAGGCGCGCGTGCAACACGACGCGCCGTTCGACCTGGGCCTGGTCCTTACCAGGCGGCGAGCTGCCCACTGCTCACCGCCCGCAGGCTCGCACCTACAGTGGCCGGGAGTTCGATGTTATCTCCCGACAAATCTAGACAATGACCCCAATTTCGTTAGTCTCAAATCAAACTAATTTTAGTTCAGTGCATATTTTTCTTTCAATTTACTAAGAAAAGGACACAAGATAAATATTAAATATTCATTGATATAATATTAAACTAAGGTCATAAGGTCAATAGTAAACTAAGGTCAGGTACGTCATTAGCGCACTGAAAATGAAGCGTACAAAAGGAGGTAAGTCCAGAAAGTCGCTTTAGTTTTTGCCGATTCTATTTGAGCGCAAACGACAAACACTAGCCATCTTTTTCTTCTCTATGCTTTAGATTGCGCCCCATCTCACTCACACTGTGCCAACGTGTGAAATGTACGCAGAATTAAAAAAATGCATGTGGGTGCTGCTGCTCCGATCGGCACATTTATTTTGATTAATTTGTTAGAACATATCATATCTGTTTAATATTATATCAATGTAAATATTACTTTAATCCTGTCATGCGCCACTTGTGTGTGTGGCAGTTTCGTACGTAGTTTCTGTACTGCAAGCTTCATAAACGCCTCATTTTTTGGCTGTCAGAATTGCTTGACTGTAACTGTCAGTGTCAAAAATATGTCAATGTCTTGTAAGACAAGTACGTAAGAAAATGCAAAGTTTTTATGTTTAGAAAACTTTATGTTTGTTTATAAAATCAATATTTTAGGTGCTTTACCACTTACAAGAGCTAGATGGAGATGTACATAACTTCGCTGTGCAAACCATTAATGGGAAAGGAGTGATCCGATTGACAAATTCGTTGGATTATGAACGAAAATCGTTGTACCAACTTCGAGTGCTGGCTGTAGACCGTGCTAACCAAGGCAGGGTTAATACTGGCACAGCTGCTATACTTATTAAAGTGCAGGATGTAGAGGACCAGCCTCCAGAGTTCGTTGTCGCCAGTCCTGTGACTAGGATCAGTGAAGATGCACCAGTTGGGACCTCTGTTTTGCAAGGTATGTTAAGTTTAAGGCTTAAAGTTAACTAGTGATAAGCGATTCTTTAACCATACATTTTTGACCTTTTATGAATAAGGGGGATCATGCGCCTAGCCTTTACTGAACTATGTTGGGTTTGGCTTCCAATCTTAACTGGATTCATTTGAATACCAGTAGTTTTATATGGAGTCACTGCCTATCTGGCCACCACAACCTAGTTACTGGGTAATACTATGAAATAGTAAAAAATTTAAAAAAAAACAAGAAAACATTTATTTGCACCTTAATGTAAAGAAAAAATAATTGTTTTACAACAAAATAGAACTGAGGTAAGTATAGTTGTATTTTAGAGTTGCAACCAAACCAAAGCTAAGATAACTTCTTGTAATTATAGGTATCAGCGCCCACTTTTGTAACCAATTGTAGTCAAAATATAGACATATGTATTTTACTCAGTTACCATACTACTCTATACCCATTAATAAGATTAGTTGCCATACTTTCTAACTACCTGTAACAACTGACAATGATCTACAAATCAAAGACCAGATAAAATGATTCAATTTGATGTCTAAAATTGAGCAAAGAATACAATCGTACTTCCATTTCCAGTGCGAGCTATAGATGGTGACCGAGGTATAAACAACAGGATATCATACAGCATTATAGCAGGAGGAGAGGAACATTTTGACATTGACAGCAGTTCTGGAGTTGTGTACACTGTCAACCAGCTTGATAGGGAGGACCCTAATAACAGCAATGGGGCTTATATATTGGAAATATTGGTTAGTAGGAATTTACATAATTAATTTTAGTTGCATAGAAAAGTTCTTATTTAATCTCTCTGCCAGAGTGAACATCTTCTTGACACACTTGTTTCATTATAGGTCACAACCACACATCAGGTGTGATCAAAAGTCAAAACTGACCCAAAAAGATAAAAAAATGATTTTTTAATTTTCGAACAAATTGCATCTACCTCTAAAGTCTATGATACAAGATATTGGTTTTGCTTGTAAAATGCTTTAAAAGATTCACTTTGTTATCTTCTACCGTAGTCCGCATTTATTTGTGGTTGCAACATGACTTTCTTTCATAGTTCTGTATTAGCCATAACCTCAGTAATCAGCCTACTTATTTCTTTCTATTGTACAATTACAGGCTACAGAAGAATCCCGCATGGTTTCACCAATGCCCAGTGCCACCACCGAGGTGACAGTCATTGTAACCGATGTAAATGATGAAACACCAAGTTTTAGGAATGACAGATATGTATGTGAAATACTGGAGAATGCGCAACAGAATACTCCTCTCACATTCTTACAGGATGCAACTCCGGAGGTCTTTGATTATGATCAGGTATGAATATTTTCATGTTGTTTCGATATATCATCATTTTATAATGTTAATAATAAATGCCATGCTGCATTTGTTTCAACCAGAATGACTATTTCTGTTACTGACGAAGCAATTTTTGCATTTCCAGGGTAAAAATGGAACATTTGAGCTGTACCTAACTGGAGATCATGGTGTGTTCGATGTGACACCATTCAAGGGTATCAACGAAGCTTCGTTCCTCATCAGAGTCAATGACGCATCCTTCTTGGACTATGAGAAGATCACTGTCATGAATTTCAGTCTAGTCGCCAAAGAAACTGTTACCAAAGATCCTAAAATGAGGTATTTATGAGAACTTCTAATTATGAAACCTTCATGTTTAATTTAGTTTTTTTTACCCCTTTGTTAAGGCTTTTGAAAAGTCGACTTTGAAATCTCTAAATAAATTCCTAACCCAAGTTAGCCATAGCAAAGATAATCTCCATCGATTGCACTTTGCAGACCACAGCACAAATATCAAGTACATATATACATCACCTCCCCACAGCCAATGTTCTACCTTCCACCTTGCATCATGCCCTATACACTGGATGATCTTATATGAATTTTGGGACAAAAATGTTTGAACTTTTGCCATCTTATTAAATTAAGAAAACTTAGTTATTGTTATAATCAATGCAAAAATCAAACAAAACTTCTTAGCATTCTGTGCATTTTACTTATACAGGTAAACTTAATTCTATTTACATATTTACCTTTCTATATTCCAGCATAGTGCCAATAGTAGTCCACATCAAGGACGAGAATGACAACTTTCCGGAGTTCACAGAATCATTATACACAGTATCAATACCAGAAAACTGTAGGGTTGGCACCACTGTCGCGTGGGTGCAGGCGCTTGATCAGGACTCTGATAACTATGGAACCAGAGGGATTAGATATACCAATCTTGGCGGAAGTATTGCTAACTTGTAAGTACAACCTATTATTATTGGTTTAGTGTGACTTTCTATGGTACAGCAACATTCAAATCACCACATCCTATATAGGACACGTTTTATTATACAGCTTACATCACAGAATGTAAGAGCCGTACCTACTGACTAAAGATGAATTATAAATGAATCCTATTGAATTTTTGCATTTAACGAAAAGGTTTTTTTTAATGAAATTACATTGAATGATTATGCTGATATTAATCATGAGTTATAGAGACATATTGTACACACGGCTACATATCAAGCTATACATGAAACCTCACTCTGACTTCCTATACGAAAGACCTATACAATGCGAGGTCAGCTAAAACTGCAAATGTGTAGGTACAGTAGTACTGTATACATTGTACATATGTTCACAAGATTTTGACGTAGTGGGGGTAAATTCGCGCATGGTGCACTCGAGAACGAATGAACGCAAGTGTAATCGGGAGCGAACGGGGCGTAGACGCGGTGCGGGAGGGAAAGGTCGACTGACGCACCAATCGCGCGAGAAGCGAGGCGCTACTTCATACCCCGCGTCCCGCGCGTACCACCAAACAGATCTAAAAAAACGATTTCTGCGCATCTAACGACTCTTGCCAAGCTACGTGCCGGGAACTGTAGCTGTGTGTACCCACCTTTTCTTTCACCATAATCAGTAATAAGCACTAATGACCTTTCCAGACTGAACCTCAATCCAATATCAGGAGTAATAACAGTAAAACAAGCCGGCGGCGACAGTTTCGATCGCGAGTTGATTTCGCGCCATTACCTAACTGTTGAAGCTCGAGACGACTTAGGCAAAGGAAACAGGAATACAGCCCAGTTGATTATAAACATAGAGGATGTAAACGATAACGCGCCGATGTTCCTGGCCAATAAGTATGAGGCCAGACTGTTAGAAAATGAAAAAGAATTTGAAAATCCACTCGTTCTTGAAGCTAGAGATTTGGATTTGAATGGTATGTTTTACAAATTATGTATTACAAAAATGAACTACCACTACATCATCAAATTGCATGTGATGTAACATGTTAACTTAAAAGGGGACTCTAGTGGCGTTTTCTCCATAGGTACAAACGTATTTCGCTGTTTTCGTGGATAACGCTTTTAAAGCAATGATTTTTTATATATGATTTTTTTCACACCTTGATTATACGCGCCCCTATTATTTGAATTTTTCGAAAATTTATTTAACAAAAGAAATATGATTTTTCAAAATCCCGAAAAGTAACCCACTCTTACCGCGATGTTCAGACGACTATTACACAATTGTGATAAGTTTTTGACAAAAAAGAAAATAATAGATGCATAGGTATACTCATCCTCTAAATTTTGATATAAAAATAATTGAGATCTGTCGTGTTGTGAAAAGGAAACAGCGGAATACGAAACGTCTTTTGGTCAACGTTTTTGCAGGTAAAATCAGCCTGAGCTGCAACTGTCCTTTTCGCACTTTACCGGGAGAGGTTGAAAGTGGCGCGACGGCTCAAATTCCTCGGCACTAGAGTCTACTCTTAATAGACTGGAATAACGTTTAGTCGATTAACTAAAACACGTGGTTTTTTTGTTTACCTATCTTTAGTTAACTACCGAAACTGATGGAGTATACATATAAATAATTAAATTTATGAAAATTGAAATCTTACAGAAGACTTTTAAACCAGTTTGTTTTATTCCTTCTAGGTACAAAAAACAGCCACATAGAATACTCTATAGTCAGCGGCGATTATAAGAAAAACTTCTCTATAGACCCAAACTTGGGTATCATTACCCCGGTGGGGGGACTGGACTTCGAACAGATACCGGGAGATAACAGCAACTTACGACCAATACATCTTACTGTGAGTAATTTTATTGCGTAACACTATCAATCACAATCTGAATCACTTTGAAGGATATTACTTATTTATTGCTTCATATGTTTATAAAATGTATCTGCTCAACAACGTAAATAACGCAATGAATGGTGTTGAACTGTCAAAATGAAAGCCTTGTTAGTGAAATGTTGAAAGTGTTGTTACTGTTCGTATTTTCCATTAGGGCCTGTATGGGCTCCGTCCGCGTGGACTTCAGTTTATAGCACGCGGTGGTTCCCGTTTTCGTGGGAATACTAAGATAAATTACATTACTGCAAGGTTTCCTCAAAATCCATTCAGTAGTTTTTGCGTGAGTCTCACAAACTGTAGTCCATTTCAAAGCCGTAGTCCATTCCGAAAAAAGTAAAAAGAGCTCAGTTAATATAAAATAAGCGCCTGTTAAAATAATGGGAGCAATATGCACGTCCGCGTTTTTGTTACTGCTCTGCTCCTATTGGTCACAGCGGGATGTTATATAGCCTATGTCCTTTCTCAGCTATCGCGTTTATCTACTATCTGTGTACCAAGTTTAATTACAATCGGTTTTGTAGTTTTTTTAGCGTGAAAGCCGGACAGACAGGCAGACTGAGATACTTTCGCATTTATAATATAAGTATGGATTTTTTTTAACTCATATTTTCTATTCGACGCATAAAAATCCCTTGCCGTGCCTCCAGTGGGTGCCGCTCCCTACATGTTATGCAGCGTCTTACTGCACTGCGGACTTGACCAAGCGCGGATCCAGGGGGGGGGTCATGGGGGTCATGACCCCTCCCCCCCCCCTGGGCTGGGTCCAGGAGGATCCAGCACAGGAGGATTTTATTTAAGTACTTTCAATATTTCATCACTTTATATAATACATACTTTGTTTGACGTAAACGCATTATTCGAGAACGAACACATCCAAAATTTGAATTTTACCGCGCTACCGTCGCCACGGCCGCCAACATTCAAATGTCACATTTCGTATGATACTTGCGCGCGGTCTGTTTATTAATCAGTAATTTCTTCATTAAGCCAGTGTGTGTGTGTTCAAACTCAAATATTATTGTTGTAAATTGTATGGTTCTTAAAGTGACTCGTAGGTAAATAAGTAGGTGCCTACTTACTGAAAGAGGGAAATTTATATTTGGATGATAGCGGGTCAAGCTACCGGAACCTGACAAATAATCCCAATCAATCTTCAATCTTCAACCTTCGTAGTTTAGCAATGAGGTTGAAAATCTAATAAAGAAATTTGATAGTTTTTAGTAGCTTGATGTGCTGTCGTCTATATATACCTACGTATTTTTATTGGGCGAGGGAGTTTGTAGGTACTTTTTTCCGAAGGTGGAAAAATCCTCATGGACTATCCTCCGCTCGGAGACGTGGAGGGGTGTGCCGGCTAAAAAACCACCCAAGCGTTCGTCATCTGCCTTTCCGGAGTTCTGGGTTCTCCCAATTTTACGGTAGTCCTAAGGTCACTTGTTTGTTTTTGTTTCCGGGCTGGAAAATCGTCATGAATGTCCGCCGCCCTGGGGCGGGCCGCGGTGTCTGTCAGACTCTTACTGGCTAAAAACCACCCCGATGTTCCATCATTTGCTCCATGGTTCAATCTCACAGGTCTACACTGGAGGTTGCGAGAACAAACACTGCTTCCGCAAACGCCGATTGGTGCTGGCCCGCCACTGTAAGCCTCCTTCGGTCAGGGAGGGGAGTGAGGTGTATGACTCCCCCTGACGTCTAAGAGTGGCGCGCGTGGAACACTTCGCGCCGCCACCTGGGGTCCTAATGTTTGGGGGCGACAAATGTTCCCGAGTCTATCGCCCCTGGACCCATTTAAGGGGGCTGAAAGAGGGCGCTATCCATCCTCCGCCGACGCCCGGTGCGCCTGCTGCGCGCCGGGTGAGAAGACGAGATCTCCCTCTCCCTTTCCGCAGCCTCCTTCTGCGAGACGACTGTATCACAGAAGGAAACCACCGCATTCCAGGACTCTTCGCTGCCGACCATCGACTCGAATACGGCCAGTAGCGACAGGTCACTGCCTACTTCAGAGGTGAGGTCACGGTGCAGCTCCACCCAAGCGGCACACTCTGCCAGTGTATGCCGCGCCGTGTCCTCCCGGCTGACGACGCAGTGGTGACAGCGGGCGTTCAGTTCCCTGTTTATGTGACACAGATACTTCCCGAAGCAACCATGCCCCGCAAGGACCTGTGTCATCTGAAACGTCAAGTAGCCGTGCCTTCTCCCGAGCCAGTCCGCCGGTACCGGCCGGATCACCTCGATGGTGGTGAGGCGTGGTAGAGCGTGAAAGCCTGTTCCGCCCTTCCGCCACCAGGACCTCTCTGCGACCGACGCTGCTCGAGCTGACAAAGCATCGGCCGTTCGCCCCTCTTCCGAGCCTCCTCACGCTACCGAAACAGTGACCAGGACCTTCGCCTCCAGGTCCAAAGGCCATCCAGCTAGTAGGCAGGCCGCCTCATAAGATCGTGCATAATTCATGATCATGTATAACTCTGATGGCCATCGCTCTCTGCGGTTGTCGCAATACAGCGATGCTGCCGGCCGTCAAGTGAGAGGCCCACTTCGGGGCCTCATACAGGGCCATCGATCGCACAAATCCCAGGAAGAGCCGCTTGCAGGCGGCGCTCGGGCCTGCCAGATTGAGAAGCAACGTTGAAAGCGCCCAACCAGCTTTCAACGTTGGCGCTAACTTGGGCGCCAGCCGCCGGAAGTGGGGGCCGAAATCCCACCGGCTGTTGAGCACCAGTCCCAGGTACTTCATGGTGGACTCGACAGCGATTCGAACCCCCCGACCACGATGTGTGAGCCCGGTGGCGGCGCCCGCCGGGGACCATGAAACACCATGGCCTCCGACTTGTTAAGGGCCACCTTCAGGCCTATTCGACGTATGCGGCCCACCACCTGTGATACCGCAGCCATCGCCAGCAACGTTGCTTCCCTGTGCGAGCTCCCCCGGGCGGTGACCAGCGTGTCGTCCGCATAACATATCAGGTCTACCCCCGGTCTGAGCTAACCTCTCAGCATCCAGTCGTACGTCGTCGACGTTACGAAAAATCAAAGCATGGTAAAGAGCTTCAATGGTTAAAGAACGTCTAAGCGGACTGGCACTTCTCCACGTCCATAAAAACGTAGCTATCCATTGAAGTAGATAAAGTGATAAGACGTTTCGGAAGAAGACGTGAAAGAAAAATTGATTTCGTTATTTCATTAGGTATTTATAAGTTCAGTACTTATTACATATTAATTAAATACCTTCTTTTTAATTTTCCCTATTATCAAAGTTTAATTAAAAGTTGTTACGACTTGACCACGACTATGTGACCCTCCCCTGGCGCCAAAGTTGGATCCGCCCTTGGACTTGACTCAAAATGCCTTATTACTACGGGCAAGGAAATTGTGTTAGAAAACTCAATCCATACTAATATTATAAATGCGAAAGTATCTCTTTCTGTCTGTCTGTCCGGCTTTCACGCCAAAACTACTGAACCGATTGTAATGAAATTTGGCACACAGATAGTCTAGAGCCTGAGAAAGGGCATAGGCTATAAAACATCCCGCTATGACCAATAGGAGCAGAGCAGTAACAAAAAATGTTGCGAAAACCGGAGCAAACGCGGACGTACATTTTGCTCACATTTTTTTACAGGCGCTTCTTTTATATCAACTGAGATCTTTCGGTTCGAAGCTTACGCAGGTGAAACCGCGGGGCACAGCTAGTGTTTAAATAAAACCTTAATATTTATTACCTCAGGTTCAGGCCCGCGACTTCGGCGAACCGTCCTTATCATCAACGGTACCAGTAACTATCTACGTTCAAGACGTGAATGATCACTCGCCCCTGTTCCAACAGATGATGTACAAGAGATCTATACCAGAGGACATGCCGGGAGGAACCAGTGTGCTTGAGGTAACTAATGTTTAACTAACGACGGTACAGACGACAGCATATAAAGCTACTATAATCTGTCAGATTTCCTTATTAGATTTTCATCTTTATCTGTAAAGAATTAAGGCTGAAAGTTGATTGGGAATATCTGACAGTTTGGGGTAGCTTGACCTGCTGTCGTCCGTACTTTATTAGAGTTCATTATCACCAAACTTTTAACATTGTAAGTCATCATCATCATCTCAGCGTTTATCCCGGTTGCATCCGCGGCTTTCGCGTTGGAGCCCGGGGTCCGCTTTCCTGCACATTCTCTTCCATTTCGCACGATCTTTAGCGTCCTGTGGTAAGAGCTTGCTGGCATGCATGTCATCCCTTACAACGTCAAGCCAGCACTTCTTTGGTCTACCCCGCTTGTTCCGGCCCGGCGGAGGCGCCATGGCAAGACATTTGTTACCCACGTAACATGCCGATTTCCGTAAGACGTGGCCGTACCAGCGTAGGCGACCCTCCTGCAGTTTGTCTGCAATGTCACGGACACGAAGGCTGCCCCGGATGCGGGAGTTCCTGATGCGGTCTTTCCGCGTAACTCCACACATCCACCGCAGCATATTCATCTCCGTGACACGCAGCTCCTGCTTGTGTCGCTCAAGCACAGGCCACGCCTCACTGCCATACAGGAGAACAGGTCTAATGATGGTTTTATAGACCTGTCCCTTAAGCTTAACCGGCATTTTGGGGTCACAAGTGACACCTGTCACCTCACGCCATTTCGCCCAAGCTGCGGAAATACGTGCCTTGACGTCGCAATCAATGTCGCCGGACGCGTGAAGCACAGACCCCAAGTATTTAAACTGGTCCGTGCGCTCGACCATGTCTCCGCCTATGCGCACAGACATGGGGTCTGTCGTGTTGCTGGCCAAGTATACGGTCTTCGACACGTTGAGTTTCAGACCTCCGTTCTCAAGCGAGTCCTTCCACGCATTCACACGCCGCACCAACCGTTCCCTGTCCGCGTCCGCCAGCGCGATATCGTCAGCATACATGAGTAGCCAGGGAGGCTGCTCATGTGAGTCCTTGATGCTGTCCGACAAAACAACATTGTAAGTATAAAGAAATAAAGTGCTTTCTATGAAAAGATCTTTTAAAATACTGACTGATTACAAAATATTTTTCGCTGATATAAAAAGACACTATTTCCGACTAACATAGTACACTCTTATGCCAAAAAAGTGCTAGTGTTTTGTGTGTAGTATCACCGAAATCAATATCTGACTACAGTCATCATCATCCCAGCGTTAATCCCAGTCGCATCCGAAGTCTTTTCAGCTTTTGGAGTCTGGGGTCCGCTTTTACCAGTCCAACTGCTGCTATGGCTAAACTTCGACATTTTCCGTGAAGCGACTGCCGTCTGACCTTCACAACCCGAAGGCGACATCGAAGCATTGCAGTTAGACCAATTGTTGGTCTTTTGAGGGCTCCAACAACCCGTAACGACTGCCACTAGATGTTCGTATGGCAACCGGGACCAACGGCTTAACGTGCTTTCCGAGGCACGACCAGACCAGTGCAAATATACATATTCATGCATACAAATACTTGCACTGTGCGGGGATCGAACCCGCGCCACCTTGCGCAGCGGCCGCGTCAGCTAATATCTGACTACAGTATTTGTTAAAATAGGTAATTATCTATAAACTAGTCCTTGAACGCAATCCCGCCTGATGGTAAGCAGTGATGCGATTATTGTTAGTAAAGCGCGCTAGTTTATTAAGAGCCTATTCACTGTAGCCTTGAAGACACTTAAAATAAGACAACTGGTACTTGAAGGCACCGGATCATAATCCGGACGAAGCGTTTCCGCCTCGTCTTTTATGTGGTGTGGTGTCAACAACTTAATCTACCTACTCGCCGTACGATGGGTCGTCCGATGATGAAACGGAGATGGGGGAATTAAGTCATGCAAGGAATATTCCTGCTTGCATATATTATTAGTCGATATAAAGAGGATCCTCTTTTAGAGTGACGAACGCAGTGTGATAATAATGGTCATTAAATGGGATTTCGTTTTAAAAATGTTCAGATTTTAGGTTTTTTTAATTTTTTATAGGTTTTGGCAGTTCACACAATATTAGTGTAGGTATTATTATGCATGCCATAGTAACTCCATCTGTCTATTAACTTTTAACGCCGTAAGGGCTGAATACAGTTTCATTTGGCACCCATGTAGACTATGACTGTGACCAGGGTTGGCATTAGGACATTTTTTTAGGACACACAAGCGAAACCAACTCAAGAATAGCGGACCAAATATTAATTAAAACTATGTTTTAAAAAAAAGCAGAAAAAATAAATAAAGGAAAAGAAAAGACCCCCGCACTGAACAAATATTTCGGGTCTGGATGTTTGCGTTTGTGAGTTTATATGTTTGTAAACGCACCCACGATATAGGAGAAATTCCTAGAGTGGGACAACTTTCTTAAAAAAAAAAAATCTTTTCTATTCCCTACCCAGGTGAAAGCACGGGATGCAGATGGCTCATCACCCAACAACCGAGTAGTATACCGCATACAGCGTGGCGCCAGTGACAAGTTCGTCATAGACTCCCGTACAGGCGTAGTGTCTGTGGCCAATGGATCTACACTAGATCCTGATAAGACAACGCCGAAGAGCAATAGATATACACTCACTGTGGTATGTATTTAATTTAATTGATTAGCTAACATCTTCCAATAGCAATTTGAAAAGAGATTTCTTTAGACTTCTAATTTTAATGACATAATTATATTAATTTGTATACAATATGTAAAGAAAACCCCGTCCGACCCATAAGGATAATAGAGGTTAGGTAAACACATGACCAAATAAAATATGAAATTTTACATACTATGATAGTAACAATACTAATGAATTTTTAAATAATATTTTTTTCCTCGAATTAATTCTAACTTCCCCAAAATTTGGCAATTTTTAAAAAGTCACAACACCATATTCGACGGTATTATTATGATCGATGCGGCCACGTGCCGCGTGCCCTGCCCCCCTTCGCCCGCGCATGTATTTCCTATCGCACATGTATTAAGTTACCTGTTTTGCGAAATAATATTTATTTTTTAGGGGGATTTGTTTTAAGTTTAGCCCGGCTTTGTAGGCATTAGTAGAATCAGTTATCGATACCTAACAATACCTTCACGGATCGGACAGGGTTTTCTTTACATGTTGTGTAGAAGAAATATTTTATACAAAGAAAGTCGATAAAGGTTACTTATAGGCATCCTTCAGGGTTTTGGCTGAATAACACCATAGTTATTCTGAAATCTTTCGTTTACTACAACCTCTTTTGTAACTAGAATGAAAACCTCTTTTCCTTTTGCTTCTCATTCCTTTAACCTCTATGGTAGACACTGTAAGCGCCCTTAGATTGCCTCAAGTGCCCCTTCGCTCTTTACGATAAGACAGCCCATTGTGTCACCCTTTGTAAAATATTTATATTTATGTTCTGTAATCTATATGGTGTACATACATAATAAAGAGTATTCTATTCTATTCTAACAAAGTGCCGTTATGTTATATTTAAACATAATCCCCTCTATTCATAAACGTTGCTTAAAGTTAACTAGTGATTAGTGACTGTTGAACCATACATTTTTAACATTTGCACGTCGCTTAACTTTAATAATTGTTTATGAAGAAACCTTTTAAACGCTATGGTGTTTATTCATAAACGATGATTAAAATTAGTTTTGGCGGGAAAGCCAAGATGAGTGCCACGCTCATTTTTCATTGAACTTTTAAATTATTTATAGTGTCGTTTACTAAATAAAAACGTGTGATTTATGTAGTAAAAAGTGCATTCAGTGAATAATTCATAAAGAACATTAAAATATTGCAGCATAGTGGCCACATCATGACTTTGTCACAAATCTTCCTCCTAGTGTCGATTCACACGGGTGACGAAAGGAGATAGGTTTAGTTAGGATGAGTTACAAAAGAAGACAAGATTAACGTAGAAATGGCTCAAAGAATAATTCAAGACTAGGCTATCATGGTCTGAGATACCTTTCAGGCAACGGCAACAAATAACATGATTAAAATTAAGTGACGTTAAAACGTCAAAAATGGATGGTGAAACAGTAGTTAACTTTAAGCAACGTTTATGAATAAAGGGGAATTATAATAGTGATAATAATAATATAGGTGGCGTTAGACGGCGGTATCGGTGACCAGCAACTAAGCGCTGCAGTTTTGGTGAACATCACCATAGTGGACGTGAACAACAAGCCGCCGATGCTCGTGGAGCCTGGCACTATCACCGTTAGGGAGAACACGCAGGTGATTGGTTCACTCTTTAAGACCGATTTACACATCATCATCTACCTTTTTATCGTCCCACTGCTGGGCACAGGTCTCTTCCCATACAGAGAAGGAATTAGCTTAATCACCACGCTTGCTCGATGATAAGTATATCTTGGACGATTTACACGGTGCAATTTAATTGCATATGGTTCAATTAAGTTGAAGCAATAAAAGTTGCATTGTCTAAACACCATTTAGACGTTGCAAGTCATTTGTTGCATCAATTTTATTGTATGCCATGGGCGATTAAATTGCACCGTGTAAATCAGCCTTTATGCCACACTCTAATAAGTAGTCTGTCTACCTCTTCATGATGCTGGCACGATTAAATTTTAAATCTTGTTTTGCCACTTCCACAACGCCGTGGAAAGTGTGTCGGTGGCAGCGCAGAGGCCACATTCCAAGTCATCAGTATATCTGTTCCGTAGAACTTATAAGAAATGTACCATGGTCTGTATAGGAGTAGGAGCAGTATCAATAATAATGTGAATAAGGTATTCATACTATTTCAAGCAAGTTTGTCTCCTCAGGTAGGAACCCAAATATACCGCGCGGTTGCCCATGATCCAGACGACCAGCCAGTGTTACGCTATGCCATAGACAAGACCAGCAGTGTTGCCAGAAATGAAGACGGGATACCTATATCTATGGCGGAGTATGATTTTCTGTCTTTATGGGACTTGAACGCTGTTGATGGGACGCTGAAAGTGGTCAGGTAAATAAATGAAACATTTGCATTATACATATATTTTTTATATGAACATGTTACGATCATTTCGAAGTTTAATATTTAATACAGGCTATTTCATAGCCTAGCAAGGAGAACAGCACGTCACCCACTTGATTGTCAGAAATGTAAAACTACCCACTATGTAAAAATGTAAAATGTACTACAATCTGTCTTCTATATAAATAAAGATTATTATTATTATTTCGAAGTTAAAACAAGTCGGCTGTCTGTAAAGTCAGTTCGCTGACGATAGTTGAACGTGACATCGTCATAAAAAAATATTGATGGATGGTTGCAAATTTTACGCTATATTGAATAGCAGCTGTCCACGCGGACGTGTCGCTCACTCAAGTAGGAGAGAGACAGATGTCGAACGCTGCCGAACGCGGAGGCCGATGGTGCCTCATTGTCGCTCGTTCCGCGTTCTCACTTGCACTTCAAGCCTTAAATGGAACGCCTTAGAGCGAGGTAACGCCGCATGAGGCATGTCTTTTCGTGCGTGCATCCGGCTCCAACGAATTTTAAGACGTTGGCACGCCAAAAAGAACCCACTGAATATTATCTATTTTTTTTTTTTCTAACAGACTTTTAGACAGAGAAAAACTCGAAATAGTGAAATTAGTGATAACAGTTGAAGACATGGCAGCCATTGACGGTGGTCCTCGACAAACAGCATCAGCGACTCTCACGATAATAATCGACGATGAGAATGATAACAACCCGGTGTTTAGAAAACCGCTCTATAAGACCTCTATCACTGAGAACTCGAAGAATGGAGTTAATATAGCAACGGTGATTGCTGATGATGCTGATAAGAATAAGAGTATGAATTATTTTGTTGAAGGCAAGTTAACTTGTCTTATTTTGTTAAAGACTAGTAACTATTTTTGTCTTATTTTGTTGGAGGCATGTATCCATTTAGTTTTATTTTGTTAAAGATAAGTAACCACTTTTGTTTTTTATTGTTGAAGACATTTAAGTATTTTTGTCTTATTTTGTTGAAGTCATATAACCATTTTTGTTTAACTACAGTTCCAGCCACTATGTAAGTGGCTGGAACTGGAAAATCAACGTGTAACGATTTACCATGGATTCAGTAAGTACTATATGAATCTAAACCTCCTTCTTTATTTTTTTTATAAAGTAATATTTCATCACCACCATGGATTCATGTTCTGAATCCATGGTAACAAAGTTGCACGTCAATATACGCACTACCTTGTATTTAACAGTTTATTTCAATCACTTCCGTGTAGTGTTGAAAATAAAAAGAAGAACTAATGTCAAAAAGAAACAGGAGTTCTATCTGGAAGACTGTTTACTTTTCTTTTGTTGTTAATATCGTAGAAAATTCGTAATCTTCTTTTATTTTGATAAATTAACCACACCGTAAATATGAAACAGTACATTAGGTATATTTTAGAAACTGGTGATGAAAAAAGATTACGTTTTTCCAATCCAAAGAATCCACTTTAAGGCGGATATGCGAACAAATATCCGAAAATTCACCCCAGGTCTAGTTAGGTAAACGGAATTTTATAGACTTAGCGTAGACTACTGATATGTCTCGGTACCCTTGGAAAAGTTAAAGTTAATTTCTTAAAAAGGATAGACGGTGTAACTCGATGACAACCACGTTGAAAGAAAAGAGTTAACATATCGACGTTGGAAAGCGATTTTGTCGTATCTGTAAAAAAGGCAATTTTGTTTTATTGCATAATCAAATTCAGAAAAAAGTTTAGAAAAATTCAACGTTGTATCATAAAAAAGAAACATCGTAGGAATACATTATTTAGACCGTCCGACGCAATATTTTTTTTCGACAAAATCGCTTTCCAGCGTCGATATCTTTACTAACACTACTATACAAACAGGTTGGGTAATTATAATATTTATATCAACAGGTCGCGAAGAACTTCTAAACCTAGTTCACATGGACAGCAAAACCGGCGAGGTCGTTGTAGCAAGCAAAATAGACCACGAACTGTATCCGTGGATCAACCTCACTGTCAAAGGAATTGACAGCGGTATACCACCCCGGTACTCAGTAGTCGACTTGTTCATTCAGGTAAATGAAAGAAAGTGTGGAGGTATGGGGAACAGCATGTAAAGTTCAGTCATCCTCCGTAGAAAAGGGAGGATCCTCCGACCAGCCCCCTAATCGGCGAACACATTTTTGTCAAATGATTGCGACTAGTTGGGATCGTTTGGACTGCCCATTGGTCTGTTCGGTCCAAACGATCCCAACTAGTCGCAATCGTTTGACAAAAATGTGTTCGCCGAGTAGGGGGCAGACTGGTATTTTCTGGCGGGCACTTGTCCAACGGTTGCACTTGGGAAGTTGTATGTATGCTAATTGCACGGTAAACTCTGCTTGCGAGATCTAGGATTTGCGTGACGTCAGTATAACGCGTTGTTCGCATGTTCCGTTGTAGGTACCGCTACAAAGGAATGAAATTACATTTATTTTTACTAAACGTGACGCATAAAGAAAAAAAGCAATTTAGGGAAAATATGACTACGATATCATCAGCAAACCGAAGGTGTGTCATGTACTCGCCATTGATGTTGATGCCCAGTCCTTTCCAGTCCAGAAACTGGAAGACATCCTCCAATGCAGCGGTGAACAGTTTCGTGAAGATTACATCTCCCTGTCTGACACCACTCTGCAGAGGTATTGGTTTCAAGGTCTGGTCCTGTATTCGGACTGACATGGTGGCGTTTTCATACAAACCCTTCAGCGTTTCAATATACCGATAGTCTACTCGACGACCTGGTGAAGACGCTGGAGGCGCAGGGCCGGTCGTCGTGGAGAGCCTTGGGGGAGGCCTATGTCCAGCAGTGGACGTCTTTCGGCTGAAATGATGATGATGATGCGCCATATCCGCGCAAAAAGGCCATAGTTTAGCGTAATGCAGTGACTGTGTAAAACAGCGTTAATTTAATAACAGCTTTGGTATTACCCAAACACCGTAACCTAACGGCAAAGGTGTTTTAGTACAGACGACAGCAGGTTAACCGACCCGAAATTGTGAAATATTCCCAATCAATCCTGAGCCTTATTGCTATAGCGATAAAGTTGAAAATTTAACGAAGAATTTTGATAAATTGTAGTAGTTTGATATTTCGGTACATCCACATTTTGCTATTTATTTAAACTCGTTATAAAAAGGGGAGCGACATGACGACCAACTCTCATCTCGGCAACAAACAAATGCTAAATTGTAGGGAAATTCGAAGATTTTTTGGAGGATTTCAGACCAAGATTAAGCTCTGAACGTGGTCAATATTGCAAGCATTGCCTTTTGATTTGGCAGCTTGTATATACGGGTAATATTAAAGTAAACAGAAGTACGGATGACAGCCGGTCAAGCTACTCTAAACTGTCAAAATATTTCCAATCAATCTTGAGCCTTAACGCTATAACGATAAAGTTGAAAATTTAATAAAGAAATATGACAGATTGTAGCAGCCGTCTGTACATACGAGTAAATTACCTTAATTTGTAGTTTTACTGTGTTGAGGCATACCTAATGACACACTCATACTTATTTTAGAATCCTATTTATGTCGTTTTATGAGGAAAAATAACAGAATTACATAGTAAAAAAAAATAGTTTTGCATTTTGCTTGCTGGTTTACACACCATGCATAAGAACCATGTGTGCAATTCACACGTGATAGAAAATACTTTTTTTTTATTATTATTATAAACTAGCGCTTGACCGTAATCCTGCCTGGTGGTAAGCAGTGACGCAATCATTGATGCTAAAGCGCACTAGTTTATTAAGAGCCTATTCACTCTAGCCTTGAAGACACTCAAATTGTAGTCCGACGGAAACACCGCCGCTGGCAAATTGTCCAGTCCCTCGATGTACGCGGTATAAAGGAGGAGGCGAAACGCTACGTCCGGATCGTAGTGGTGTTAACAACGTAAGGGTGGAAACCAGCCGTACGACAGGTCGTCCGCTGGTGGAACGGAGATGGGGGAATTAAATCATGCAATTCCCTCGCACACTCCCCGAAATGCATCCTATAGAACACCGAAAGGCTGGCTACTCTACGCCTGTGCTCTAGGCTTTGGAGACCAACTCGAGTTAGATCAGGGTCACCAATCAGCCTCTTCGCACGTCTCTCCACTGAATCCAAAGTGGCCAGGTGACACTTTGCAGTACCACCCCAAATGTGGCTGCAGTACTCCACACACGAACGGACCTGTGCTTTGTATAACATTAGAAGCTGCCCAGGTGTGAAGTACTGCCGGACCTTTGCGATAATGCCAAGTTTCCTGGCAGCCACCTTGGCCTTAGACTCAATGAACCGCCCAAAGTTAAGGTTCGAGGAAATCTCAACTCCTAAAAACTGAAGGCGGTCGGAACACTCTAAGGACACATTTCGAAAAGTAGGAGCCAAGGTGAACTGGCTCCTTTTGGCGGTGAAAAGACACGCCTGTGTTTTGGCGGCATTGAATGCTACAAGATTGGCATTGCCCCATTCGGAGCCTGCCTGCAGTGCAACTCACAACGGCATATTATTATGTATATGATTATTTAAACGATAAGAATAGCTTATCGCTTTTATTAACTCAGGACAATGTTTGTGTTCTTTCTCCGGAATTAGCTTACTGACACGTTATATGACTTAATATAATTTACTTTTTTACAATACATAAATATGTAAACTGTCACACCCTTTATGCCTGGGGCTTTTATTTAAGTTATACATTTCCATTTAAATATATACATATATTTTTTTATTTGCTTTACTGGTATTTTGGCGTGGTAGCTGGCATGTGGTAAATAATTTCATTTTTGTTGTATTTTCTTATGTTCATCACTATACATAGTATTGTAAAAAAACACGTGACTTTAATTTTTTAAATGAACAGACAGCTGTGCTGCTGCAGCGAAAGCAGTAGGAAGTGGCGATGGGTGGGCGTTTTGGTCTTTTGGGGGACTGTCTTATGTAATATTGACGTTCAAAAAGTACTGATTCTCAGCCTACTTTCTTGACTTTTGATTTTGATTATGCCTTCGTAAATACGGGTAAAGAGGGTAGAAAACGGAGCACAAAGAGAACCACGAACATAAGTTTCGACTTCAAAAATGCATCATAGCATTGACCCCGCTAGTTAACTTATCAGTTTAAGGGCTGACTGTTCAATCATCTGATAAGTTATTCGTGGTAACATTTTGGAAATTTTGTTCCTGTAATAAGTTATCTGTACAAAATCTACAAAGGCCAACTGTAGCATCAAACTTTTTTGTTTTCAGTTTTTTTTTATTTGCCCTCTTGCTTACATGCTTTGCCCGATAGAAAAATCTGCCCTAAATATATATTTAAATCACTTATTAGTAGCTAACAGCTAGCCTGTTAGCTAAAATGAGTGATTTATTGTGAACTTTAGAAAATCGAACAAAATAATTTCTAGGTTCTGGACGAAAACGACAACAACCCGATATTCGAGTCTTCAGCATTCGAGTACCGTGTATTAGAGGATGTAGAACCTGGGACCACCATCGCTAACATTCTGGCACGAGACGCCGATTCGGGCGAGTTCGGGAAAATCACGTACTTACTCGATCGGATGTCCACGCAGGTAAGATTTATCGACGTATCGTTTTTTTTTGACGTCCTCTGTGGCGCAGCGGTCAACACGCCTGTCTGCGACGTGGAGGCCCCAGTTTCGATCCCCGGCCAGGTCATGATGGAAAAAGATCTTTTCCTGATTGGCCTGGGTATTGGATGTTTATCTATACAATATGTAAAGAAAACCCTGTCCGACCCATAAGGATAATAAAGGTTAGGTAAACACTTGACCAAATATAATATAAAATTTTACATAATCATCATAGTAACAATACTAATGAATTTTGAAATAATCTTTTTCTCCCGGGAATTAATTCCAATTTCCCCAAAATTTGGTAATTTTAAAAAAAGTGACAACACCGTTATTATTATGAGCGAATAGCGACGCGACCACGTCACACCTGTGCCGCGTGCCCTGCCCCCCGCCGCCCGCGGAAGGGTTGCTTACCGCACATGTATTAAGTTGCCTCTTTTTTGGGAAATAATATTTATTTATAGGGGGATTTTAAGTGTAGCCCGTCTTTGTGGGCATTAGTAGAATCAGTTATCGATACCTAACAATACCTTCACGGATCGGACAGGGTTTTCTTTACATATTGTATATGTATCTATTATAAAAATAGTATCGTTGAGTTAGTATCCCATAACAAAAGTCTCGAACTTACTTTGGGGCTAGCTCTATCTGTGTGATTGGTCCGTATATATTTATTTATTTAGGTATTTATAGGAAATACTATAAATGATAAATCTATTCTATACCTTCATTGATTAGTCAACACACAGCTGAAATCGCTGGGTTCCAAAACCACTAAATTGAAAAAAAAAAAATAACGTAGATATTCTAACAAAGGATTTTCGAAAATACGCTAAGTGCCTGAAAGTGTTAAATAGAGGATTAAATTTTGCATAAAAGTGCATTTTTACAGATAGGAAGTCCCATCCGTTGTTGCTAAAAAATTCGTAAAGAATGGCTATGCAATTTATTGTTCACTGAGGCGTAATAAAATAACGAGCACTCTCGGCTCTCCGTCATCAAAATGCCTAAACTTTTATAGAAACTTTCCTACGTCTTCTCCACTATAATAATGTGGAAATTATTCTGATTTGCTAAGCAATCATTACATTGTTCGCATTGCGTGAACAATACAGTAAAAAACTACAACGTACTTACCTAGAAATGAAACAATGATCATTTATTTTATAAAAATGATATGCACTTACTTTAACAGTTTCGTATATCCCGTAAAGTTCTGACTATAGAGACACAAGCCTCCTCTATAGTAGAGAGGGATCTTTGTCCTGTACGAATGTCTAATTCTAATAGGGATGTTACCTGGGTAAAAAAAAATAATCTATTTAGTCCGTCATTCAGATTATAGAAAAATATTGGAAACGTATATTTTGTTTTATCAAATCAATAAAAATTGACAAATATAAAAGGCATCAAAGATAAGGAGTGGGGGCTAGTGACGTCGCTCGTTGCTAAAAAGTGTAGCATGGAGTGACGTCACACGAGTTTTCAACGCACTGTATAGTTTTCATTTTTCGTTTATATGAAAAAAGAAAAATACCGTGTCTAGTTTTTTTTTTGGAAACGTGAATGACAGACTATTTTTTTTTTTAGTCAACTACCCTATTATACTGGAACCAACTATAAAACATAATATCATAAGATTTTTTTTTTCTTAATTTAAATTGTGTTTCTTATTAAGTGGCTTTTCAGCGTAATCATAAATGCATTAATTAAATAAATGGTTTAGTTTCTGTATGTAAGTTTATACAAACACTTTTACAAGTCAATCTTGCATTTTTTTTTTTTCTAATTAGATGAGTTTGGTGTTTCCTGTCTGACTGACTACTCTGATAAGGAAGGCCGAAACAAACTCAGTGGCCCCGATTGCCTTGTTCACAAACTAAACTAAATTTAAGTTCAGTGCATATTTTTCTTACTATTTCATTAAGAAAAGGACAGAATATCTTAGTTTAGACCTGTCAAATTAATCCGCTCCTGGCGTAAATTGATGTATTTTTGGTCTCCATATTTATAATCGCGTCTAAACTGTCTATGGAATATCTTTATTTGACAGGATTAAACTTGTCTGGGGGTTTTTGGCGGGAAGCTAAGATGAGTGCCACACTCATTTTTCATTAGACTTTTAAATTATTTATAGTGTCGTTTATTAAATAAAAACGCGTGATTTATGTAGTAAAAAGTGCATTCAGTGTATATAGTGACCACATCATGGCTTTGTAACAAATCTTCCTCCTAGTGTTCGGTTCGCGCGACCGTCTTTTTCGACATGAATAATTCATAACGTGACATTGGCTAAATGCACAAACCGTGCGAAGCCTTAAGAGAAAGAATGAATAACTTTGGAAGATTTTCATTTTACTTGAAATTGGCACAAAGTCATAACTAGTGCCACACTACAAAAAAAAACTTGTCTGTTATCTTCTATCCGTTTTTTACTTAAATAGAAAAAAAAAGATGCACTTAACTTAAAATTAGTGTAGTTTGTGAACAAGAGAATCGGCGCCAATGTCTTTTTAAAGCCCAGACATAATCTGGATTAGATCATGTAGAATTGATATCGGAGATGGTCTTTGGAGGAAAGAACGACACGTTCATCAATAACACTTTCTTCACAGGGCAAATTTTTGATAAACGCAGACACAGGTGCTTTAACAGTCTCCGATTGGCTGGACCGAGAGACTCAAACCACATACAACCTTGTCATAGAAGCCTGGGATAACTATCAGTTTGGATACCTTAGTGGAGAGAGTCGTAATGCTTTCAAACAAATTGTGTGAGTTAAATATATTTTTTCATTGCAAGATTCATCATGTGTATTTTATCTAAGATAACATATAATATCAAACCCGATAAAAGAAAAGTATGCGACATTATTTTTTTGTTTATGCGAAAACCGAAACACGTGTCCAGTATTTTTAAGTAAAGAATCTATGTACAAAATTTCAAAAAGATATCTTGAAAAACCACAAAGTTATGAGCTTGTTATCCTACTTGGCTGTCCCAACAAAAATATGGTCCACGCTCCGATCAGGCAGGCGAGCGGGGCATTGACCTCTGGCGTCAGCTTGCGCGGGCGAAGATCGACCTAAGCTGCGTACCGCGCTCGGTAACCATATTGCAAGAGTTTCAAAAAATAACACTTCTCCAAAGACGATGGCCTACATCATGCGCCGCAAGCCACGTGTCATCAGTAACTCTAATGATCTTATAAATGGGAGTGACAGTGACCGGTTCACAGCTGAATTTTGGGCCAAAGATGTTTGAATTCTTTGCCTTCGGAATGAAGAAGAATGTTAATGTTGCAATATATTTTGTCGTTGTTTACTTATATGACCACAAACACCTGAGCGAGATTAGCCATACGCTTGCGGAGAAAACATGTTAAAGAAAAACAAACATTAATGAGAATAACATAATTGTATCCGGACTTATCTGAACAAAATACATATTTCTTTTGCATTTGAGGTGCGAAGAAAGCGTTTTCTACAAAACAATTAATCGTTTACTCCATTTCGTACTACAGTAGGACCTCGGTAATCCGGACTCCCACTTGTTCGGTGATCGCTGTAATCCGGCCGGGCAATGGGATTCACGGGGGAGGCCGGCGAGTCATGCACGAACCAATGCGCCGTTCGTCAGTGTTTTGTTTATCGCTTTTGGTATTACACCAAAAGCGATAAACAAGCGATAGTGTCAATTTAGCGCGCTTGCTAACATCATGGTGGCGCCAAGTAAACATACGACATTGACATTAATTAAAAGACAAATTGCGGATTATAGAAATGTTGATAAAGGTGACAGCTACCCTGTCATTGCTCGGATGTTTGGCATAGGCAGGTCAACTGTAGGCGACATAAACTAAGGTTAAACATGTGTTTTATTAACATTAAATATGGCATACTATAATCCGGATGCCTCGATAATCCGAAAAGGGTCTTGTTTTCGTCTCTCCGGCTTAACGAGGCCCTACTGTATTTTTTTATTTTTCAGTGTCTATATAGAGGATGTGAACGACAACCCTCCAATACTGCACGTACCCTCAGACTGTACCACTATAACGGAGTTCCACAACTATCGTGAACCTATTGTTTCGGTATCGGCGACTGATGCAGACGATAATTCGGCGCCGAACGGACGCGTGCAGTTCCATTTAGTTGGCGGAAAAGGACATGGTAAGTTAATAATTGAAGTTCATAGATATTGTTAATGTAGACTTCTTGCCCATGTGGTACCGGGCTTAGAATAGTACCAACCCATATCCTCCCGTGGGCGTCCTAAGAGACGACTAGGGGAACTCTCACCAGGGAAGCGGTCAGCAACGCTTCTCCTGTGGAATATCACATTACTGCGATCCCCGACCCGCCTGCCAAGCGTGCGGATTATGGCAAACCCCCCAACTTGGGGGAGGCCTTTGTCCAGCAGTGGACCTCTATAGGCTGAAGAAGAACAAGAAGAAGTCTTCTTAAAAGGAGGTTTCACGCTTAACTAGTCCGAAATTAGGCGGATGGTCGTTTTTTGTCTAAATAGCCTTTCCTAGTTCTGCATTGAGAGTCGGCCAAACATATGGTTGGTCTCCAAACCCACAAATCGTGAAAAGGCTTCTTCTAAGGTCGGATAGCTATTTGATGAGGTGTTAACGACCACCGCTTCTTCTGATTTCCTAAACAATATGCTCCTTTATTCATAAAGGTTGTTTAAAGTTAACTAGTGATCAGCGACTGTTTAGCCATACATTTTTACGTTTAAACATCACTTAACTTTAATCATCGTTTATGAATAAACCCCGTTATTTCCAACAGATCTATTTCGTTTCGAGCAAGTGGGTGGTGATGCAAACACGGGCCGTTTGTTTGCTCGGCAGTCACTCAAGGATCGCTTCGGCAATTATACACTGGTAGTAGAAGCCAGAGACTTGGGCATTCCGCCCAATGTGGTGCGAGGAGAGCTGAGGTTGTGCGTAACTGACTATAATGATCATGCGCCTGTATTCGTGCATCCGCCTCAGAATGTCACTATCAAAGTACCTGAAGTAAGTTTGTATTTCTTTAAAACGTAATACAAGTAAAAAGGTGATCAAAATTTCTAAATACAATTTATGATGATGATGTTCCCGACCGATTTCGGCCACGGCGACCACTTCGACTCCTACCCGATGATTTGGCTGATGTGTTTTTTTTTTTTTTTTTTTTTAATGATTTGGCTTTGGATTATTGAATAAAACATCAATTACTTATATGCTGACTATTTGATAAAATATTTATTGCTTATCTGGTTAAAGACTGATTTACACGGTACAATTTAATTGCCTATGGCATAGAAACAATAAAATTGATAGAACAGATGACTTGCATCGTCTAACTGGTGTTTAGACAATGCAACTTTTATTGGTGCTTCAACTTAATTGAAGCCAAAGGCAATTAAATTTTACCGTGTAAATCAGTCTTAATATTCCACTGGACGGTTAACACAGTGGTTTAACTATTGACTGCTGCCCTGCGTGTCGTGGGTACGATTCCCGCACGGAACAAATATTTGTATGATCTACAAGTAGTTGTTCCGGGTCTGGGTGTTTGTGTATGAGCATTTATATGTTTATAAACGTACCCACGACACAGGAGATATTCCTAATGTGGGGCAACGTCTTTTTCTTTTTCTAAAGATAATTACTACTAATTGCATAGACCGGTCGCCTTATTCATTTGTAACTTTGACATTTTATTCCAAAATGCATACATTAAAAAAACACCTCTTTTTGCCCCTTGTTAACTAAATGATTTTGAATTCGTTCCTAGAACGCAACTATAGGCACAACAGTAGTAGAAGTCCGAGCAATAGACGCAGACATTGGTCCAAACGGTGCCGTACGTTACCGCGTGCGACAAGACGCGTCGGGAGCGTGGCGCGCTTTCACCGTACACGCAACTAGTGGCGCGCTCAGAACTACGCAGCCGCTAGACAGAGACAAACAGACCACGTACCAGGTATGTTAGACAGAAATGACATTTGTAGAGCTACGTGCGTCAAAATGCGTCGGGAGCGTGGCACGCCTTCACCGTGCACGCGACAAGTGGCGCACCCTGAACTACGCAGCCGCTAGACAAAGACAAACAGACCACGTATCAGGTATGTTAGACAGAGATGACATTTGTAGAGCTACGTCAACGTGCGACAAAATGCGTCGGAAGCGTGGCGCGCTCAGAAGTACGCAGCCGCTAGACAGAGACAAACAGACCACTTACTAGGTATGTTAGACAGAGACAACACTTGCAGAACTACGTGCGACAAAATGTATCGGAAGCGTGGCGCGCCTTCACTGTTCACACGCCGCAGGCCGCAGGATAATGTTGTTGACAGAGACAAACTAATCTGAATTTGTGAATTATGTGCTAAAAATATAAACAAATATGAGTTTATGTAATATAACTTTAAGTCTAAAACAAGAAAGTTCATTTTACACTACATCTTCAGATGTTTTTATAACTTTTAATAGGTAGTCACTCTAAATTCAACTTATTTATCATTGAAATGAAGTTCATATTTGCTAAATTGAAATAAAGTGAAGGTGTGCACTGCGCACTTTTACTATAGGGTCAGTTTAGAGAAGTTGGAAAAAACACCAGTTGCTGAAAGGTTCATGAGTTCCAGGATATGATTAGTCTTATACAGGGTTTAACAGTCATATATATAGTTAGTCACGCGCAAACTAATACCATGTACAGAAAAGAGCACATCAAGCTACTACAATCTGTCAGATTTCCTTATTAGATTTTCAATTTCATCTCTAAAGCATTAAGGGCAAATTAATTAATTGGGAATATTTGATAGTTTCGGATAGCTTGGCCTGCTGTCGTCCATACTACATTGTAATTTAGTTTATGATTATAGACCACTTTTTCACCACTCTAGTTATGATTTTGGAGAGAAATAACAATAATCTCTAGAGGTTTGGCACTGGCTTTTAAAATGTATCTCAATACTTGGCTGCCCTGTAAAGCATCCCTATCTCTAAAGAATAGAAGTAGTAAGTAAGGGCGAATTAAATTGGTTTTTTTTTTTTGACACAAAGTAATAACAAAGAGAATGACCTGCTCAGTAAATAGCATTTTACTATTAATAAAAACTATTCATAATATTAACCATTTATTATCTGAACTGTGTGCTACATTGCCAAAACGCGGACGCCAGTTGTTACTGGACGTCTGTGATTTATTTCTGGTTTTACGCCTTATATTATTATTTTGGTCGCAGTTGATGACGTCATCATATGACGTACGATACAATTGACGAACGTGTGGCGATAACCTGACGTTGTTTTCCGGATCATTGATTTTAATTATTCCGGAATTCTTGAATACTGTTGATTTATGCGATTTATCATACACACGAGCTTGGAAATTAATTATTTAGTTTAGTTTACTGTTAAAAACGCCTCATTAGATTACACAGATACCTTTGTACCTCCTATAATGAAGTTAGTGAGAGATCAAGAGAATAATGAGTGTCATCATTGTCTTGGCCATGATCCATTTATAACACGGGGGCACGAATATAATGGTTGGTTTATACCAGTCCAAACATCTTACACAATATAAGTACCTACATGCTGTTTCCCTATTCATTACTAAAATTACGGTTGTCACGCGTCTTTTATAATAAAATTATGTAAATCTGTCAAGGCACAGAATAGTAGTCAACGGTAAATATAAGCACCAAACCCTATCCAGCAGTCTTGCTGCGCTTATTTTAAAATGGCGAGATATTAAATGTGCATTGCCATCCAACAGTAAAGTTTTATTATTGCAGACAACTTTTTAAGGAAATTGTTCAAAAAACATCTTTGAAGTTAGCTAAGTGTGTCCATATTTTTGCCTTAACTGTCACCGGCACCCTAACTGCGTAACAAACTATTACTATATGTTGGAATCATTTCGAAGCATATTGCCAATCTATTGCTTCATATGTTCTAAAAATGTGTCTGCCCAACAACGTAAATAACGCAATGAATGTTGTTGAACTGTCAAAATGAAACCCATTGCTACTGATAGCTTGCTACGCAATTGCCCTACAGAAGGCTAATTCTCGTAATTTAAGACGTTCAAAATCTATTGGCAGTCTCATATCGGCGACAAGTACCTAAATGTCAAAATGTAGGGAAAATAAAAGTATTTTTTGACAGATTGAAACTGAGATCAAGACTGAAACTTCTTAACATTACGAGAGTTACCCCTCAGGCCACTTTTATCTTTTGCCAATGTTACCTTTATGTACTATTATTCCACAGCTCAGAATAGAAGCCTATGACATCGGGTTACCAACGCCTCTGAGCTCAGACCTGGACCTCACAATATACGTCCAAAACGTTGATAACTATCGGCCACGGTTCCCGAGCAAGCACATACATATAAACTTTACAGAAAATACACCAAACAATGGGCTATACTTGCCCAGTGTTATAGAAAGAGATGAAATAGATCGCGGAGATGAGCCTTTGTTACCCGTGTGCTATTATATTGTGGATGGCGATGAGGATGCTGTGTTTGAGCTGCAAAGGAGTACGCATAGGTAGGGAATTATTATGTATTTTTAGTATAAACATGATCTACATTAAAATGAGTACGCATAGGTATTAGGTAGGGAATTATTATGTATTTTTAGTATAAACATGATCTACATTAAAATGTGACGGTACTAATTAGAGTTTTGAACATAAATTTCCCCTCCCTACATATACCTATTATTAGCATCCTTGTGTTTTGTTATTTCCCGTGTCGTCAAGAAGGTTTAAGAATTTGTATGCTTATAAGCCCCGCACGTTGATATTGCGATGGAACGTTTTCACAATAACAGCTGCGTGACGTCATCCGTCGGGCAAAACGACAGCTAGCAAAAAATGTTAAAACAGTTAATAAGCTAGGGTAATGGATTTATTTGTATTTTATAATTTTATTATACTACATACACTCTTTATACCTACTCATCCATATTCTGACAAATAACAACAACAAAACAAGTCAATGAAAAGGTCCAAAAAGAAAAGTAGGTGTGCACAGCGGGCGCACGTCCTCTCTTTCAAAGTGCACCTCTCTAATATTAGAGGTCTGCACTCCAATCTCTTAGCAGTACACTATCACCTTGAGACTGAGAAGCCGCATCTACTTTTTTTGACGGAGACCCAGATCAGATGTCCGCCTGATGCGGCATACCTCGGCTACCCCGGATACTCTTTGGAGCATCATTTCCTGCAGCGTGCCGGGGTCTGTGTGTATGTTCGCAATGACATCTGTTGCCGGCGTCTCCGTCACCTCGAGGACCCTCATTTTTCGTCCTTATGGCTGTTGGTTGACACCGGTGTGGACAAAATTGTCTACACCTGTGTCCACCGATCGCACAGCGGTGATCAGGAGACAACTCGGTTATTTGACCATCTCAGTGAGGCTGCTGACAATGCGCTACATCGGCACCCTGACGCTCAGTTCGTCGCTCTGGGGGACTTCAACGTCTGCCACCAGGACTGGCTCTTCCCATACCAGAGGACCGACCACGCTGGGAGAGAAGCGCGAAACTTCGCGCTTTCTATGGGCCTTTCCCAGCTGGTAAAGCAAGCGACTAGGGTGCCTGATGTAGTTGGCCATACTGCCAACTGTTTGGACCTTCTGCTGACCACTGATCCGGACAGATGTGTTGTAACAGTTTCCTCACCGCTGGGAACTTCAGACCACTGTCTGGTGAAGTCTGTGTCGTCCTTCTCCCCACCAGAACACGATTCTCGTGGTGAACGGCGATTGTGGCGATACAGGTCAGCGGATTGGGATGAGATGCGCCACTTCTTTGCGTCTTATCCTTGGCAGCAGGTCTGCTTCTCTTCTGACAATCCGTCGAGCTGTGCGGACGCTATAACCGATGTGGTGCGTCAAGCTATGGAGTATTTTATCCCATTCAATGACGTGCCCGTCGATGGCTCGGCTCGCCCATGGTTCAATGCCGATTGTGTCCAAGCTGAACAGCGTAAGCCCACGGCATTTCTCGCCTGATTTGACGCTCGTGACCGCGGAGCTCCGGATCTAAGCTCAAAGAAGAGAGCCTTTAACCTTGCTGCCAAGTCCTACAAGAAGGCGCTCAAGAAGGCTCGCTTCGACCGCATCACCCATATTGGCAACAAGTTATCTGCGCAGCCATCCGGTAGCAAATCTTTTTGGTCCCTTGCCAAATCGGTTGAGGCGAACTTCTGTCGGCCCTCACTACCTCCGCTGGTTAGGCCTGATGGAACACTGGCTCATACGGCGAGAGAGAAAACAGGTCTCTTTGCTTCTCTCTTTGCCCATAATTCGCGTCTTGATACTGGCAGTGCTACTCCACCTAATTTACCTCATTGCGGAGCCTCAATGCCTGAGGTTCGCATTAGGAACAAGCAGGTTCTGAGAGTACTTTGTCGTCTGGACGTGAATAAGGCTAGTGGTCCGGATGGTATACTAGCGATTGTTCTTAAAGCTTGTGCACCCGAGTTGTCTCCTGTATTGACGCGCTTGTATCCCCTCTCATGTAGGACTGGTATTGTACCCAAGTCCTGGAAGCTTGCTAACGTGCAGCAGATCCTGCCAACTATCGGCCGATTTCGATCACCCCCATACTTTGCAAAATTATGGAGCGCGTATTGAACTCGCGCCTCTTGGCATACCTGGAAGGTAACGATCTCCTCAGTAACCGACAGTACGGGTTTCGCCGCAATCGGTCAACTGGGGACCTACTAGTGTATGCCACTCACTTGTGGGGCGAGGCCCTCGAGAAGAATGGGGAAGCGATTGCTGTCTCCCTTGATGTCTCGAAGGCCTTCGACCGGGTATGGCACGCTGGCCTTTTGAGTAAGCTTCCAGCGTACGGCATTTCCCCTAGCCTGACTGGCTGGGTAAAAGACTTCCTGACTGAACGGTCCCTCCGAGTTGTTGTCGATGGATGCTCTTCTGAGCCCATGTCAACTAATGCCGGTGTTCCTCAGGGATCTGTTCTCTCTGCAACTCTGTTCCTGCTGCATATTAACGATCTGCTGTTGCCTGGTATCTATAGGTATGCAGATGACAGCACAGTTGTAGAGAGATACCTGCCGGGTGCTCGGGCTAGTAGGGAATCAATCCGGTCCGAAAGAGAGGCCATGGTTGAGCGAACGAGTGTTGCGCTGCAGGCAGTCTCCGAATGGGGCAATGCCAATCTTGTAGCATTCAATGCCGCCAAAACACAGGCGTGTCTTTTCACCGCCAAAAGGAGCCCGTTCACCTTGGCTCCTACTTTTCGAAATGTGTCCTTGGAGTGTTCCGACCGCCTTCAGCTTTTGGGAGTTGAGATTTCCTCGGACCTTAACTTTGGGCGGTTCATTGAGTCCAAGGCTAAGGTGGCTGCCAGGAAACTTGGCGTTATCGCAAAGGTCCGGCAGTACTTCACACCTGGGCAGCTTCTAATGTTATACAAAGCACAGGTCCGTTCGTGTGTGGAGTACTGCAGCCACATTTGGGCTGGTGCTGCCAAGTGTCACCTGGCCACTTTGGATTCAGTGGAGAGACGTGCAAAGAGGCTGATTGGTGACCCTGATCTAACTCGAGTTGGTCTCCAAAGCCTAGAGCACAGGCGTAGAGTAGCCAGCCTTTCGGTGTTCTATAGGATGCATTTCGGGGAGTGTGCGAGGGAATTGCATGATTTAATTCCCCCATCTCCGTTCCACCAGCGGACGACCCGTCGTACGGCTGGTTTCCACCCTTACGGTGTTAACACCACTACGATCCGGACGAAGCGTTTCGCCTCCTCCTTTATACCGCGTACATCGAGGGACTGGAATAATTTGCCAGCGGCGGTGTTTCCGTCGGACTACAATTTGAGTGTCTTCAAGGCTAGAGTGAATAGGCTCTTAATAAACTAGTGCGCTTTACCATCAACGATTGCGTCACTGCTTACCATCAGGCAGGATTGCGGTCAAGCGCTAGTTTATAATATACAATATGTAAATAAAATCTTGTCCGATCCGTGAAGGTATTGTTAGGTATCGATAACTGATTCTACTAATGCCCACAAAGACAGGCTAAACTTAAAAAAAAAATCCCCCTAAAAAATAAATATTATTTCGCAAAAGAGGTAACTTAATACATGTGCGGTAAGCAACCCCTTCCGCGGGCGGCGGGGGGCAGGGCACGCGGCACCTGTGATGTGGTCGCGTCGCTTATAATAATACCGGTGTTGTCACTTTTTTAAAAATTACCAAATTTCGGGGAAATTGGAATTAATTCAAAATTCATTAGTATTGTTACTATGATGATTATGTAAAATTTTATATTATATTTGGTCAAGTGTTTACCTAACCTTTATTATCCTTATGGGTCGGACAGGGTTTTCTTTACATATCGTATAAAAAAAAAATTTAAAAAAAACTTTCATTTCATTATCGAATTTCAAAGGAACGAGTATCTTTTTATTACTATCTATAAGTTTTTTTTTCTAACCAGTTAATTTCTAATTCTAATTAATTTCTTACTCTTTTCTACGGGTAACAGGTAACAAAAGTCAAGAAACACAATAAAACAGGATAACAAAAACAAAAAACTGTACCAAGTATTCGATGCGCGTAAGCACGTAATTGCGGGATGATCTTGCTAACGGTACTGACGAGTTCGACTACGTCACCAAGATGGCCGCAAAATCGCAATATCAACTTGCGGGGCTTATACACTAATTATGCTTACCTATCCATTATTAAAACGGTTTCACTCTAGTTAATATACCAATATGTATCAATATCGACCAGCACCCTAATGGCGTAGCACGCTATTATTATATCACTTGGATTAATTTTTTTAAGCATATTGCTAATCCATTTCTCAATATGTTTGAAAAAATGTGTCTGCTTAACAATGTAAATACCAGCAATGAATGTTGTTGCACTGTCAAAATGAAACCTATTGCTACTAATAATGTATGCAGATGCACCCTAATTGCGTAACAAACTATCAATCACATTCAGAATAATTTTGAAGAATATTACAAGGTAATCTATTGCTTTATATGTATCCCGTTTTTGTCGCAATTCCTCAAACTTATAGATTTATACATTCAGCAAAGCTGCTGAACGTTCACAAACCCGAAAGGTAAAATTAAAATATGCATAATTTTCAGGCTATCAACCCAAAAACCTCTAGACCGCGAACAGAAATCAGAGTTCACTCTCACAATACTAGCAACAGAAGACTGTTTAACTATACCAAAGTATAAAGAAGAAGTAGATGGAATCAGTACACTGAAAGTTCACGTCATTGTCAATGATGTGAATGATAATGCGCCAAAGTTCATTAGTAATATATTCACTGGGGGAATTACTACAGAAGCTGACTTTGGTATTGAATTTATGCATGTGAAGGTAATATTGCCATCTCATAATTGATCATCATCATCTCATCGTTAATCCCAGTCGCATCCGAAGCTTTTTCAGCTTTGGAGTCTGGGGTCCGCTTTATTAGTCTAACTGCTGATTTTGGCTAAACTTCAATATTTTCCGTGAAGCGACTGCCGTCTGACCTCCACAACCCGAAGGCGATATCGAAGCATTGCAGTTAGACCAATCGTTGGACTTTTGAGGGCTTTAACAACCCGTAACGACTTAGAAGTGGGTCGGTACGTGTTTTTGCAATACCGAAACTATGTATTGGTTTGAACCGCGATAACGGGTATTGAAACTATTTATTTTAATAACTATTTATTGGCGATACCGAGGTCGGTGGCGGTGTGTTTACCTTTGGCGGGTATTGAAATTACTCGTTTCGTGGATAACTGCCATAACTGGAGTAACTAAGTTTTCAGTGTTTTTCGGTATTATTTTTGAATGAATTTTAGAAATTAATAAACAATGTTTGTGAAAATATTTAGTTTTTTTTATGATAGTTATCGTGTATCAGTGTGTTTTATGATCGCTGGGGCGTAAAAACATTGGAATATAAAATATTACCTATAACAGAAACAGATTTGAACTTTCCTTCATACTTGAATCCAGGCTTAGGACTGGCTACAATTAGTTTTCTGATACGATGAATACCTATCCTAATTAAAAACTAAATGTAGGCGTATTTAAAAGTTCATTTGATTTTCATGATAATTATGTACCTACATAATTAGCCTATAACATAGTTAATATTGTACAGTTACTGTATACTTCTTTTTACACGAGATATATTGATATTTACACTATTTACAAGTTACTGTCACCTTTTAATCTTTTAAATTTACATTTAAAAATGCAAGCTGCTCAACTTTTGTGCTTGTTAGCCGCGTACGACGATCAGTTATTATAAGTCCAGTTTTACTAAAAACCCGCTCGCACGGCACTGATGTCGCCATAATATTATTATATTTAATAGCCAGTTTGGCTAGGTGTGGGTAGGTATACCTATGGTTGCGCCACCATTCAAGGGGGCAACTCCATGAACCATCGGCATGAAAAACTGGCAGAATATCCTCATTTAAATAAGTGTCTATTTCTTTGATCGCCTTGCTTAGAGGTGTCCCTACAGTTTGCTGCTGGCTAACAATGCCTTGCAGCAACGTCCACGGCGAAAACTTGTCTTGTGGCGGTGCACTAGTTGTGGCTGCTAGTGTTTGCGGTTCACAGGATGTACCTATGACCTCGACGAGCATGTCTTGAACGCGTTTTTTAGTGTTCCGGGCTTCATTGGTGTCGGCAAACACGACCATCTTATAGCGGGGATCGAGAAACGTACAAATCGAGAATGTGCCGCTGCGCTCTACATTCGCGAATCGTGAGACAAGTCCTGTTCTAAGATGGTACGTTATGTTTTGTGAGGCCTCGCTGAAATTTTCACCTAACATTAGGTCACACGATGAAATTAAACATCGCGTCATGACTATGGCCGAGCTCGCTGTCATGTAGTGTTGGCCGCTTAACGAACTGGTCGCGTCGTCGAACGGCTTCAAAATTTTGCACATCTCGGCGAAAAATGTCCACTCTTCATTTGTTATGATGGGCAGATCTTGCCGTATTGTGGCCACTGTTCCTCGAACATGAGCTTCCAGTTCCACAAATCTACTCAGCATATAATAAGCTGAGTTCCAGCGCGTAGGCACCTCCTGCTTAAGACGCTTGGGAACGCAGCCAGGGTCTTCATTTATTTGCGCCTTAATTAGTTTGGCCTGCGCCGTTGTACTGCTCTTAAAGTGCCGCACAATCTTCTTTACCTTATCTAACGTGGCCTCTACGGTCTTTAATGCGTCCTGAACGATTAAATTTAGGGTGTGTGCATAGCAACCATAGTGTTTCCACCCTATGTCACGCACCGCTTTGGTTATATTTGCCGCGTTGTCAGTAACGACAAAATTTATTTTGCCTTGTATGTCCCATCTGGCTGCCATGTCACATAACGCCGTCTGAATATTCTCACTTGTGTGAGACTTATCAAAACCGCGGCAATCTAATAAAATGGATTTCATTATGAAATCCTCGGTTATGTAATGACCAGCCATGGCAAAATAGGACTCGTTTGAGGCCGAAGTCCATAAGTCCCCAGTGAGACACACGCTGTCTCCACAAGAACTCGCTAGCTCTGCCTTAATTTTTTCTACTGTTTTGTCGTACAGCGCTGGAATCATGACATTGGAGATCGTTTTTCTTGATGGTAGCGTGTAGCCGGGAATCCAGCTAGCAAACCTCTTAAAAGACTCTTCCTCCACTAGCGAGAACGGTTGATATCCTCTAATGAATAGCTGCAATAAATCGTAGTCTATTCGTGATTTTTGTTCATTAGAAATTTTTTTTGAGGTGCTATATCTTTCCATCGATTGCTGTATCCTAACCATCGATGGTGCGCTGGAAGTGGTACCAGAGCTAGTTCCAGGTACAGCAGCCACTGGCGGTGGTGGTGGTGGACAAAGCGGGGCGTCCACCGTTGCAGCGGCAGCTGAGGTGCTGGCGCCAGCTATGGCGTCAGCACGTCCAGCAATTCGCTGCTGAGCACTTATCACACGACGATACGCCTCTGGGTGTTTTTTTTTTAAATGGGATTTTAAATTCCCCGTGGACGCTTTGTAACTATAAGTGTCTAAACATATATTACACTTGGCCTTTTTATCCTCTGTATTCAGTTTTTGGAAAAAATCCCATAACACACTTCTACACACATCAAAAGTGTCTAGGGATCAACATATATTTTTGCAATAACTTTTCTCCTGATTGATATTAATTAAAATTTTCTTTAAGGATTCATCAAATAAAGTGTTTTCGTTTGTCACAGTAACGATAAGCCAAGTCACCTTTGCATTAATAAAGAAATTTGCCATTTTCCTAATAAAGGGATATTTGACATTTGAACCACTAACACAAAAGTTCGAAAAAAGACTGAAATAACAGTTTTCTCTAAAATTTTATTGGGTAACTTAAACAATTAATAATCCGTGTTTCTACCGCGAACACTAACAACACAAGAACATCGGTTTGGCATACTCAAAATGAGTTCATCCAAATCACGCTGTGGAATGGCCGCCCATGTTCGTTGCAACAACAAAAAAAGGTCTTCTTGCGACTGGATACCCTCCATATTCGGCAGAGCTCTTCTCTGTAGCATATCCCATGCATGCTCAATCGGGTTCAAGTCTGGCGACTGAGCAGGCCAGGGCAGGACATTGATGTTAGCTGCGGCGAGAGTCTGTCTTACAACTCTTGCGGTGTGCGGTCGTGCATTATCATGCATTAACTGAAATAAGGGACCGATTTGCACTTGTAGAGGAACGATGACGTCTGATACAATCGTTTCAGCATAAATTTGAGCGTTGAGGTTGCCTCTGATCCAAATCAACTCAGTTCTTCCGCCGATCCAAATACCCGCCCATACCATGATGGTTCCACCACTATAAGGATGGACTTCCTGGCAGGATTTTAATCGCTGTTGGCGTCCAGGGGTTCTCCAGTGTCGTATACGTCTTGTATCCGGTCTCATACCAAAACGAGACTCATCAGAAAAGCACACGAAACGCCATTGTTCTTCTGCCCAATTTCTGTGTTCAAGAGCCCATTGATATCGAATCCTACGATTGTGCATTGCTATAGGTGGTACCCGTAGCGGTCTTCGGGAATGAAGGTTCACTTCATGCAAGCGGTTTCTGACTGTTTGGTCGCTAATTAAGTTCCCTGAAGAGTGATGAAGCCTCACGGCTAACATCATGGCGGTTATTGTTGGAGCTCTTCGAGTTAAGATTTGAATGTATCGGTCTTGTCTCCGTGTGGTGCAGCGATACCGTCCTCCATGGCGCTCAGCCACGGTACCAGTGCTTCGGTAACGTGTCCAAAGTCGACTGATAACACTCTGACTTGTATTCAGAGCTAAAGCCACAGTACGTTGCCGGGAACCAGCTTCTATCATTCCCACGGCTCTGAGCATTTCTTCCCTGCTTAAATGACGTCGCCGCTCCATAATAACGTTGGTTTTAATCAGTAGTAGGGAAACAGTAGCACTAATAATGTCTTCAATGCGTTGTATGTTTTTATAGGGAAAATATTGACAGCTGATTTTCATCTTTTACTCGAATTTGATTCACAGTTCCTGATTCAAATTATGAAATGCACCAAAAAGGATCCATATAAATTTATAAAATCATAAATTTATTACAAAGCCACATCTCAATCTCAAGAAATCCGCATAAAAATGCTTGATCCCTAGACACTTTTGATGTGTGTATTTACATTTACACGAGACATTGTCAGTTATTACACTAAAATTATCACTAAAAATTAAAAATATACTATATTTACACACCTAAGTTATACTTATGAATTTAATAAAAGCAATAAGAAAAAGAAATAATAACAAAAGAAATAACACAAAGAACAAAATAAGTATCGCGCGCGCGTAGAAAGTTTTGCATTTGAACGTGAACACAAAACTTACACGACTAAAAATAGTACACAAATTTCATTTCACCCAAACAAGTGTGTCAAGTGCTCCTTTCTGTGAACCTGAAGGTCAACTTTAAACCGTGACATAAATACATTTTTTCGATAATTGCATCTATTGCATAGGGATTACAAGTCAAATCTCTTCTTCCTTTTTCCTAGGACTCGCTCATCGTAAATCGTAATCGCCATTCGTCGTGCGCCGTCGGAATATTTCGGTTCGGTATCGGGTACGCCCACAATCTATATCGAGGAAACGAGACTCGCAGTAGGTGCAACGAGTAAAGCGTATATCGTGTATTCGCAAAATGAATAGGTATTCCGATAAATAGTTATTAGGTGGTATTGGGTATTACTGAACCGAGTAACCGAGTAAGAATACACATGGTACTGACGGACGCGACTCGCAGTGTAGGTGCGACGTGTAAAGCGTATACCGTGTATTCGCAAAATGAATAGGTATTGCCGATAAATAGTTATTAGGTGGTATTAGTTATTACTGAACCGAGTAAGAATAAACATAGTACTGACGGTCGACGGACGCGACTCGCAGTGTAGGTGCGACGAGTAAAACGTTTTCGCCAATAAATAGTTATTGTAGAATCGAATACTGTATTTTAGGTATTGAACCAATACCTATTTATTGAAACTATTTATGGTTTGAAACGACCATCTTTTAAACGACTGCCATTATATGTTCGTATGGCAACCGGGACCAACGGCTTAACGTGCTTTCCGAGGCACGACCAGACCAATGCAAATATTCATATTAATGCATACAAATATTTGCACTGCGCGGGGATCGAACCCGCGCCTCCTTGCACACCGGCCGCGTTCGCTACCGCTACGCCACGGAGGCTGTCAATGCCTTCTCATAATTGATGTCTGCTAATCTTCTTTCACTCACCCGCCTTCTTCTATGTTAGAATAAGTTGCGAGGAGTCAGAGTTCGCAATTTTAATCAACATTTCTACCTACGTTGTGATTCTAACTCAAAACTCTGCATTGTTCTATTTACAGAAGCTATAAAACGTACGATCTTTCATAAATTCTACTGCAATTTCCAAGTCGATATTCATCGATACCTACCCACAAGTCCCACGGCATTGCGGTTCACGTCAAAACTATTTTGTTTATCTCATAATATGAGATTTTTTTTTTTTAATTTTTGTCGTTTTTTAAATGTTCAGGCTATAGATCCAGATGAAGATGAAAATGCCAAAATAAGCTATTATCTTATTGGAGATGTAAAAGAAACCTTGACGGAAGGGTTAGAGAACTTAGCAGTGTCGCCGTTTCTAGTCAATGTCGAAACTGGCGCAGTTTCCTTGAACTTCGACCCACAGAAAGGGATGAAAGGGTACTTTGATTTTAAGGTAAAATTGCTATTTTTATATTATTTGTTTATCTTCCACACCTATTTATAGTCGCTTGGCCATAAAGCGCCTGTCAAAATAAAGATAGGAACGGCCGTACCGCGCATGCGTGCTGGTGAGAATTATATTTATTGCCGCGTGGCTCCGTTGCGAATCAATAGTGCTAAATGATAAATAGCTGAAAGTTCATGCTGTACCCAATAATTGTATTGATGTTTCATTTTCCTTATCATTTTATCTTTTGAATCGTTAATGACACATTGTGGATAAGAATGGTCCTCAATGCCTTTTATAACGCCTGCAATCCAATGATATCTACCTACGTATGAAATCATATGTCTCCGCAATAGTAAGTAGTTCTAGACTCACAATGTTGACAACACGTGATCTTACAAATCACGTAATGTGACCAGACAAACATTGAGTTCCAAACTAACAACCTTAGCTTAGCGACAGTCTAGATTTGGAAACATGCCCAACAAATGGCCAAAGCCCTTTACCCCTGAATTAACTCTGCCAAACCTTTTGGATCAAGGCGTTATATTACATTCATACTGACGCACACTTTCGTCTTTACTTCCAGGTTTTAGCAAACGACACAGGCGGCTTGGAAGACGAAGCTCACGTATTTATCTACCTACTCCGTGAAGACCAACGCGTTCGTTTCGTCCTTCGTTCCCATCCGTCCGAAATACGTGACAAGATACACGTATTCCGAGAACGTTTAGCAAGAGTAACCGACTCCGTCGTAAACGTAGATGACCTAAGAGTACACGAAAATAAAGACGGCTCGGTGGATAACACGAAGACGGATTTGTACTTACACCTAGTGAATGGTCAAGACCATTCGGTATTAGAAGTTGAACAAGTCTTGAAATTGGTGGATAAACATATTGAACAGTTGGATGATCTTTTCAAGGTAGTGTAAGATTTTCTAAGATTGTTTTATAGGCATCTTTAAAGTAGATATTTATGCATACTAAATGTGACTTCACGTTATCATGTTGACAGTTAACAGAGCTCCCTTAAGCAAAGAAAAAAATATGAGGCATTGTTACGCCTACATCTAATCTATATCAGCGCTGTACCTATACAAATTATCTTCAATTGAAAACCTGTAGGTAGATATGACTATTTTTAGCTAAGTAAATCTTCCCATCTTTTATTCCCTATTTTGTAGGAGTTCAATGTCCTCGACACTCAGCCTGCAGAGTACCAGCCCCTCACTGCAGAGACGCTCTCCTCCAATCAGACCGTATTCTGGCTAGTGTGGACAACGCTGTTCCTCGTCGTATTACTTGTACTGACTGTCATGATGTGCCTCTCGCAGCGGGCCGACTATGTGAGGCGACTGAAGGCAGCTACTGCGACGGCTTATTGTAAGTATTTTGCTGTGCTCACCAACTAATTTTGTTAGTGAATATACCTATCGATCAACTAGTAATATATTGACACATCTGCAAAAAATATGTAGGTACCTCGAAAATTTTGAACACCGAGTTTGGTTCACCAATAGACATGAATCGAAAAAATCTAAAATTAACTAGGATTAATTTCAAACGTTTATAAAATCATTGGTACTTTTTTTCTGTAAAATATGAAATACGCGCCTATATATTACTAGATGAGCGAAATGTGTGATATAAATAATGTTGATGGATTAATGTAGTGCTATGGCCATGTTTGTAAAGCAGCCAGTCAGCCAATGTTGGCTCTAAAAAATAGACATATGAAACATATGTATACATATGAAAATCACATCTCCGGAAATTGCCTGAGGTTGCCAGTAGTAAACTTTTGCAGTTGCCCGACTTCATAAGCACCATGTTTGTTTTTTTTATTTATTTCATAAAACACAAGTTACGAAGGATTCAATCATTTATTTTATAATAGATAGTGTTATAACATATTTGGATAGTGACATATGCAAATAATTATTTTTCTGTGCAGCTTCCCCGACCCCCGGCGAGTCAGACATGACCATCCGCAGCTCTGGCGGCCGGGTGCCCAACACAAACAAACACAGTACAAAAGGATCCAATCCAATATGGCTTCACGCTTATGAAAATGACTGGTATAAGTCTGAAGACCAACTCAGTCGCTCCGAACGAGACTCGCTAGACGAAAACGCCGTCGACCAAGACTTGTCGAATGAAAAACCTTATTTTATAACCACATGCGCTTTCCCTTCAATAGAATCCAACGAGACCGAAGAAGCCCAAACAAATCAAGCGAAATACGACTTCTATCAACAATTGGAACAAATGAAAAACGCTAAAAATATGGAAACGACTGAATTATAATCCCTAGTGCTAAGTGAAATTGTACGTTATTGATAATTATGTGCCTTTGTAAATTATGTACCTCCATTATTTTCTGAATACATTTTGTAATAAATTATAAGACGAAGGACATTTTTTTTTTTACTGCAAGCACATAATTTCATTTTTCCTATACCTACCCGTAGTAAGAAGGTAACGCTATGATCTATCATAACGCTGGATAACCTAAGCGCGTTTATTGGGAATTAAGCAAGCTCGTTCGTTCCCGACACACCTACTTATTGTGAATTTCACATCTTTATTAATTAAAGCTGAAGAGTGTCTTTGAACGCGCTAATCTCAGGAACTACTGATCCGATTTGAAAAATTGTTTTAGCGATAGGTAGCACATTAATCCAGGAAGGCTTAAGGCTATATAACATCACGCTGTGATTAATAGGAGCGGGGCATAACTAACACCACGCGAACGAAGTCGCTGGCGGCCGCTAGTCCTATTGAATGGTAAAATAATTCCTATGCATAGTGTTTCATCTCGATACCAAATATTCCAGCCATCTTCTTTCATTACGCAAGGACTAATTTAAAATAATCAATTAACATAGCGTTCTTATTGTAAACTATGCGAAATTTTAAAGATTTTGAATTGATAAGATATAAAATCAGCAATCATGCTCATAAAAAAGCATTGTTGCATCGCCTCTTCAAAGACAAGAGTAGCTAGAATGTATTTTGTATTCTTGAAAAATTTTAATACAATATTAACGTATCCTGTATCCACGGGTTTTATTAGCAATGCTAATTGTTTATCTTGTGCAAGCAGTACTTTGGATGTTATTTTAGGCGATTTGAAAGCAATCTGTCGCACTATCATGACCTGGATTAGGTATAGGATGCTTTTTGCATCCGTGGCACATACCCGTGGAATATTTTTAACTTTCCTTTGGTCTTTTTCTGATCTCCACGCGGGCAGAAGCTAGTAATATGAAAACTGTTGAGCAACAGCAATTTTTCCATTCTAGTCTACAAAGATTAAAATGCACTGATATACCCCAATAGGTATAAATGAACAATATTTTACAACAAACCAAAAAATGAGATCCTCTTATCAGTTTTATTTTACACACTAACGCCTTATCTTCACAATATACACTACAAAAATAAGTACTAATATCTGCAAGTCATTAGTGAACCAGGCCAGGAAGTCAACGCACCTGTCGCCACCTACAAAATAATTAGTCCTAAATGTTTTTAGGATTATTTACTTAGTGCTCATAGCTACTACAATAGAGCATCCGAGATTCTTTTGTAGAAGAACGTTGTTGTGAATTGTTGGTGTATGTATGGTTTGTGAAATGCCGCAACACAGAATCTGTGGGTGACTGGAAATGAAGCTATAAATGGGTAGCACTTTCACCACTATTAGTCTTTGTTGCAGGTCAGATAGGTGTACTCGCTTGATAAAATTATTTCATTTTCGTGCTGCACAATGGAACATATCAATGTTTTCATAATACAATATTCAGTAAAAGCTATTATTTTGTAATCAGCGCCTTCAGACACAAACGTCAAGCACTCTACTGTGAAGTCAAGATTTTATCTTTTGTATAGCGATTATTTTGGCAGATTCTCAGTCAGTGACCCAGTAACCCAACTAAGTATGTCAGCTAATTAAACGAGTAAGTGAATATTTACAGCTGCTTACGTTTACCAGGAAATTGCCTAAATAAAGCTCAAGGTGTTATTTACATACACAATAATTTATTGTTTCTTACAATTTAGTGAAGCTAAAATACAAGTTGTTGGTTGATTACAATTTGAAAAGCTTTAAATTTGAATCTCCCTGTGATCGATCAAGTGAACAAAGCTTCCTCTTGCCTGCAGCTGTAACGTTAACACACCCATGCTAGCCACTCGTACTATGACATGTTCACTTCAATTAGTTTTGTTCAATTACTTAGAGGAAACGAGGATGGTTCATTGGATAGGATATTCGTGGAAATCACAACGCAAGTATCCTTACAACCACAATATATATTAGATAAAATTATCATATAAATCGCCATATTGAAAAAAAATCTAGATTAATCGTAACTTATCATCTTATGAGATACACTGTAATTTATACTGGATGTTGTAACTATTGGAGCGTCTTCCATTGTCATAAAAATATTGTGGATGAAAGAAAACTGACCACTTCAATCAACGTCAGTCTGGTCTGTAGCACGCTACATTTACTAACTTAAAAAAAAAAGTTGTTTTCTAGTAAAAAAAAAAATTAACACTCACTCTGTCAACGAGCTCATTTTGTGATACCACTTACTTACATTACCCACAATGTTCTTAACACTTATGAGCTTTCCTTACATTTCATTGACAAAATTCCTAAGTGAACTGGACAATTGGTAAGTTGTAAGCAAGGAACGCTCCATTTCCTAATATATGGCTATTGTACAGTTTTACAATGCAATTTAGATCTAGTTAAAGTACAAATAGTTTAGGAATTACATAAATTCAATTGATGTAAATTTAACTAATCTTTAAACTTCAACTAAAGGAGTGTAAAGATCTACTGACACACCAATGTAAAACAAAAAAAAATTTTGCTCTTATAGAAATTGTTTCTTATTAAATAAAAACAAACTATATTTGCACATGGAAACCGTGTTACTTAGATGCAATAAATTCGCACATTAATATTACCAGATACGACAGGAATTAGGCTGATCCTAGAATGATCATGAACATTTTTACAATCTCAGTAAATTTATACGTTTGATGGGGAAAACAGAGGATTAGGGGTGGAGCGGGAACATGGGAAAGGGAAGGAATTAGAGCCCGGGCTGTGGCAATGTGTGTGTGTATGTTTGCTGATGTCACAATTGACTCATCACATGGCATATTTCCTCGTCCACTCACGGGCTAGTTCATTGTACTTTTCTCTGTCCGTTTTGTAGATCCTAGCAATTTCTGGCACCAACGGGTCATCTGGGTTTGGATCGCATAGGAGTGAGCAGATTGAAAGCAACACTGGAATTTAAAATATTGTTGATCAATTTACAGTCTCCTCCTAAAATGAGGGCCAACAACAAATATTCTAGAGAACAAATAGAAAAATAGAATTACATATTCAAAATATTACCTTTGGATATGGTGAGTGCTGGAGACCACTGTGCACGCAGAATGTCAAGACAAATGGAACCATTACTGTTTATGTTGGGATGATAAATACGTGTTGTGAATGCAACTTTTGGTGGTTTGAACGGGTAGTCTGTTGGAAAATGTATGGTCAGAAAGAATACTCCTCCTTGATAAGGACTGTCAACCTGTAAGTAAAAGAGTAAAATATTTAATTATGGTATTGAATTTTAAAACCATTAAATTAACAGTCCAATTAATAACAATAGTATCAAGGCTACTTACTGGACCCATAATTGTGGCTTGCCAATGGAAAACTGAAAACACAAAAATAAGATTAGGAGCAGGGTTACAAAAGCTGATAAAAAAAACAAAAGGAGAAACAATTTCTAGTAGAACAGAAGGTCAATACAAAAAAATAACTTAAATCATTGATGTATGAACAAGGTCATTGACATGAAATGTCATTGTAATAAACAGATATGTTAAACACAAAGAAAAATTGAGAAAATTATTGTAGTTCACAATTAGTATCCCCAATAAGAATTTTTGAATTGTTTTATTCTTGCTATCTTTGTTTTGATGTAGTTCCAAAACATTGAATATTCAGGGTTCATCATCCTTTGAACACAGTAGCATTTTAGCATAGAAACTATCTACATTGAAATGAGTCATTCTACAAAGGGTAAAAATATGACTGAGTCAGGAAGCAATTCAGTAATATAACACTATTTATTATATATGAGGTTTGAATCAAAAACTTTTCATAATCATCAAATAGTGACCAGCTTTACATTTTTTTTTTAACAACCATCAACCTCAGGATGATGTTTTGAAAGATTAGCATGTTTCTAAGATACTACTTTTATATTTTGATGACTCAGTGAGATTATGAAGCCAAAACAATTAACATTGCCCATTCTGTTATGTTTAGCTTCTACATAAAACATGACCACATTAAGACTTCTGCTGAATCTTACAAGAATCATACTGGTTCATTGACATTTTGATCATTGACAAAAAAATCAATATATTTATCATATTTTAAAATCAACTCAACTTTCATGACACTGTTTTACAGTGTCTATTATTATTATACAACACAATGAGTCACAAAAAATAAGTAGGCTGTAAATCAATAGGTACTTACGGTCTTCACCGTGTGGACCTGCAGAACATTGTGCTGGTGGATCTCTGCCCAGATCTTGTAATTCCTGAACAATAAAACAGTATCATGTGTACACAACAACAAGGGAACACAATACCATGACGAGAACATGTCACATCATCACGTCGGATAATAAATGGGGATTGAACATATTGTTCGGAACGGATACTACGATTCGTGATCGACGTTGTTTCTATCACTAATCGTTGCTGTACACCGAAATATTTCACATTTTCACGGCACAGATGAGCTTCATGACAAGAAAACCTCAAAATTGGCACATAATTCCGACATTTTAAGTACGCCGTGTGCACAAAATTGTCACCTACATAAACCAGTAAAACACCGTTAGCTCGTAGAAGTATCACTTCGAACCAATTAGATTAATCACCCAATGATTTCAATAAAATCATCACGCACACGGAATTATCCAGAAGAAATTTCGATAATAGGTATTCACAATGACGAAACATTCACTACGAAGTCTGATACCATTTTTACAACACTTCATTTGATACAGCATTAAATTATTAAAATACATGACACAAATGCCAATACATACCCTATTAATTCGTTTTAACGCCATTTGATTATTTTATGATGGAATAAACTGACTTTCAACTAGACAACGAAACTGTGAGCCAAGGACCTTTGATTAGAGATTGCAAGATGGCTCCCGTCTAAACGCAAAAGTACCACCTAAGTCGTTTTATGTAGTAATAATGAATTTCTTCTATCGAGGATCAAACTTTAAACGCTTAAATAAAAAATAATAATAACTTATAATAAGAAAAAATAAGAACTAGAACAGAGCACGGATTGTAACAAAATTATACACTCTCAGCAAATGGAGAACAGCAAACAGGAAAATCGACCATTTACAAAGACCGTTCTGAATAGCGAAGTTTTTTAACATGTAAAGAGCCGTTTATGGTTCAGCGATTTTTCAAATTAGATATCTTTCCCTTTGATATAATGCAGCTTTCATAAATAAATCAAATTTTAATCATAAAAGGGATATTTTAATCAATATCTTAGCCAAATTGTTAATTTTGCTTCATTATAGTTTTTTTTATTTACAAAAGTTATAATGATTATTGATTTTTCCTAGCTATTATACCCTATGGTAACACTGAAAATAGTAGGATATGACGTCATACTCCTCGGAGAATTCTTCGCGGCGCTATTTTTGGATTATTTGTAGATATTCATTACTGAAGTAGGCACGCTAGCTATTTTAAAAGCACATTACTGCAATTTGAAACTTTCACAGGTAAAATAGCTTGAGGAAGGTAGGAAAAAAATTGGAAACATTAAAAAATACGTAATAAAATATTCTATCATTCCTTTGTGCCCTTTTATGCCTATGGTTGTTTTAACCCACGTGGAATTTGTACGAAAAAGTTGTGTCTAACCCCTCGATAACAAATACTAGTCATACTCTAAAAATACATGTGTGGTATCCTACAATAATTGCTTTATATGTTGGATGTAAGTAGCAGAGCGCCGGTCGATGTGGCGATGCTTGGTAAAGGTCTACATAGGCAACGGACATCTTTCGGCAGAAACGCATAATAAAAAAATATTTATTTAAAATATTGTATGCGTTAATGAGCCATACTATTGAATCACCTTGATTGTGATATTTCTGTTTACACGTACATCGATATGTTCATCAAGCAACGCAAACAGGAAATCCAAATTCTTTGCCGTAACTAAAGCTCCTTGAATGTAGGGAAATTGACGAAAATTTACTATAAATCATTATTTTTATTACGAAAGTGATTAAGGTGCGTATTCCAGAAGGAAACTCAAGCATTGATCTCTGCTTAAGCATTACTTAAAACTAGTTTCAACCAATCAAAAGGCTTGAAACGAGACTTGAGTAGAGCTTGAGTTTTGAGTGACGTTCTGTAATACGGACCTAAGTTTACGATAAAGTTCGATAGAATACCTATGACAATCGATAACTTTGAGAGCGAGACCACCAAATGTCGCTACAAACGTATCAACAGGACTTATGACTAAAGTGATCGTTGTCAATGTCGAGACTGCTACCCCATTATTTTTATACTCTTTGCTGCTACCCCCCGCGCGAGTTTTAAGTTTTACTTAGTTATATTCGTTAAGTTAAAAATATATAAATATCTAAACAATTTAAATAATGTTATTCATATAGTTATGCTAATAGTACAGTAAAAGTAGTTGAATCTAGGTGAACGTTAATAGCGGCTATGTCCGAGTAATAGGCGACATAAATTCTGCAACAGTGTCGCAAGTTGGAATAGCCAGTTAGTAGTGTTTTCTGCCAAATACATTGCAATTATTTTAAAGCAAAGGTGTTCTTTCGATAAAGTACTACATATTTATTTAGAAGTCAGTTATTTGAGCTAAATTACGTTATAGTAGGATTTATATACGTAGGTCTATATACGCTAGAGTTAGATTATAATTGTAAATTATGTTAATTTGGTCATACAGATTTTGATATATATATGGTACTTACTAATACCGCGTCCATTCAAATACCTCATCATAGACATATACTAATGGACATGCCGAACGTGTATACATTGCAGTAATTTTTTGGTTTGAAAAGATTGAAAGATGGCCTATGCTTTCGGTCTAGCACTATCTCTTTCCTTATTGATGATTTTGAGAGAGATAAAGATAGACGAAACTTCGTTTCTTCTCTTTCTTTCGGAGTCTCACAATTCTCATCTCTAAGGCATGTCCATTATTATATGTCGATGGACCTCATTGGCGAAATATTACGTATTGTCTATGTCTATCGCCATAGAGTTAATATTGGAAATGTACCTTTTTTATAACAATTAATTAATATTATCAGGTATCTCTAGTTTGTTGTTGAGATAAGCAGGCCAGTCAGTACATAGTTCAATAATTTAAACCTGCAATGGATCTATTTATAATTATAAAAACCAAACGAATTATGAACGAAACATTTCCGCGAACGCGATATTGCGAGTTGTCATTTTTGACGTTTTCATGAAAGTGACGTTTATTTTATTCAAAAAAATGTAGTTTGGAAATTATCACTTGAAGAGGTGGTCGTGTCGAAATATTTTTGCGTGTTTTTGTCGTAATTTTTAAATAAAGGTTACGGTCTTGAATCACATTAGCATACATTGTATACCTTCCTATTATAATTTTGATAATATTTAACATGTTGTTCGGTTTTATTTAGTCGAGACTAAGATTGTTTTGGTTTTTTTTCTATTAAATACCAAAATGACTCTTACTATGACAAAAAAACTTAGTGAATGCCAAGCAGAAACAGTGCAATTTATGCCGATAGAAAAAGTAAGTGTATTTTATTATTTTTAGCAATAGATTTATGCATATTGTTACAAGTCAAGTGCATCTCTGTACAATAATCTAAACAAAATATGGGTACATACTCCATTCTTTCTACATTTAATTAAAGACAGATCACTAGTGGAAAAGCAATAAAAATATTGGACATTGTTTGTTCCACAAACACTTGTGCATAACTGAAGTAACATTTTTTATTCTGAATATTTTAACCATAAAATCCAACACATTGAATCCTATAGGGCTTTAGTATGGCCTTAAAGGATCCAATGTGGTGGTGTAGGTATACACTAATAATACTACCAATTATAAATTCTATAAACAAAAAATTAAATATTATTATTATTAATTAATTTTTAATTCTATAAAATGTTATTATCAGGTGCACATGAACTGAACTTATGTAATTAGAATATTCATAAATTTTCAGATTTGTCTTTTTTTATCTTCTTCTACCCAATGTTGACTCTGTTTATTTTATAATGTGTGTTTTTGAGTCCAGGATAAACAAAGTTACATTTCTTTTTATATTCTGACAATAAAATAATATTTTCTTCTATGATCTAGACTAGATGATTGCATAAAGTTTTAAAATACTAGTAAATACCTCTAATTTTTAAACTGACTTCTACTCAATGCATTTCATTATAGTGTCAATAATAGCCCGCATACCAGTAACTTTATAAAATTGAAATATTTAGTGAATTTCATATTAAATCCATTTAAAAAATAATATATGTAAAGCAAAATACTTAGTCCACTTTTAACCTTTACAATCCACTCAGTTTGTATTATTGCATTGTTTACTTTTGTCAACATTAATTCTGATAAGTCACCGTACATGGAATCATTAAAATGAAATTACATTCATTAAGAAATATAGATTATAATAAATGTTCAAAAAGTCCTACTTTGTATGGTAATAAAAATTAACAATAACAGTTGTAAAACCTGTAATGTAGACTAATATACTATAAAGCAACAAAGTTAAGATCTAAAACTAATGTTGGGACCACCTGAACTAGGTTCATATAACCTATGTTTTAGCAGCTTTGAACTTACTAAACAGACAGCAGTGCTGGTGAGGAGTTTTTAAACCACTTCTTCCCAGCTAAAGCACTAGGACAATGAAGGGCTGGCATTTAGGGGAGAGTCTTATGTAATTTTGTAAATCAAAACATTTCACTAACATATTCTGGTCTTAGCATCACCACTCACCAACCAATAGCTGAACATCATACACAGAAACACACATCTTCATATTTTTTATTTTGAAAATCTGTATTAATAGATAAAGCTGAAGAGTTTGTTTAAACACGGTAATCTCAGGAACTACTGATCCGATTTGTAAAATTCCTTCTGCAATGGATAGCCCATTAATTAAGGAAAGCTTTAGGCTATATAAGATCACGCTGCTACCAATAGGAGCAGGTCATATAAAAGAATATTGAAACCTACGTGGGTGAAACTGCAGGGCGCAGCTAGTAATCTATATCTATACTAATACTAGCTTTCCGCCCGCGGCTTTGCCCGCGTGTAATTCGGTTATATAGCGTTTTTTAGATTTCCCTCGGGAATAAAACGAATTAAATGACGATTGATCAGTTTTCGACCAGAGATGAAAAATGATTAAATTACTTAAATGGCTATTAAAAAATAAGGGTTGATCTTAGAAGGGTGAAAATTTAGGATTATATGTATTTTTGTATGTTGTATCATAAAAAAACATAGAAACTAAAAATTTTGTCTAAAAATAAAAAAAAAATTTGGGGTGGACTACCTCTAACATTTAGGGGGATGAAAAATAGATGTTGGCTGATTCTCAGACCTACTCAATACGCTCACAAAATTTCACGAGAATCGGTCAAGCCGTTTCGGAGGAGTATGGGAACCAAAACTGTGACACGAGAATTTTATATATGTATCTATACTAATATATGTATAAAGCTGAAGAGTTTGTTTGTTTGTTTGTTTGTGCGCGCTAATCTCAGAAACTACTGGTCCGATTTGAAAAATTCTTTTTGCGTTGGATAGCTAATTAATCCAGGAACGCTTTAGGCTATATAACATCACGCTGCGACCAATAGGAGCGGACCATAACTAACTCTACGCGAACGAAGTCGCTGGTGGCCGCTAGTAAGATATAAAGCTGAAGAGTTTGTTTGTTTGTTTGAACAAGCTAATCGCAGAAACTACTGGTCCGATTTATAAATATACAATATGTAAAGAAAACCCTGTCCGATCCGTGAAGGTATTGTTAGGTATCGTTAACTGATTCTAATAATGCCTACAAAGCCGGGCTAAACTTAAAAAAAAATCCCCCAAAAAATATAAATATTATTTCGAAAAAGCGAGGTAACTTAATGCATGTGCGGTAGGCAACCCGATAGCCCCGCCCCCCTTCACCCGCGCATGTATGCGCGGGTGAAGAGGGGCGGGGCATGCGGCACGTGGTCGCATCGCTATTCGCTCCGTCACAAATGGTGTTGTCAGTTTTTTAAAAATTACCCAATTTCGGGGAAATTGGAATTAATACCCGGGAAAAAAAGATTATTTCAAAATTCATTATTATTGTTACTGTGATGATTATGTAAAATTTTATATTATATTTGGTCAAGTGTTTACCTAACCTTTATTATCCTTATGGGTCGGACAGGGTTTTCTTTACATATTGTATAAATAAATAATTGATTATAAATAAATATATATTGATTATAAATAGAATAATTGATTGAATGATACAATATAATACCAAAATTAGAACAATACTTGGTTATAATATTGAATAACCCTATTTGTTTCAGGTAGAAGATGAATGTAGAACAGAGAGCTTCTGCCAAAGTAGTGGTCTGCTGCGAAGAGGGAAGAAACTGGAAGATAACAATAACTTAACCAAAGAAGACGAGGAGTACATGAATTACCGGCAACTCCTCAAATATGAAGAGGCACCAGAATATATTAAACATAACCAGTATATTAGAGATGGGTATAGAAAATTGTTGCCCACTAAACTTTGTTGGGAAAGGTAAGAAATATTTTCATTGTTACTTATCATTATTTCAGACTTGTTGACAGCCTCCGTGGCGTGGCGGTAGCGGACGCGGCCGCTGCGCAGGGTGACGCGGGTTCGATCCCCGCACAGTGCAAGTATTTGTATGCATGAATATGAATATTTGCACTGGTCTGGTCGTGCCTCGGAAAGCACGTTAAGCCGTTGGTCCCGGTTGCCATACGAACATCTAGTGGCAGTCGTTACGGCAGTCGGTTACGAGCCCTCAAAAGTCCAACAATTGGTCTAACTTCAATGCTTCGATGTCGCCTTCGGGTTGTGGAGGTCAGACGGCAGTCGCTTCACGGAAAATGTCGAAGTTTAGCCATATCAGCAGTTGGACTGGTAAAGCGGACCCCAGACTCCAAAGCTGAAAAGGCTTCGGATGCGACTGGGATTAACGCTGGGATGATGATTATTATTTCAGACTTGTAGGCTTTCCTACTGTCTTTCCTCTTTGTTAGACTTCTATCAAATTAAGACAATAATAACGGAACTTTGCCTGCTAGTTTTGTTGACCTCTGTTATGTCAATATGTTATTTTTTGTTTATAATAATTTAATTTATTGAATGACAACAAAGGTCCAATGGTTAGTAACTTAACTTAACTTATCAACTAAGGGTTAGTAATACTTAAAAAACTAATCAAGACTGCCGCACAAGCAATGCTAACCAGTGTCTTAGCACTGGTGCATCGAACTTGTCGGCCATGGCTTGTAGGATGCTGTTGGCGCTGGTCCTAGTTCTACCGAGCAACGAGGCCGCCCTCTTTCTCACGATGGCATAAAAATCATCCACTCGCGCCAAAGCGAACATGCCCGACGCACTGCAATACCTAGGCAACCCCAACAGCACCCGAAAACCATTATTATATTGCACACGCAGGGCGTCTGGAGCTTTCCGCGTACAGCTAACCCACAGACCGCCCGTGTAGAACGACTGACAAAACGCTTTGAACAAAGCGATTTTGACCCCATCACCACAACGAGCAAATCTGTGGGCCAACATGTTGCATCTAACTGCTAGCGCCCTGCGTTCGCGTTCAATGTCTACTTGATCTTTGAGGTCCACAGTCAAATAATGGCCTAGGTACTTATATTGAGTAACCCTATTTAGTGGCTTCCCCTTTAGGCAAATTATGGGCTCATAACGCACCCATTTCCCGGGGACCTCAAAGATCAAGTACTCCCTCTTATTGACATTATATTGCAAACCGTGAGTAGCAGCAAACCTCTCACAAACACGTAACATCTCTCTGATTGAGCCAGCCGTTGGGCCCAGCAGCACCATGTCATCAGCATAACTAATATTATTGACACTAATGCCATCTATCTTGCATCCGACTGGTTTGCTGCTAAGCTCAACGATCAACTCATTCACGTACAGGTTGAAGAGCCTAGGAGAGGTTAAACCCCCCTGCCTAACTCCACACTCCAACCTGTACGGTTCAGAGAGAGTACTACCCCAACGAACCTGATTACATTGGTTCGAGTACCAGTATTGAAACAGGCCCGTTAACTCCTGAGGTACGCCCGCCCCCCGACCTTCTCCCAAAGGACATCATACGACACTAGGTCGAAAGCCTTCGAGAGATCAAGGAAGCAAGCATATACCGGAGTATCTCTATCCTTATAATATTGGACGGTCTGCTTCAGACACAGAATAGCACTCTCAGTGGAAAGCCCAGGCCGAAACCCGAACTGAGCGTCATGCAACGTGATATATTTATCCAAATGCCTATCAAGCAGACCATCCAATACCTTAGCAATCACAGTGGCTAAGGATATAGGTCTGTAGTTCGCCTTATCCGACATATCCCCGGTCTTATTCTTAACTATAGGTACCACTACCGTTCGCAACATATCATATGGTAGGTACGAGTGACTGACGCAAAGTGAGAAAAACGTCGCCAGCACTCTAGGCAGATGAACCCCGGCGTATTTGAGGTGCTCGATGCGCGTATTTGACCGTCGTGACCAGGAGACTTACCACCGCCCATACTTAGGATTTGTCTCCTCACCTCCTTAGCCGTAAAACGAATTGGTTCATAATCACGACTAATCCCCTCAACGATCCCCCCCTTAGCCGGCCCTAACTGAGATGACACCATAAAACGTTCCCTGAACATGCTAACTATTGCTTCAGGCGAACTACATTCCCCCACGCTCACGGGGCGACCCGGTCCAGTTCCCAGTCTATTGATTGCCTTCCAGAATTGAGGAAAATTTTTAGTAGCTCTGTGTGATGCTATTATGTCCATTTTAATCTGGTCCTGGTGGTTCTGACACCACTTAAGCCTGCTTCTAAAAATCTTCTGGCTAGTCCTCATCTCCTCCCATATCCTCCCAGACTTGGGCTTATTGTGAAGCAACCAAACCTGAAACCTAGACCGAGCCTCCACATGAACGCCCTGGACGTGCCTATTCCAGCCTGCCACTCGCCTAACCCCTCGATGTTGCTTGCCTTCCCACGTCTGCACTGATGCTACTGACAGAACATTCACAATCTCACCATACATACAGTCCAGAGCACGCCTATGTTCCAGGCTACTACACATTCTATCACCACACTCCTGAAACCGAAACCTGAATATATTTGTTCAGAATAAGCAACTGAATGGATTCCAATCATTATTACACCATCTTATATTTTTTCACAAATACATTTAGAAATTGTTGCTGTTAGGATACCGCGCTCGCACTCGCAGCTTTACGATAGATCAATAGAGTCCTCGCGCGCGGAACAGCTGACGCCAGAGGTCAACGCCCCGCGCTTGCCCGCATGAGCGGATCTTTGACCATATTTTTGTTGGGACAACCAAGTAGAATACGGCAAGCTCATAACTTTGTGGATTTCATGACATATTTTTGAAATTTTGTACATACCTAGATTCATTACTTAAATATACTGGTTCCGTGTTTCAGGATTCGCGTAAACAAAAAATAATGTATAAATTGTAATAGGTACATGCCTAGTGCCTACTTACATAGTTTGAATCTTGGAATGTTTTAATTGAAAGGAATTACTGGACGGGTTAGAAAACACATTGCGGTGCGAAACAATACTTTGAGAGCTAAAAAATAAAAAAGGATAAACTATGTGAACCGCGTAATACAACCGCTACACTATAGGATGCATTTTGGAGAGTGTGATCATCGGACGACCCGTGGTACGGCGAGTAGTACGGCGATCCGGACGAAGCGTTTCGCGTCCTCTTTTATACCGCATACATCGAGGGACTGGAACAAAACAATTTACCAGCAGCGATGTTTACGTCAGACTACAATTTAAGTGTCTTTAAGGCTAGAGTGAATAGGCTCTTAATAAATAAACTAGCGCGCTTAACCATCAACGATTGCAACACTGCTTACCATCAGACGGGATTGCGGTCAAGCTCTAGTTTATAATTTCTACCAAAAAATGTGCTTGCTTTGGTTGCTTGTCGGCTTACATTCTGCTTGTTAGTGCACCGGCAAGCAGGTCCAAAGGCAAGTGATTTATTTTTTATTTTTTTTAATAATTATAAACTAGTGCTTGACTGCAATCCCGCCTGATGGTAAGCAGTGATGCAATCGTTCAGTGTAAAGCGCACTAGTTTATTAAGCCTATTCACTTAAAAAACTTAGGAATAGGAAGGATGACGGCAGTTGAACGAGGTGATGCAATGTTAAACCCAAGACCAACACGACCAAACGATGCTGCGCTAGAGGGAGATTGATCTGGAGACTCTCCACGACCGAATTCCCGAGACAACAACATTTGGCGCATCGTACCCGCCACACATCGCAACACAACTGTTCAGACCCGTCCTCCGTACGGCTTCACCAGACATCATGCCGGAACACGACGAATCGCTCGGTGGCAAGACTTTGTCTGGTGGGTGGTAACTTCCGCCGGCAGCCGATGTTATGGCCTACCACCGAGAAAATTTATCCATACTAATATTATAAATGCGAAAGTAACTCTGTCTGTCTGTCTGTCTGTCTGTCTGTTACGCTTTCCCGCCTAAACCTCTCAACCGATTTTGATGAAGTTTGGCACAGACAATCTTTGGACCCTGAGAAAAAACATAGGCTACCTGTTATCCCGGAAAAAATTGATATTCCCGAGGGAAATCTAAAAAGCGCGATATAACCGAACACCACGCCGGCGAAAACGCGGGCGGAAAGTACACAATCTTTAGACCCTGAGAAAGGAAATAGGCTACCTTTTATCCCGGAAAAATTTGATGTTCCCGAGGGAAATCTAAAAAGCGCGATATAACCGAAATTTACGCGGGCGAAGCCGCGGGCGGAAAGCTAGTGTAGTTATAAAAGGTATAAGATTCTAGATACACATGGGCGTACCTTTGGGGGCTGGAAATCTCGCAGAACATAAATGAACTCCCCTGATTACTAAACAAAGTATAAATGACGACTTATTTGTAACTTTGAAATAAACCACGCAGTAGATGTACGGTGTAATTGCCAAAAAACCGTGTGCGACGTCCAATAGTGCACAAAGATTACTCACTTTAAAAACTTGACTTGCCCCCCTAGGCCGGACTTGTCACCCCTACGCCTGACTTGCCCCTCCTTTGCTATGTCCTCTTTATCTCAATATTCCCACGACATAGAAAACGCGACCTATATTTGGGCCAAATTCGATAAAGAATAGAGGTAAACAAACCGTTGCTAGGCAACGAGTAGTTTACGCCTAAAACACAGAAGTTTTTTTTTTAAGATTGCCGTCCAATCGCTTCTTGCGTCATTGCGTGGCAAGAATTATTTTTTGCCATTATTTAGCTGTCTTTTCTTTTTACCGCTGTACCTTTTTTCGGCTTCCGTCTTGTCCTTTTCTTTCTTTTTTTCTTCTGGGTTGCTTTTTTCCCAAGTCTTATTTCTATTGTTTCTTTTCTTTTGTCATATTTACATCATTATTATTACATTTCTAATCTTCTAAATTCTACTATTACACAATTACACATTTCTTGTCGTTTACATATTATTTCTAAAAACAATTCTTGCCGACGGCGGCACTGGCTGTGCCGCTCACCTTGTTCGGTTTCTTTGTATAGGTACTGATTTTTGCTACTTTGAGGCAAAACCGCTCCAGGTGCGGCCTGGAGTGTTTATTTGCCATCATGTCGGCAATGGATGACTCTAAAAGACAGACGTTAACCGCCTTTTCTATATAGATGATTTTCATAAAAGTAATAATCCTACTTCCTACTAATGTAAACAGTTTATTTATGTTTAGACATTTATGATTTGCATAGAACGCTTAACCGATTTGAATGAAATATGACACACATGTAAGTTAATTTCCTAATACCTAGGTTAAATTTTTTGATACATATACATATGTATGTTATACTTAGTCCATACTTGAAAGTATGCATATGTTATGCAGTTGATTTGAAAGTAATTAAAATACGCAAAATTGTATTGACGAACGTGAGGCATTTGTCTAAACTTTATTCATTGGTTGAATTCCACAAAATGTGTTTTATACCTGGATTTCATCCATCTTTCTTTTTTTGTAGGGTCATCATGTAAAATTAATGTCGACTTTTTAATGGTTTCTCGAAATACCAAGTTATTATGTATGTTCTTTTAGTGATTCTATTGAAATATTCTGCAATAGGTATTGTTAAGATTTATTAACAATTAACTAATTATTATTAATTAATTAATTATTATATATTAACTATTTAGTTAGCATGTAAAAGTCGATAATCACGTAAATACCCAGCGGTGACCAGGAGACAACTCGACTATTTGACCAACTCAGTGAAGCTGACAATGTGCTGCATCGGCACCCTGACGCACAGTTCGTCGCTCTGGGGGACTTTAATGCCTGCCATCAAGACTGGCTTTTCCCATACCAGAGGACCGACCATGCTGGGAGAGAAGCGCGTAACTTTGCGCTATCAATGGGCCTTTCCCAGCTAGTGGGACAAGCGACTAGGGTGCCTGATGTAGCTGGTCATACCGCCAATTGTCTGGACCTTCTGCTGACCACTGATCCGGACAGATATGTTGAAACAGTTTCCTCACCGTTGGGATCTTCAGACCACTGTCTGGTGAAATCTGTGTCGTCCTTCTCCCCTCCAGATCACGACTCTCGTGGTGAACGGAGATTGTGGCGATACAAGTCAGCAGGTTGAGATGAGATGCGCACTTGTGGGCCGAGGCCCTCGAGAAAATGGGGAAGCGATTGCCGTCTCCCTTGATGTCTCGAAGGCCTTCGACCGGGTATGGCACGCTGGCCCTTTGAGTAAGCTTCCAGCGTACGGCGTTTCCGCTGGCCTGACTGGCTGGGTTAAAGACTTCCTGACTGAACGGTCCCTCCGAGGTGTTGTCGACGGATGCTCATCGGAGCCCATGTCGACCAATGCCGGTGTTCCTCAGGGGTCTGTTCTCTCTGCAACTCTGTTCCTGCTGCATATTAACGATCTGCTGATGCCCGGTATCTATGGGTATGTAGATGACAGCACAGTTGTGGAGAGATACCTGCCGGAAGCTCGGGCTAGTAAGGAAGCGATCCGGTACCAAAGGGAGGCTATGGTAGAGCGTAAGTACGAGTGCTGCACTACAGGCAGTCTCCGAATGGGGCAAAGCCAATCTTGTAGCTTTCAATGCCGCCAAAACACAGGCGTGTCTTTTCACCGCCAAAAGGAGCCCGTTCACCTTGGCTCCTACTTTTCAGAATGTATCCTTGGAGTGCACCAACCGCCTTCAGCTTTTGGGAGTAGAGATTTCCTCGAACCTAAACTTTGGGCGGTTCATTGAGTCCAAGGCCAAGGTGGCTGCCAGAAAACTTGGCGTTATCGCAAAGGTCCGGCAGTACTTCACACCGGGGCAGCTTCTAATGTTGTACAAAGCACAGGTCCGCTCGTGTGTGGAGTACTGCAGCCACATTTGGGTTGGTGCTGCGAAATGTGACCTGGCTACTTTGGATTCAGTGGAGAGGCGTGCGAAGAGGCTGATGGGCGACCCAGACTTAACTCGAAACGGTCTCCAAAGCCTGGAGCACAGGCGACCCGTCGTACGGCGAGTTTCCACCCTTACGTTGTTGAGACCACTGCGACCAGGACGAAGCGTTTCGCTTCCTCTTTTATACCGCGTACATCGAGGAATGGGAACAATTTGCCAGCGACGGTGTTTCCGTCACATTACAATTTGAGTGTCTTCAAGTCTAGAGTGAATAGGCTCTTAATAAACTAGCGCGCTTTACCATCAATGATCGCATCACTACTTACCATCAGGCGGGATTGCGGTCAAGCGCTAGTTTATAACTTATAAAAAAAAAAAAAAAAAAAAAAAAAAAAACAGGAGATTTGTAAAACGTGAGTTGTGTTAACCCTAAATTGGTTTGTTTACCTCTATTCTTTATGGAGCTTGTTATAGGTAAGTATAGTTATTAATATTTTTAGTTCAGGCCTCCTGCAGATTCTTTCATTCCTTTCAGGCTTTGAGCTTTTCAATACAGATCCAAATGGTTATAGATTAGAACTAGATCAGCCCCCTAATCGGCGAACACATTTTTGCCAAATGATTGCGACTAGTTGGGATCGTTTGGACCGAACGGACCAATGGGCGGTTCGAACGAACCCAACTGATGCCAACTAGTCGCAATCATTTGACAAAAATGTGTTCGCCGATTAGGGGGCAGTTTACCTTCATATCATACGCCACCTGCGTAAGTACCTACTATATTGCAATTTACAGTTAACTTATGCATCATTCACCGTACAATGCATTACTTACTCGCAGATAGTACTTGTAAAGGTTAAGTGTAACCCCCACTATAGTGTTTTCGCAATCCAATCTACGGAGAAAGGTGAGTGCAGTAAACACGATTTACAATCACCAGGATATCATTATACATAGATATTTGCGCCTAAGGCGTCGCTTCACAACAGGCCAAAGCTTTAATGAGTGATGTGTTTGAAAGTGATGAAATCCGACTACTTACCTCGAAAAAGTCTTTTCAATAACAAATAACATGACTTTCGTTAAAGGAATTTTTAAAATCAGTTCAGTAGACCCCCTACAAACATATTTTACTTCTATAAATTATTATCTATAGACTAGCTGAGTCCCCCGATTTCATCCGCATGGGTTACGATCCCGCTTTCGTTAAAGGAATTTTTAAAATCAGTTCAGTTGACCCCCTACAAACATATTTTACTTCTTTATATTATTATCTATAGACTAGCCGAGTCCCCCGATTTCATCCGCATGGGTTACGATCCCGAGGGAATATCGGGTTAAAAAGTATCCTATGTGTTATTCCTGGTTATAAACCGTCTGAATGCCAAACATCCAAATCCAACACACAACAACAAACAACAACAACACAACAAACAATTACTATCAATAGGGATGTACCCAAGGTATAAAAAAAGAATTAGCCGTCTTAAAGATAATAAAAAAAATTAAGACCATTATTTTTATTTTGTCGAAATTACCAAAAACTACTGAGATATAGCGTACTAGCTGTGCCCCGCGGTTTCACCCGCGTAAGCTTCGAACCGAGCTCAGTTGATATAAAATGAGCGCCTGTTAAAATAATGAGAGCAATATGTACGTCCGCGTTTTCTCCCGTTTTCGCAAAATTTTTGGTTCCTGCTTTCTCTAGATTATCTGTGTACCAAATTTCATTACAATCGGTTCAGTAGTTTTGGCGTGAAAGCCGGACACACAGACAGGCAGACAGAGACACTTTTGCATTTATAATATTAGTACGGATTAAAGTTACGGAGTGGGAGCTAATTACGTCTATATATCTATCTATCGGTATATTTTGTACTACGGCGTGACGTCATGCGACATTTCAAATCAATATATCTTCCTAAGTATTTGAATGAAAGAAAAAATAAAAAATACGTGTTCAATATTTTTTATAAATCTATCTGATGGACATTAAATTATCTTTTTAGGATACAACCCAATTGGAATCATTTGGAAACCAATTGCTAAACTATTACATACCTACATATGTTAGGAAAATCTGTTTGTTCAACAACGTAAATAAAGCAATGAAACTTGTTATACTGTCAAAATTAAGCCCATTGCTAGGGTTGCCATTTTTTTTTACAAGGAATAAAGTATATTCAAGTCTGTGAAGAATATTAAACAGTATTTTAGAAAAATGAACAGTATTTTATTTATTTAATTTTTTACATACATATTTTTTGGAACTCCTCGCACAACTTACTAAAATTAAATCGTTTTTGAATATTTCGTATAAGTATATCACATAATGTGTTTGCATGCTGAAAACAGTATTTTTTATACTTTATTTTTGTTCAACAGTAAAAAGTATAATTTAGTGAAAAACAGTATAATACTGTTCAAAACAGTATAGTTGGCAACCCTACTCATTGCTATTGATACTATGTTACGTAATTACCCTCCCGTTCAGTAGTTTTTGTGTGAAAGAGTAACAAACATCCTTCCATACATACATACAAACTTTCGCATTCATAATACGAGATGTAGGCGGATTCGGCCACTGCAACCCACGACCACGCTTCGCACCAGTGCGTGGCTGGCAAACACATGAATCGTGCACCTACCGTGGCTATCCTCTTCGAGCACATCTATCTACCAGTGGACGTTCGTAGAATCTTATAACAATAGCTAGTCAAACCCGTTTTATTGGTTTTCAAATGCATTTCTATACCATCGCCTAGCTCCACAAAGAATAGAGGTAAACAAACCAATTTAGGGTTATCACAACTCACATTTTACGAATCTCGTGTTATTTACATGATTATAGACTTTTACATGCTAGCTATTTATTAACAATTCCTATTGCAGCAAATTTCAATAGAATCACTAAAATAACATGCATAATAACTTGGTATTTCGAAAAACCATTAAAAAGTCGACATTCATTTTACGTGATAGACAAAAAAAGAAAGATGGATGAAATCCAGGTATTTGCCGATTAACCTATTAGCTTACATGTGTGTCATATTTCATTCAAATCGGTTAAGCGTTCTATGCAAATCATAAATATCTAAACATAAATAAACTGTTTAGATTAGTAGGATTATTACTTTTATGAAAATCATGTATGTAGAAAAGGTTGTTAACATCTGTCTTTTAGGCGTAAACTACTCGTTGCTAGCAACGGTTTGTTTACCTCTATTCTTTATCGAATTTGGCTCAAATATAAGTCTGAGCTTGAACTTTCGCCTTATGTATATCTGAAAATCCTTCTTCAAGAAGAGAGTAGTCAGTTCTTGTGATACGTCCGACCCTATGTTTGTAGGCCACATAAACGCACTTTCTCATTACATTTCTAACTAAAGTGTGTCTGTAAATGAAGACTCTAAAGTTATGATACACAGTCATTACTATTTTCTCCGTATTATGCATTATTTATACACCACTAGCCGAGAGCTCATAACGAAATGTGAGCCGATGTACTCGTATATGTACAGAGTTTCATGATGTATCTATACAGTTGCATCACATATAGGCAACTCTACTGATGCCTAATGATGCCAGCTTGTTAAGAAATAGTGCGATATATTTTTTTATAGGTAATTGCTGTAGACCTCATTATTGACCCGTTGAGGCGTGGCTACCACGCATTGTGCGTACTTTCGAAGGCAACATTGTCATCTAGGAGTAGCACAACTTTGAATGGTGTAAATGAGATAAAATAACGTTGCGTATTGGATATCTGTGAGATTTGATTTCACTTCATTCCTAGCCAAATCGACTGTCTTAGCAGCAACCTATGTGTCTTTTAGTTATTCAGATTTCTAAATCCCATGTTGTTTTAATGCTGTTCCGACTCGTTCCTTAGTTTCCAGGTAATCAGAGATTTTGCCTTCTTTCTCTATTTTGTGATCACCGTAAACTTATACTGCAATTATAAAAGTACCTACCCGTGGAAATCAGAGTGTAACTGTATAATGAAGTTTCAAATAATTATTACAGTGCAATGCAGACATTGTTACCAGCAATTGTTACTACTCGTAGGTCTTAAGTAAGAGCGGTGAAGGTACATATATACGCTAGTTTGGGTCAGAGCCCATTCGTCCCCTAAGATTCGTACCCTGTGCCCACTCGTCCCCTGGAACTTTTGAAGGGCGCATTCGTCCCCTGAAGAATAATTATTTTTATTCATTCTTCTAATATAAGTACATGTATATGTGTATACTGCATTTGGTAGTCCTGGTACAGCCGCGCAGAAAACGGTAATATAAAAAATATAGTAATTCTACCGAATTACTATATCAAGTTTAATAAAATGCCTCTAGGCTCTAGGCATTAAGTCAGTCTTCAAAATAATTAATCAACTTTTGGTTTCTTGTATATTTGTAAATATTTAGCAAAATATATACTTATAGTAGTAGTAAGTGATCTACAAAATAATGCAATATCACAATAACGTTGTTTAAAAGAAATATAACAAGATTTTCAGAATACTGAAGTGAACAAAGTTGCTAATGTAGTTGCAAGTAAATGGACACAGTAGATTATCAAGATACCTTCGTTGTAAATTGACAATAATGTCATACAATACTATTCTGAAGTATGCAATATTCACTATGTAGAGATAAATTTTCATGTTCGGAAAACCGCAGTCACACGTTGTCAAGCTGCTACGGTAGGTAGGTACAGTCAAGACCAAAAGTCGAGTTACAATCTCACAAAACTATGCCCAAGCAATACTAGTTGTAGTTACGACCTTCTTCTATAATAAAGTTTGATACACATTGACAACTTACTGCCCGCTTATGATTGTTAGGTACTACTTACTAATTTCAACGTTCACAGTAAGTGTTCCAATAGCCTAGCGGTCCTCGCCTTGGTAGGCATTCAAGGTGGTTCGAGTTCAAATCTAATAACTTACAAAATATTTTTGAAATGTTTATTGATGAATTATGAATTCTGACAACAAAAATATGTAAAAATACCGATCCGCAACTTAACGATGATACTTTATTTTAAGATTTTTCTATATTAGAGTCATTATAAAAAGTTGACGGTAGATTTGAAACAAACTGAACAAAAAATATTCCACTACCTACAATAACTATTATTAACTACAATAACTCAGATAATATTACTTAGCTGTTGTTGGTTGGTGAACATATATGTAGTTACGAGTTCGTGTTATTAGTTTTACTTTTTTAATCAATATGCAGGCATATGCAGCAATATATCTCAAATATCATATATGAAACCGGCTTTTGTGTAAGTTGTTTTTATTATTATTTGGGCAAGGTGCAAACCAATCGTTTGTTGCAAATGTGTAATAAAATTGTTATTGTTTTAGAGAAATACTGTAAGCCAAAGTCAAGAGGTTGGAAGAAAAAAGTGGCTTATGTGTCGAGACAAGTAGAACGATAGAACAATATTTACCGTTGAATAAACTTTTAAATCATGCGAAGAAGGGAGGTTGCATTTGTGGTTTAAAAATAAACTGGCGAGACCGGTGGACACTTATCGAGCTAAACAAAAACAAAAAAAAAAAAAAAACAATTTATAACAATCACAGTGCAGAAGTGTCCTACAGAGTGTTTTAAATAAAATTATATATCCTAATAACGGACTCTAAACCAACTCGTAAAGTAATTTAGCTAAGTGACAGTAATATGTTCGGTTGGCTTAATGGCTAACAGATGTCGCCTTTTGCAATTTCAATACAAATTACTTTTGGTAAATTATAAAAACAATAATTTCGGAATTCGATAAGAAATAAGTTCGTTTACTTTTGAACTAAGAAAGCGCTTGAAGATTATAATCTCATGCCTTCAAACTCCGAAAAAAGGCACTGCAGGATGGCGGCACTAGTAAAATGCTATACACGCAAAAAAATTGTAAATGTAATAAGCACTGTTTTGTGTTCTAAGTATAGATTATTTTATGATTGTAATAATATTCAGGTTAAGCTTCAATCCTCTTTTCTTTAAGAAAATGAATAATTAAGCTATAACCTCTTTAATGATAACATGTAATACTATAACTTTCATAACTAAAAACCAAAAATGTTTTTTATATTTTTTACCATAATAATATCATAAGTTTGTCAAGGATTACTTTTATATAAAATATTACAATGCTGCCATTTCAACGTTTGTTTCATTTATTAGTATAAGTATATCTATACCGAATAATATATAACTTTATAATATATTGCATTATAATATGCTTATTGTTTTATTTTTATATATTTTTTATTATATTACATCTATAGTAAACTAAAACATATAATAAAATCCTATTTTGGTATAAATATTCAGTAAATTTTCCTATTCGTTTAAATATTCTTTGCAAACATTTTTACTTTAAAATACAAATCAGTTATCATAATTTTAAATTATATGGAACAACAAAAAGATTTGCCATTATTAAGGATCGAACCCGCAATCGCTCGCTTATGATAGACCATTGTTAAGTGCCGCCGCTAACTTAACTTCAACTGAAGTAACAAAATTTTGCATTACTTTAAAGAAAGACGAAGACTGCGATAAAAAAATAATGCGTTAGTGTGCGTGGCCGGTTTAGCGCAGACGACAGTAGTCTTTAAGGTGGGAATGGACTTCTGCAGCTGATTGTAACTATATCTAACGTGTGACTACTCATTTCCAAACATGAAAATTTATCTCTACATAGTGAATCAATACGGAATTTAAACAAAAATTACGAGTAAAAATTCAAGTACACAAAATTCGTTGTGTGCTTGTTACCCTATTCCCAACTATGTTGGCGGCAGCGTCCAGTCTGACCGGATACAGCTGAACAGTACTTACTTTTTGCAACTAAAAATTGAAATGAAATGAAATGAAATCGTTTATTAAGCAAGTAGGATCACTGATCACTTTTACACGTCATGTTTATTTTTTATTTTATTTTTTTAACTAGATGAAGCCGGCATTTCCTAACTGACTACCTCTGAGAAGAAATGGCCGAAACAAACTCAGGGATCATCGTCTTTTTTCAAGTCCAGACATTAAAAATGAAAATGTTTACAATAATTTACCTTATAATTACGCATATTGCTTAATAAAAATTAACAATGCTTAACAGAGCGAGCAGCTCAATCCCAAGCTTTTTTGTCTTCTAAATAATCTGTGATTTTATAATACCCCTTTTTGCAAAGTTTGGCCTTTATATGGTTCTTAAATCGTTTAATGGGTAAGTTTCGAACGTCCATGGGAAGCTTGTTGTAAAAGTGTATACATTGACCCATGAACAAGTTGCCTACTCTGTGGAGACGAGTGTGATGTAAAGCAAGATTGTGTTTGTTCCTGGTATTTACATTATGAATATCGCTTATCTTCTTAAAATTCGAGATATTTTTATGAACATACATAAGATTTTCAAATATATATTGTGAAGCTACAGTCAATATGTTCACCTCTTTGAACTTTTCTCTAAGAGATTCTCTAGGACCAAGGTTATAAATGGCTCGAACAGCCCTCTTCTGTAAAACAAAGATGGTATTGATGTCCGCACAAGTTCCCCAGAGAAGAATCCCATAAGTCATAAGACTATGAAAATAACTAAAATAAACAATTCTGGCTGTATCCACATCAGTTATCTGTCTAATTTTCTTAACAGCAAAGGCGGCAGAACTGAGTCTACCCGACAGCTTCTCAATGTGAGGACCCCATTGTAACTTGGCGTCAATAGTTAATCCAAGAAAAACTGTCGACTCGACAGGGATCAACTCTACTCCATTCAGTTGAACATTGGTACTTAGCTGCCTGACATTTGGCGTAGAAAATTTAATGACTTTAGTTTTTTTTTTCATTTAAAAGGAGGTTATTTACATTAAACCAATGGACAACTTTAGAGAGTGCATTGTTAACTTCGTCAAAATTTGTTAACTGACGCTTGACTTTAAAAATAAGAGAAGTGTCATCCGCGAACAATACTATGTTGTGATTATCCCTCACGTGATGAGGTAAGTCATTAATATAAATTAAAAACAAGAATGGACCTAGAATTGAGCCCTGCGGAACGCCCATGGTGACCACAGATCCTGCAGATCTCTTGCCATTAACATCAACCCTCTGAATTCGATTATTCAGATAAGAAGTCAGAAGGTCGAGAGCTCTGTCCCTCAAACCATAATGGTACAATTTCCTGATAAGAGTATCATGATGTACGCAATCAAAGGCCTTGGACAAATCACAAAAAATACCAAGAGCATCTTGCGATTCCTCCCAGGCCCCAAATATGTTCTTTAGCAACGCCACGCCCGCATCCGTAGTTGAACGACCCTTTGTAAAACCAAATTGTTTCACGTGCAATAAATTGTGTAAGTTAAAGTGCCTCAACAACTGTTTCAAAATTAATTTTTCAAAAATTTTGCTCAAAGTTGGTAATATCGATATTGGCCGAAAATTCGTGGGATCAGTTGTACTACCAGATTTGAACAGTGGAATTACTTTGCTTAGTTTCATCAAATCAGGAAATACACCAGATGTGACACAAGAATTAAAAACAATTGCTAAGAAAGGTGCGATAACATCTATTATTGAAGCTACAGTGTATACTGACAAACCCCAATGATCGGCAGTTTTTTTTACATCAAGATCCTTAAAAGATTCTATAATGTCTTTAGCAGTCACAAATGTAAATTCAAAGTGATTGTCACATTCTGGAACACATTCTTTTAGTATGGCATATGCAGAAGTGGAGGAAGAAGACAAAGTTTTTGTTGTCATTATTGGAATATTAGTAAAAAAAATCTCAAACTCAGTTGCTACCTCCAAGTCCGCCTTTATATCTTCATCGTTAATTTTAAGATGGAAATCGCGGTTCTGTACTTTGGTTCTTCCAGTTTCAGAATTTATAATTCCCCAAGTTGTTTTGATTTTATTGCCAGAAGATTTTATTTTATTTTTAATGTGTATGGCTTTTGCTGAGGAACAGGCTCTTTTAAAAGTTTTTGAATAATTTTTAACAAAATCTTGAAAAGCTTCATCATGGTTAAATGTTTTTTCCTGATATAATTCATACATTTTTTCCCTGCTTTTATAAATACCTGGGGTTGCCCAGTCACTAAATATAATACGGTCGCTAACAGGCAATGTTTTTTTTGTGAAAACTTTCATAAATTCACAATTAATGAGGTTAAATAGTACACTATACGCATAATCCGGATTGGCGTGATAAGGCAAGTCCGGTAGCTTTTCAATTAAATTATTTTTAAATTGTCCTAAACGATTTTCATTTATAGGAACAAAACTCACAAGATTTCTTTGAGCTCTGACTTCACTTTTCTGAGTAAAAGTAACTAACTGGCCACAGTGATCAGAGTCTAACTCGTTTATAATTAAATGATCAGAAGGTCTTGAGTTAGTAAAGATGTTGTCTAAACAGGTGGCACTCGTGGCAGTTATTCTAGTCGGCTCAAAGAATCTTGCGTACAAGTTATACGACTTAAATAATGACATAAATTTATTAACTGTAGCTGATTTCTCTAGAACATTAATGTTGAAGTCTCCACAAACAACAACTGTTTTGTTACTGCGACAAGTCTTTAATAAAACTTCCTCCATATATTTCTCAAAAATATCATAGGAAGCACATGGGGGCCTGTAGACACTTATTACAATGAACCGCTCAAGCTCGATGCAAGCAATTTCAATAACCCGCTCAACAGAGAGGCTTACAATATCAGTCCTTTCTTTAAATTTGAAATTGTTACGAACAATTATTAGGGAGCCACCCCTTATCATATTCACTCTGCTGAACGAGCTAGCAATCTGATGGTTATTAAAGCTGAACATGAAATGATGGGCTTTTAACCAATGTTCAGTAAGACAAACAATATCAATGTAATTACAGTTCATGAACAACTCCAATTCTAATTGTTTATTTATCACACCCTGTATATTTTGATGAACAATTTTAAGGTTATTATTATTCATTTTATTTTGAAAATTATTTGATGGGTGTGATATTATTATATCTTGGTTTACGGTTATGCTAGAGTTTAACTCTGTTGTCTCAATGTCCCTTGATAATGGGTACAAGTCTAACTTGGTATTTAAAATAGTGCTAGAGGTTGACTCTATTGTCTGAAGTTGTAATTTAAATAGCTTGGAACATATTCCAAGCTCTGCTCATTACCACTAAGTGTATTACTTAACTGCTCAATAGAAGCAGTATAGTTAGCCAAACACTTGGCTGACTTATATATATAGTATGATAGCGATTCTGCTACCTGTCCTTTATAAAAATTACAAAGATAATAGTTATCTTTGGTCATAAAATAATTTTGACTAATAAGTACATTAGAGTCAATAAATTCAAATTTTTCATTATATAATGTCATAGTTTGTAATGTCATATTACATCTATATCTAATTTTGTTTTCCGTCTGTGACAGGCCATTGCCATAAGGAAAGGCAAACAAAACTATTTTATTTACATTTAAGGAGGCTAGACTTTCAAAATATTTCTTAATTTTTACACTGTTTGCATTTCCCCTTCTCCCAATCAAAATAACAATGGTTGTGGATGGACTGTAATTACCACTTATAAAAAAAAAAAAAAAAGCGGTGGCCAAAATGAATATACAAAAATCAAAGATACCATGACCTTCGTGGTCATATATTCGTTTTTGCCATCGACTTCCGAAATTAGTTATTTTTCACTTTGTATTATTTTTTTTTTTTGAGAAGTCAGTTGTTTTTTTTTTTTTTTTTGTAAAGATGTTTTTCAATGATTTGTTATGATTTATTAAATTAATTTCGTGTATAAGCTGTTCACCAGTGTACTATGTTAACGGTTTCTTATGTAAAATATAGTTAATTTTATCTCAGGGGACCAATAGGTACCTGAATAGGTGCCGAATCTAACATATATCGTATATATATTAGAGGGAACGAATGGGTACCTTAAAAAATAATATTTTTTATCAAAATATTAATTGGTCCCCTACCAGGAGACCAATGGGCACCTATATAGGGGCCGAATCCACAACTTTTATGCTGGGGGACGAATTTTAGGGGACGAATGGGTTCTGACCCGCTAGTTTACAAGTCATTCCTAAAATATATAGGTACGTAGCTATATGAAATTGTCTAACCATTACCACCAGAATGAAGAATAATTTATGATGTTTAAATCTCTCCTATGATGGGTTTTACTGTGTAGGTAAGATAGTTTTTGTAAGAGCTATATTTCTAAATATTAACACGTACCGAATCAAAGATTTCGGCCATATTTTTGTTGAATTTCCCACATGTAAAGTGAATGACTCACAATGGGCCTCATACGAAGGCTCAGAGTCACACAAAGGGCAATGGAAAGAGCTATGCTCGGAGTTTCTCTGCGTGATCGAATCGGAAATGAGGAGATTCGCAGAAGAACCAAAGTCACCGACTTAGCTCTTCGAGTCGCTAAACTTAAGTTTAGCGACTCGAAGAGCTATGTCGGTGACTTATTGTGAGTCATGCTCATGAGTCAGTCGGTGGCAGTGGGCAGGGCACATTGCTCGTAGAATCTATGGCCGATGGGGCAGTAAGGTTCTGGAGTGGCGGCCACGTACTGGAAGACGCAGCGTAGGGAGGCCTCCAACAAGGTGGACCGCTGACCTAGTGAAGGTCGTGGGAAGCCGATGGATGCGGGCAGCACAAGACCGGTCGACGTGGAAAGCGTTGGGGGAGGCCTTTGTCCAGCAGTGGACATCTATAGGCTGAAGAAGAAGAAGAAAGCGAATGAAATAGACTGGCGCCTGTCCAAGCGGTTTTATGAAGACGACTAAATGAACTTTAAATGTCGATCTGCCTATAATAGTTCCCTACTTACTACTTGACCATAGAATAGAGGTCTCGGCCTCTTCTAAGTTACATCACCAACCCACTGCAACCAGTTCTGCGCCTTCCGATTTAAAAGATTTACATACGGACACCGACTGTTGTACGTTCTTAACGTATGCTCTTGATGAGATAATTTTCCGATTTCCCGTAGTAGGTTTTTTTTTATTCTGTGCCTGACCGCAATCCCGCTTGATGGTAAGCAGTGATGCAATCCTTGATGGTAAAGTGCGCTATATTATTAAGAGCCTATTCACTCTAGCCTTGAAGACACTCAAAATTGTTAAAGTCCCTCGATGTACGCGGTATAAAAGACTTGGCGAAACGCTTCGTTCGGATCGTTGTGGTGTCAACAACGTAAGGGTGGAAACTCTCCATACGACGACGGGTCGTCCGATGATGGAACGGAGATGGGGAATTAAGTCATGCAATTCCCTCGCATACTCTCCAAAATGCATCCTATTGAACACCGACAGGCTGGCTACTCGTCGCCTGTGCTCCAGGCTTTGGAAACCGTTTTGAGCCGCGAAGTAGCTTCTTCGCGCGCCTCTTCACTGAATAGTGGAAAACTACTCGCCAGATACAATTTGTTGCGCTTACCGGTTGCAACCACATGCATCGTTAACCGGTCTTATTTAAGGTCGAGTGTGTTTTACCGGTTGTTATTTTATAGCACACTAACTGCACCCTGCGGTTTCAACCACACCAGTTTCAATCTCTTGGAAATATCTGGATAAAACTACCCTATACGTTAATCCTGGTTATAAACAAATCAGTATTCCAAATTTCATCCAAATCCGTTCAGGATTTGTTGCGTTAAAGAATAACAAACATACATTCGTACATAAAAACTTTTACGTTTATAATATTAAGTAAGATTATATGAACTTATACAGTCAACACGTAACTCGTAAGATGAACATGAGATTAAGTAATATACCTACTATTGCTTCGAATCTTCACAGGTTTCTAAAAGAAACGATAATATACAATTTACGTGGGAAGACAAAAGCAAAGCAAACTGTCGAAACAATCGTTTATAAACATGAACGTTTGACCTAATCAACCAAAAATGTCCTATTATGCAATGCAAATTCTACTACGTTTTATGTAAAGTTTTCATATAGAAAATGTGACCGAATTTTAATTTTGTTATAGCATATTCTGGTGGACGAATGAGACTATGAACATATGGACACACATATTCGGCTTCTTCCTCCTATTGTTCCTGACGATCAACGACCTGGTAATCATAAACATTCACGCTACAGTCACAGACAAGATCGTCGCTGGATTGCTATTCTCGTGCTTTCTGGTGAGTTTACTAATTACTTGATACTTACTGTGTAAGTAGGTATACGTCACTCGGCTTAATGTCCGTCCACAACGCGAATATTTGTGCGTGATATGCACTCCGCTGCTAATTTGTGCAATGGTTGTGTTGAAACGAGCATTACGAAGCTCGCACTCGAGCAAAAAGTTGGTTTAGCCTGGAATTCAACGACTAATGCCATTAAACATTCCCTTTTCCTTTATGCACATATTCGTTACCATCTTTTGTCCGTCACCTCACATCTGTGTAGCTACCATGAGTTTACATTCCGAGACTCGATCGTCGATATCGAGCGCGTATGGCGCTCTCATTGGTTGGGAGTTCTTACAACCTTGAAACGGGCCAATCGATGAGTCAAACGCGCTCGATATCGACGATCGAGTCTCGTAATCTAAACTCACGGTAACTACACAGGTGCAGTCATTGATATAATATTAAATATTATATAAATGGGTGCAGTTGTAAACCAGCGTCAGGCACTAGTTGTCTGGCATTTTTGCTGAACTGAGCCTTTTTTGTGCAGCCGCGAGGCACACTTACTGCTATTTTTTACATCGGCGTTTTTATTTTTTATTTGTTGCCACCTGATGTATGTTTATTTTAGAGATTGTGCCTCTTTAAGTCTGTGCTGAATAAATGTATTTTCTTTCTTTCTTTCCAACTTCTCAAATTATAGTATAGACTTTTCCCAACTATGTATATTATAGTTCATTCATTCATTCATTCATCCATAGGGATCTACTTCCAGGCTAAATACTAATAATACTAGTATTTTACATGAAGCGATTGCTTTTCTTACCTCCACAATCCTTTAAGTTACTGTATAACGCCCTTGGTAGGACTGATTGACAAACTACGGGCTTCTGACGACTGTCAAAGATTACTGACATAGAAGAAATATAGCCGAGGCCAACCAAGGCACGGAGGAGTCGAGTCTTGGTACGTAAAGATGGTCATCCACCTACGGACAGACCGCGGCGTACGGCGATTGTTACTGGGCCATCAAATGAATGATCGACTCGGAATGGAACTATAACTTTTTTTTTTTTAATTATAAACTAGCGCTTGACTGCAATCCCGCCTGATGGTAAGCAGTGATGCAATCGTTGATGGTAAAGCGCGCTAGTTTAATAAATCCATTCACTTAAAAAAACTCAGTGAATAGGAAGGAAGACTGCAGTTGAGCGAGGTGGTGCAATGTCAAACCCAACAACACGACCAGCGATGCTGCGCCAGATGGAGATTGATCTGGAGACCCTCCACGACCAAACTCCCGACACAACAACATTTGAAGCATCGGACCCGGCACACATCGCAAGCGCAACACAACTGCTCAAACCCGTCCTCCGTACGGTTTCACCGGACATCATGCCGGAACACGACTAATCGCTTGACGGCAGGACTTTGTCTGGTGGGTGATAACTTCTGCCGGCAGGCGATGCTATGGCCTACCACCGAGAAACTGATAACTCACGCAAGTTAACTGTGCACCTCGCTGGAATGTGATCCCTCTCCCGCTTCTCCGCGCGACGCCCCGCTATCGCCGTAAGCGATGAGTAGCGTTAGCATCTTTGTTACAAATGTCTAAATACAGTTTAAATCCCCTGTCGTTATTACTGTTTCTGTGGAGTTTTTGCTTTGTGAAGTTATTTTTTTTATTAAGATCGTTGTTTTTTTTTTAATTTTCGTAAAAAGATGCGTTAGTGTAGCCTGTTGCACCAACATTATATTTCAGTCCTTAGGTATCAATTTAATTGCAAAGCGTCATGAGTAAAATAAAGATCTGGTATTATGACGCTATATCATCAAAACGACCTTTTATTAACATAACAAAAATTGTAATTAATATTTTTTTAACATAATAATTCTCATTTGTTACAAACGATACCGTCCGAATGACGTCACAGAGCGGGGTGCACAGTTAACTCGAACGTTAACTAAAAAAAAAAACAAACGGTTTCTTTCGAATACTAGTTGGCTTCTCTAAAAACTGCTAACAGTGTGGACGCTCCTTTAAATTTATGACTATAATTGACTTATCAAGGTCGTATTGTGCTACTATTGCAGCCAGAACAGGTCCCATAAAATTTATCTAATCATGGTTATGTCCAAGATTGATGTATCTTACAGAAGCTATACATCATGTGTTTATTTTCATTCCTTTGTAATGGTTATTTAAGTTTTTAAATACTTTTGAGAATTTACGATTTTCTGACCTAAAAAACCAGCTGCTCGAGTGAGATATGCAAATCGGTCTTTAGTTTCTGCGTCACTAAAAGAGCAATAATCGTGTTTGTACTATCAACACAAGGTATTTTTGTCCAGTTCAGTATGATTTTAGCACTTACAAATGGACATGAGACCGGCGTAATACAATATTTCCATGTCTTTCGTGACGTGGCTATTACGTAATGAGGTCTGCACCATTGGCCGGTGTCAGAGTCTTGAAAGTTTGCGGCTCAGATGTTCGACCCGCTTTTCTCCCGTTAGTGAAAGTAAGAAATCATAAAAAAAGAACGTTAATGACTAGCAGTACTTACCTGTGTAAGTACTATTGCAAAAAATATTGTCTTTATTTGATGCATATTGTATTGAAATCTAACCAATACGATAATTGTTTAATTGAATTATAATTGGAATTCACTGTGACAGCTTGTATTTTTTTCTTTGAAACAATGCGTAGAAATTTATAGAGTAAAATGAATAGTCGATAATACGTACGTACGTAAGTGTATACGTACTGACTTACTAAGTGACCTAATTACTGAACCCATCTGAAACGAGCAAATTGTAGCAGTACCTACAAACGCCACAAATGAACAACGCGTCATACTGACGTCACACGAATTCTACATCTCACAATCAGAGTTTTCCGTGCAATTAGCATAGGTACATACAACTTGCCAATTTCAACCATTGGGCAAGTGGCCCACCAGACATAACACCCGTCTGGTCGGAGGATCCTCCCGTTTCTACGGAGGATGAGTGAACTTTACTCCCTGTTCTTCATGCCTCCACAAAATTATTCATACATATATGTAGGATTCATCCGGGCAGTTATTGTGCAATAGCTGACCAGTGTCCTGTTCCCTAGTACTCGATCGCAGCGCCATATAACGGGTGCAATTGGGAATCTAAACTAATCAGGGATCCACTCAAACACACACAAAAAAAAAAAAACAACAACAAAACCAGTCCCGCCGTTTTGGAGTTCAGTGACACACACGCGTATAAAAAACCTCGATAGTCATTACGTACTTAGTACAAACAAAAAAAAAAAGCAGAAATACACAAGGCAGAAACAAATTAATATTCGACTCTCGTAATTATTTTAATGTATAAATCTTGCCTTGAATAAATATTGTATAAAATTAATTAAACATTGTAATGAACATTCCAAGTGGATGGATGCCGCTGTTACATTGTTAGTAATCTGATTACTTTGAAAGGCTTTCACTGTCAACGTTACATGCCAAGATATATGCAGATAGACATGCTATTTAGTATGTTCATAATGCGAATCTAATTCGTCTTGTATGTTATTTACAGTATCAAAGTTATTTATATTCACGCAGATTAGAATCTATTAAATATTCAAATAGAAATACTAATATAATACTTTATGTGTTGCAACGTTTCTAAATAAATAAATATTATAATAAATCTGTCTGTGTGCATGTTACATTTTAATGCCCAAACCACTGAACAGATTTCAATAAAACTTGGTTAGAAAACAGATGGCATCCTGAGGAAGGTCACAGGCTATTGTTGTATCATAATTAATGCTAAAGGTATAGGGGATGAAAGTATTGTTAGGAACCGAACATTTCTTAAGCTAGAAATAGGTAGAACAAAAAACACGATTTTATAATAAACATTTATAATAAAACTAAATAATTCAGATGTGTTCCTCTGGGATTGGAAATATGTTTCTTTGTATAGTATTTTCGTTACATTTACATGCTTTGGATAAGCGGCACAAGTATAGACCATGACCAGTATTAAGACATGGGATACTTTTAACCGGGTAGCAAATTCCCGTTGGATAAGACCTCTAACAATCCCGTGGAAGGACAAGAAATAGTTGATATATGAAAGCAGCCGTTCACGAATCTCACACAAGCTGAACTTTGTAGGTCAATTATAATTTAAACAGCTATTGCGGCACAGACAACGACGAACCATCTTTACTGTTTATTGCGCGTTGTTTATACCACAGAGTTTAATGATTAATGACATGAGATTAACAAATGCCAAAAAAAAATCTTGTCGATGAAAGGAGGGTTATCTGTACACTTGGAATAGACAATTGAGTTGAAAGTACAAAACGAGTAAACACCAAACAAACCGCAAGTCGTAAAACAACAACTACCATTCAAGTGTATCAAGTGAATGCTGGCTACAAAACTGTTATTTTTCATTCTTGTGTCAAAGTGTGTTGATGTTTTTTATAGCAATGTATACTGTACTATGGTTGGTCGCGCTGTCTTGATTTTGCAACAAAGCGAAGGCTGTAAATAGTGGCATGTTGCTCATAGTGGGGAGGAGAAGCGGCACTGCGTGAACGTTTTTAAAGCATAAACTTGTTGGGTTTACTATAGAATCTCTATATTACTTCGTCGTAATCGTCTACACTTACAGCTTTGTATGGAAATTTGCGTTTATTTTGGGCACGCTTGACTTTCTTTCCCTACAAGTTTTGTCGGAAATGCTACCTTATGTATGCTGCATAAAAATGTTTCGTTAAAATGGAAGTATTAATTTCAATACATATTGGAATTGGAATATAATATTCATGGTGAAACTTTCCAAGCCGTAGGTACCTTCCGAAGGTTTATAGCGCAATGTGAATGGACCATTAATGTTCACATAGGTATAGGTACAGCCACGCACATCAAGCTACTATAATCTGTCAAATATTTTTAATAGATTATCAATTTTATCGCTAAAACATTAAGGTTCAAGGTAGATTGGGAATATTTGATAGTTTCGGATAACTTAACCTGCTGTTGTCCGCACAAGAAAGTGCATATTTAATAGCATTGGCTGAAGCCTATTGTTAAGTAGGTACATAGATTTTCTTTCTAAGTATTCGTAACATATAATTATTATAATAGATGGTACTGACGACCTGCCAACGTCAGTATTCACTGCCTTATTATATAAGTGGCTTGACTCGGTAAGATACTGCTATGTTAATGAAAGATTTCTTAACTGAGTTCTTAGAACGTTACGAATAGATAAATTATTATATATTTTTTACGTTTCACTATTGTGGATGTTACAAGGTTAGTCCATATATGAACATATTCATACTGTTACAAATGGACCTTATGTCGATGGCATAAGGTTCAATATCGCGTGACAAGCAGTGTGTCACTTTTAAGTCCTATTTCGCCAGATCTAGACATTTTCTAGGTACAATAATAAAACGCATTGCTAGACTTAGGACGGCCTATCGAATGGTACAGGTCTCAACAGTTTTATCAACAAAGTGTCGACATCGAAATTTCTGGAAACCCGTTTCCGGGAATTACCATAGGTACTTACATGGCCGGTGACCTCGAAGTTATGCAGTATTATTATTACGTCTAGAGGATTCCGGAATGTTCGATCAGCTGCCTATATATAGGCGGCGCGACGCCGGCGCACAGTCAGTCTACACTCGACTAGCGATACGAAAACAGCGACAGTTAAGAAGCGATCTTAAAGAAGACCTACTGCGACAATTATAACGAGAACTTCGAGTACTGCGTGAAGTAACATCTGTAGCGTTATTGTGTGTCTACAACACCGACTTCGTGGACATAAGGGAAGACTTCGGTACGACATCAGCTAAGTTCTACTTGTCATTGCCTACAATCGACTGTACCTTCGTTGCCAATAAACTTCGTAACCCTTAACCGGCGTTTAAGTACCCCTAGCCCGTAACAATTGGTGTCAGAAGCGGCATGCCGGTCACGCCAAGGGAAGACGAAAGAGTTCGCACGCGACGACAAGCAGCGATGGATTTGGCGCGTCAAGTGGAAGAATCGCTTGGTGTCCCTGCACCCGTAGAAGATGCGGCCGTCGTAACACCGACGAATGTGAGTGCGCCTAGTACCAGCACTATTCCCGGAAGCAGCGGATCCGATTTATCGGTGTTACTGGCTCACTTGACGGCGCAAATAAAGTTGAGTATAGCAGAATCCCAGGCGCAAATAAAAGGCATAGTAGCAGAATCACAGGCAAAATCCCAGGCAGAAATCCAGGCACAAATACAACAATCACAGGCAAAATCCCAGGCAGAAATCCAGGCACAAATTAAAAGTGTAGCAGAGTCCCAGGCAGAAACCCAGGCACAAATAAAACAATCCCAGGCAGCAACCCAGTCACAAATAAAGGAATCCCAGCAACTGGTATTACAATTAAATGAAAAGTGGAAAAAGACCAAAGAAGAGGTCAATGAACTTAGAATTAAAACAGCTCAACAAGATGCCCGTCTGGACCAGCAAGACACGCGCATTGACAAATATGATGCGCGTTTCGATAAATTAGACAATACCATCATGGAGTTTGGGAAGGAAGTAGAATTTTTGCATGAGAAGGTACAAAAAGGAGTTATTAAAGGTGTGGTACCGGTACCCAGTGCTTTGCCGACTTTCAAGGTACCTCATTTTGATGGAACAACGTCATGGGTGGCCTTCCGTCTACAGTTTGAAAAGGTCGCAAAAGGCAACAACTGGGACGACGATCAAGCTGTAACCGCCCTTATGCTTGCGTTGCGTGGTGATGCCGTACGAATCCTCGAAAATATTTCCGGCGATTGCAATACCCTAGCCTGTCTGTTAGAAGCGTTGGAGACTAGATATGGAGAGAAACACCTGGAACACGTCTACAGGGCTCAACTCCGCGAACGCACACAGAAAAGCAGCGAGGGTTTGCAACAATGGGCCACGGAAATAGAACGTATGGTTCGGAAGGCGTATGCATCAACACCGGGATTGATTGGCGCTACTGCTCTGCGATTATTTACCGATGGGATTCGAGATGCAGAAGTCAGGGCTGCAGTACGTCTGGGTCACCATCAGACCCTGAAGGCAGCTCTGACGCATGCTCTGGAGGTGGAAGCTGTACGTCAAGATGGCCCACAACACGACCGTATTCGAGAAGTAACCGCACAAATAAAAGCCCGACGAGGACCAACTTGCTACGAGTGCGGCGAAAAGGGGCACATTCGAATTGATTGTCCCAGGAAGGCTAAGGGAAGAAGAACTTCTTGGTCACGTGAGGAGGTCCCGGTGATGGCGTGGCGCAAGCGCGATGCGAAGGTGCAGCCCGAGCGCCCGTGCGAGCGAGTCGAGTGGCGTGAGCGGAGCGACCGGAGCGGGCACCGCGAGCGACCCGCTGAACGAGGCGGGAACGCGTCAAGGACCTGGAGCGCGACCGAGACCAGGAACGCGAACGTCCCGGCAAGCGACAACAAGAGCGCGAGCGGTCGCGCGGAAGGTCGTGGAGTGACGCAGACGCAAGGCGGGACAAGGAAGTCGAGGACGAGGCGCGTAAGAAGAAGCGCCTCGAGAAAAAGGCAAGACAAAAGGACCGCCGTCGCCAGGTTACTTCAGGAAGTAAGGGCCGACATTGTGACAAAAAGAAAGAGAACGTAAGGATTATCCAGGTGAACGCTTTGGACGAAGACTGGGATAATCAATCATTGGAAGACGCACAAAAGGAAGATAGTGACTTGAAGACAGTAATCGAATGGAAGAAACGTGGCCAAAGGCCCACTTGGAGTGAAATATCAGCGCTTAACCCAACAGCAAAAAGTTACTGGGCTCAATGGGACAGCCTGATAATTGATAATGGAGTTCTCAAGAGGAAATGGGAATCGCCCAGTGGACAGGAGGTCACCTTACAGATAGTTGTCCCCTGCGATAAAGTCGCGTCAGTGCTAAGACAGGTGCACGACGGAGTATCCGGAGGACATCTAGGAGTAAAGAAAACCCTGGAGAAGGTGAGGAAAAGATTCTACTGGGTGCATTGCCGCGAAGACGTAGAGGACTGGTGTAGAAAATGCGTAGCTTGCTCCTCAGTAAAGGGACCGCAAACGAGAGCCAGAGGTCGGCTGAAAGTGTACAATGTTGGTGCACCATGGGAAAGAGTTGCTGTCGATATAGCTGGGCCATTCCCTGTTACTGAAGAAGGGAATAGGTATATCATCGTCATGCAAGACTATTTCAGCAAATGGCCAGAAGCTTTTGCAGTACCTAACCAGGAAGCTCATACAGTCGCCAAAAAGCTAGTTCACGAGGTGTTCTGTCGATTTGGCGTTCCCTTGGAGTTACACTCTGACCAGGGTAGAAACTTTGAGTCTTCGCTATTTCAAGAGGTTTGCCAACTACTCGGGATACATAAGACTCGTACAACACCATATCACCCTCAGTCAGATGGAATGGTCGAAAGATTCAACCAGACGCTAGAGAATCATTTGGCCAAAGTAGTGGAAGAACACCAGAGGGATTGGGACCAATACATTCCACTCTTCTTAATGTCATACCGCTCTGCAATACATGATAGCACAAATTGCACACCGGCGAAAGTCAACTTCGGCCGAGAAATTAGACTACCAATAGATGCACTAACCGGAACACCTCCCGAAACTCCTATCCTAGCCGTCGACTATGTGGCTGACCTGCGGCATAAATTAGATAGAATACATGAGCTAGTGAGAGAGAATGGTCTCAAAATCAGCGAGAAAATGAAGATCCGATACGACCGCAAAGCTAACGTACCCGGATTTGAAGAGGGAACTTTGGTATGGTTACATAATCCCATAAGGAGAAAAGGAAAGAGTCCGAAATTTCAAGCCAAATGGGAGGGTCCGTACACGATAGTAACCAGGATAAACGATGTCACCTACCGGATTAAGAAAGGATCTAGAGGGAAGCTGAAAATCGTACACTTAGACCGCCTAGCTCGCTATTATGGATCAAATCATGCTCGGGACGAGCATGACTAAGAAGGGGGCAATGTTACAAATGGACCTTATGTCGATGGCATAAGGTTCAATATCGCGTGACAAGCAGTGTGTCACTTTTAAGTCCTATTTCGCCAGATCTAGACATTTTCTAGGTACAATAATAAAACGCATTGCTAGACTTAGGACGGCCTATCGAATGGTACAGGTCTCAACAGTTTTGTCAACAAAGTGTCGACATCGAAATTTCTGGAAACCCGTTTCCGGGAATTACCATAGGTACTTACATGGCCGGTGACCTCGAAGTTATGCAGTATTATTATTACGTCTAGAGGATTCCGGAATGTTCGATCAGCTGGCCTATATATAGGCGGCGCGACGCCGGCGCACAGTCAGTCTACACTCGACTAGCGATACGAAAACAGCGACAGTTAAGAAGCGATCTTAAAGAAGACCTACTGCGACAATTATAACGAGAACTTCGAGTACTGCGTGAAGTAACATCTGTAGCGTTATTGTGTGTCTACAACACCGACTTCGTGGACATAAGGGAAGACTTCGGTACGACATCAGCTAAGTTCTACTTGTCATTGCCTACAATCGACTGTACCTTCGTTGCCAATAAACTTCGTAACCCTTAACCGGCGTTTAAGTACCCCTAGCCCGTAACAATACGTTTCCGCGTAAATTCTAAATTGGCTTCCCCTATGTGATGGAATTTGGCTAGCAATGAAATATTAATGAACGAATTTGATGAGGTCAATATTAATGTCTTTTCCAAGGTTTTGGCTAAACAAAAATGGAATTGTTAAGGAACTCTGAAGTTAAAATAAAATCCTGCGACAGCTACTGTACTGTCGTCCTAGTTAAACCGATCCCGTTATTAACAAAGTTTTGGTCCAAATCTAGGCAAAGTTTGGACCAACAATCCCCCCGACCATATATTCGGTAGATGTCAAAACCATTTTCCGAGTTAATATACTACGGAATGTTCAAATCAATGTCAGCTTGGGAGAGAATATTGACGGAATATGTAAAAGATTATAATATAGTAAAGGGAAAACACAAGAACTGAGAAGACTACTCCTAAATATACAGTATGTTAACTAACAGAGGGCGTTCCCGTTAACCCGAAATAGTATAGCATACATACATGCTAAAAAAAATATTTCCATTCGAAAACTAAATGTTTTAAATTTTTTTCCAAAATATTCAATAAAAATTTTAAATTGACATGTAAAAGAAACACACTGTACACGCGAACATGAAAGATGGCAACGTCGCAATTTATTTATACATGACGACTACTATTTTGATTTAAAACAGGAGGTTTCAAATTTATTTCCAATTAGAATTTTTTTATTCGGATTTTTTTATGCTTATTTTTCTATGCTGATAATTTTATTTTAATCTATTAATGATATATATTAACGAGTTTAAGGGAACGCCCTCTGTTATTTAACATACTGTATTGTGATAAAAGCAAGAGACAGATGATGAAAGCTTAATAAATCCTAAGATGGTACTTGGTACTTTCAAAACACAAAATCAAATTTGGACTTAAAATATCTTATTGGTTAGATTGTCTAATACATTCTCTGCCAGTATCATAATTCTTAACTGCAGTAACTAAGCCAGGGCACTCCGTCCAAATGAGTTATGTTAGAATGGTGATCAAAGGGCGGGCCGGCACCAATCGGGGGCTGCGGAAGCAATGTTTGTTCTCGCAACCCCTGGTGTAGACTGACAGACCCCGTCGCCAGCCCCAGGGCGGTGGACATCCATGAGGATTTTCTAACCCGAAAAAAAAAAGATGGTGATCAACAGCGCGCGAGGCGAACAATACTTTCAAAGGTCGGGAGGTTGATTAAAAGGCTAATTTAAACATTTGCTGCGATATATACCTACTTCGTATTCAGGTCGATATACACAAACTTCGACCAGATGTGCAGACCAAGGAAATAAGCATTTTTCATTATGGACACAGTTTATTCTTATTTTTTATTAATTTTCATACAAACCAATTTCTTGACCGTAAATCACCCGATATACATGCCTCTTTATCCGAAGCATTTGATAGATTATACTAATTGCACTTGTCTAGCAATGCGTTTTTATATCGTACCTCTACAATGCCTATGTCTCAAGATATAGGGCTTAAAAGTTACGTACGGCATGTCACGCAATATTGAACCTTATGCCTTATACCTTAACATAAGATGCATTCGTAACATACTCATTGACGAAACGGATCGCGCCGTGGCTGAGCGATTGACTGCTGCGCTGCGTGTCACGGGCATTCCCACATGCAAATATTTGTATTGCCTACAGATAGTTGTTCAAAGTCTGGCTGTTTGAGTTTAAATGTTTCAAAACCCCCCCACGATACAGGAGTAATTCCTAGTCTGAGATGACATTTAAAAAAAGCGGCGACATTTACCAAATTAAGACCCTTTTTTGTTTTGGATGGGAAATCATCAAATGACCTCTCCCGCTCTTTGCGGTGCGGAAGGGCGTGTCAGACTTTTACTGACTAAAACCCACCCGTGTTCCTTCACTTGCCTATGCGCCTTTTTATGCTACATTACATTTTCCTAAATTTTAAATATATTTGTAAGAAAGCCTTTTTAAGTACCTACTACTTCCGTGCTTAGATTTGATTTGTAAATGCTAAAGAAGTGTTAACCAAAGTTTATGGATGACGTCGACAACATAGTGTACTTATAAGTTATAGGTATACATATAAATTTATCTTATAATCTTGCATAAGTACACACATTAACTCACGCCTTCCACCTAGTGGGACTAGAAACTAGAAAGCCTCATCCTGCTACGATCCGTAATAATTCCACGTAATAATTTGTTCCACCGGTAATATTTGTATATTTTGTTTTTTTTTTCCAGGTGTGCATGTTGCTATCAGCCCTATATCACACGTTCTCCTGCCGTTCCGAGCACGACTACCACGCGTTCCTCATGTATGACCTTTTTGGCATCGCGCTCTCTTTGCTGGCCATCTACACTTCCGGCGTTTACTACGCATTTTGGTGTCATTCGGTAAGTTTATAACACATTGAAAATCAGTTAAACTACATCGGTTTCTCCTGTCATATATATGTATGTCTATGTTGCGTTTTCACTGAACCGGAGAGGAGCGAAGATATGCAGAGATCGACTAATCACGCCATTGGTAGAGGTTAAAACCGTATCGTATGTTTTCACTGATGTGGACATACGTTTCAGCTAGTAGACACATTTTTTTTTTTATACAAATTAGGCTGAGGATCAGCACTTTTCGAACGTCAAAATTATCTATATTTGCTCCATGATGACAGTCTTCAAACACACCAGTCTTTCGCGTAATCATTCATACAATTCTGCTGTATTTTTAATTTACTTGGTTGGTTGAGATATTAGTGCATATCCGGACATTGTGAAACAAGAACTTAATGTACTGTATGCGTTCAATTTCTCACATTGTTATTTATGATGTCGCGTGTTTGCCTGCGGTGTTATTGAGAAACTTGTGGAAGGTAGTGTTCTTCGCTTAGAATTCAATGATTCAATAATTGACTATGGATGCAGGAAACTAGAGTTAGTTATGTATTTAGCCTTAGTTTTGAACTGATTTTCAAATGTATTGATAATCAGTCCTCCTCCAAATCCTAGCTGTATTGAAGGTTGACGCTGCTACAAGAATTCCTAATATCGAAGCAAGGTAGCAGTTGCACGGGTGAGAGTGTTGCAGCGATTGTCACGCAGCGCCGTGGCATTAAATTCAATAAAAACTGTATGAGATAATTCTGTTTTTATATCTTCACTAGACAGGGCGTTGGCATCGCGGCGAGAATAAAAAAATCGCATACCTGCCTTATTCACGGAGCAATAAAATCGAAAGTGGCAAGGTTACGGTATATTTTATATATTATAAAATATATTTTATCCTAAATAATAATCATATAGATGAGTTTAATAAAATAGCGAGTGTATGTTTTTTTTTTTAATTTTTATTGTTTCGGGTCTCGGACGAGATCGAAAGCAATATTGTTCCTTTTTTAAAATGAAGGAATGTCTTTCAATTTTGAGCAAAATGAGTTAACGATTTAAGGTAGTTTCCCTCCAGGGCCCGACTTATAGTTCCACACTGTATAAATTCTATGCAATGTTGAATTTCAAAAGAAACAATTATATTGGTAAATAATTCCTTATCACCCGTTCAATATTTTTCAAACTCTGACTTTCTTCAAAGATAAAACAAAATCGGTAAGAATTCCTAACTGCTTGCGATGGTTCCGGATGATCGTTGACGAGTTATTCGATTCGAGTTAAAGATATGAAATCTCATACGCTTTCTAAGTCTTTCGTTGTTCTGTAAACAATATGTCTATCTATAAACTCTGGCCTTTAATCAATAATACTAGATGTCAATTCATGCCCGGTTCCTATATTTGACTTGCAGTATAAGAGAAAGCCCAAACGCTTTGGACGGTTCACACATCATAAAAAATTGTGCATATGTAATCTTGGTATACTTTCACTAAGATAATTCTCATTTGCTGTAATTTTGGTATATAGGCCTAACGTTACCTACATTTTCCATTTCTTATTTTGTGATTAAGTAAATTTTGAATTAAGCTAAGTAGATTTTAATGACGGTTTGAGGTAGGGTCTTGTAGGAATTATTCATACGCCATTATTCAAGTTACTTGAAAAAATGAAAGTAGTTACAAGTTTTTCAGTGATGCATTCTTCATTCGGCTCGAATCAATTTGTAGAACTTTGCTCTTTTTCTGTCACATATTTTTGTTGTTTTAATGACAGTTGACCTGGAATTTAGGAAAGTGAATGTAAGAGCCTGTCCAGAAAGCGCGATTTACGCGCGAGTCCACTCGCGCGTAGGCACTCGCGCGTTCTCGAGTTACTAGAGCTGCATACATTCCGTCCAGATGCTCTCGCGCGTTAGAGCCTGTCCAGAAAGCGCGATTTACGCGCGAGTCCACTCGCGCGTAGGCACTCGCGCGTTCTCGAGTTACTAGAGCTGCATACATTCCGTCCAGATGCTCTCGCGCGTTACCGCACTCGCGCGTAAAACGCTTGCAATGAGCGGGACTCTCGACTCGCGCGCATTACGCGCGAGCGCCGCGCGAGTCGAGATACTCCGGCGCCGTTGCAGCGTCCAGTACTACGCGCGTGTCTGTGGCGAGTGGACGTATTCGTTTATAAAAATGGAGCGTGAAAACTTTGACACGGAACTTTTTATTGACGAAATTGAGAAAAGGGTAGCTATATGGGATATGGAATCGTCAGATTATCTAATAGAACCATTACACGTAGGAACTAGGAAGAAATAGTAGAATTTTTTTGTGAAGCAAAATTGCAATCAAAACGCGCGAGTCCACTCGCGCGTAGGCACTCGCGCGTTCTCGAGTTACTAGAGCTGCATACATTCCGTCCAGATGCTCTCGCGCGTTACCGCACTCGCGCGTAAAACGCTTGAAATGAGCGGGACTCTCGACTCGCGCGTATTACGCGCGAGCGCCGCGCGAGTCGAGATACTCCGGCGCCGTTGCAGCGTCCAGTACTACGCGCGTGTCCGTGGCGAGTGGACGTATTCGTTTATAAAAATGGAGCGAGAAAACTTTGACACGGAACTTTTTATTGATGAAATTGAGAAAAGGGTAGCTATATGGGATATGGAATCGTCAGATTATTGTAATAGAACCATTACGCGTAGGAACTAGGAAGAAATAGTAGACATTTTTTGTGAAGCTGGTGATTCAGAGGAGAAAAAAAAAAAAACTTGTAGGTCATTCTGTCACGTAGAATGGGATGCACGTTAAATCGTCGACTTTGTCTTCGTTTACGACGTTCCCATCGACGGTATGCAAGCTACAACACAACCGCAGTATCCGAGTCCATTTTTATAACTGACCAAATCCGTCTCATCACATACGCGCGTGATTTCGCCGCATCTGGACGCAATACAAATCAAAACGCGCGAGTGGACTCGCGCGTAAATCGCGCTTTCTGGACAGGCTCTTAGGCACAAATGATCATGTAGATCTTAACATAAAGCAAAACACTAACCATACTGGTGACAAACGTGATGATTTACTTAAAGAAAAATGTAGGTCAGGCAAAAAAAATGTCTGCTTCCTAACTGAAAGTCGTACAGTTTAATTTTTAATTGACTATGTCGTTATGTAACGTTTAATATGTACAAACAAAAGGTGTACGTACATACATGGTACGTATACAACGTGTAACAAAAAGGGTATATACATACCAAGGGCATGGCATCTTTAGATGATATCAAACGATAACGGAAGGGTTTCAACTCAAAATAAAATACTCAAAAAATTGGTACCAAATTTTCGGTATCGTGTGTTTCTTAAAATCAAATCATAACAAACGTGGCAGCACACTACATACGTTCATAACTACTCGTTACCCGTCACGTTTCTTGCCAAAATCCGATAAATGTGTTCAATATCTCAGTGCGACTAGTATGATAGTAGCCTATCACAGGCGGTATTTTTCCTCATAACTTCCTAACATAAAGAGATAGGATTAAAAAACCCTTCCAATATCGTTTGGTATCATGTAAAGATGCCATGACTTTGTTATGTATATACCCTTTATGTTACACGTTGTATACGTACCATGCGATTGTAAGCCTCCTTAACGTACCTACTAGATATAATTGCTTGTGTAATTATTGTTGCATTATAAATACTTTAATGGCAGAAGTGAGATAGATAAAACTAGCTCACTTGTACGTTGTTCTTGTTCTAGTTCAATTTATTGGCTGCCAGACCAGAGACATTATAGAAAATCTATTTTTGGCGGGCACCGGTGGCCTCGGTGGTAGTCCTGCCCTGCCTTCAGAAAAAAAATCATCAACTATGTAAATTGTAAAGTATGAAAGCAATTGGTCAATTTTCATACGTTAACAAAAATGTTTAATCAGCACATCTTAAACTCTAGAAAGTGTCCACTTTCTGGTTTCTTCTGATCAAACTCGTTTTGGCAAACTTCAACAGTGTGTACCTACTTTATCTTTTAATTTGTTAAATGTCAAATATTTTTAACTAATGTCCTGTTTTATCTACACAATTGTTATTTATTGTTATCTATAGTAATTATTCAAATTCCAACGTGGACTTTCCACTGATGCTGTGCTAATGTAAATTATAATCGTTACGTGATCGGACTGATTCATTATTACAAACGGTCAATGTGTGCAAACATAATTAATTTCTTTGTTTCGTAATTTTTTTTAAGGTCAAGAACTCGGGCAGTCGGTGCACATATGCGACTCAATGAGACCGTTTTTGTATGCATATAGGGTCCATCTTTTGTAACTTTGGTTGCAAAACAAAGACCAAATGACCTTCTCATACCACCCTAGTCGGTTTAATCGAATTTAAATTTTTATTGAATGTGTATTCATATTCGCTTAGTTACATTAGATAAGGTAATTGAACGGACCACACATGTAAGAAATGCGTGGCTTGAATATTGGATTAGATAAATGAGGTGTTTTTTGCATCTTTTACATATTGTCTTGTGACGAGTTGTGACCGTTGAATTACTTTTGTCGGACTTGTATAAGCCGTTAAACAAGTGACACTTAGGACTATGAATAGAGAATAATCATAGATTTCAGGACGTAGTTTTCATGTTACTAATTATACGAATATTACCGATGAAAACATGCCTTAGGTCTATTTTTCCCCGATAGTAGAAATGCTTTAAAATAAGTTCCACACTAAACTAATTATATTTTTTCGCGATTATCAACAGTGAATAAAATCTGGAATTATACGTACCTAGGTATATATCGTAAAATTTTGGTCGTCCTACAGAGACAGTCCACTTCATCTATGCAATTAATACTAAACATTAGTAAAAAGTAAAATGAATACATATTTTAATAATTTAAAAAATATTAAATACTTATTATTAATTTTTGAGCTTGGGTGAATGGACTCTGGTGATGATGATGTTGCCGCTCTATTCCGCGTGGAACGCACGATTTGCATTAGGGTTTTTTAAACTAGGTCATGCGTCATAATAATGCATGGTATTTTAATTTATTCAATTATTCAAAAGCTGTTTTTTACTAATTTTTAGTAGTCATTGGATAGATCACGGAATAGATAAATGTCTTTTATCTATTCTGTGGGATTCATGCAAGTGGGCTGTCTTTATGGACCTATGTATTATGTATTTATGATCTCGCAGTTCATCCTGTGAGATTGTCATTTACTTAACAGAACTTATCCGAGGAAGTCTTAATAAATTAAGGATCCCAACTTGTACATTCGGAATGATGGCAGAAGTACCTATGTATATCTAACTCGATCTAGATCGTTCTAGCTATAAAGATCTCCTGTTGCATGTTTTTACTATACTGTTCTAAAGGAAGTACGGTACAGTAGTTTGGACATCGAAATTGCTGCAATTTATCTTCACTTGTGTGGCAGGCATTATGATGCGCCTCTCAATTGATATACTTCGACTAGTACAGGGAGAACTAAAGAAGAATACCAGAAATAATACAATTGTTTTTATTTTAGCACGCTTATTTGCCGTTTGGTATTCTTTGTTGGCAATTAATCAGGCTTTCGAATAGGTATAAGTATATGTATTTAAGTCTGCTTCTTCGCTAAAAAGGAAGTAATGAAACCAAGGATAGAGTCTAGTGGTATCGGCCGCGATTCACAAGTTGTAAGTCGTAGGGTATGGGTCAAGCAAAAGGTAGTGATGCTTGGTGCCTGTGGAGGCATGAGGAACAGGGAGTAAAGTTCACTCATCCTCCATAGAAAAGGGAGGATCCTCCGACCAGATGGGTGTTATATCTGGCGGGTACTTGCCCCATGGTTGAAATTCGGAACTTGTATGTATGCTGGTTGCACGGTAAAGTCTGATTGCGAGATGTAGAATTCGTGTGACGTCACTATGACGCGTTGTTTATTTTTTGGCGTTTTTAGGTAATTGTTTACGAAAGCTGTACATTTACAGTCAAGACCAAAAGTCGAGTTACAATCTCACAAAACTATGGCCAAGCAATACTAGTTGTAGTTACGACCTTCTTCTATAATAAAGTTTGATACACACTTATACACTTTGACAACTTGCTGCCCGCTTATGATTGTTAGGTACGACTTACTAATTTCAACGCTCACAGTAGGTGTTTAAATAGCCTAGCGGTTTTCGTCTTGATAGGCGTTCAAGGTGGTTCGTGTTCAAATCTAATAACTTACAAAATATTTTTGAAATGTTTATTGGTGAGTTATGAATGCTGACAACAAAAATATGTAAAAGTACCGATCCGCAACTGAACGATGATACTTTATTTTACGATTTTTTCTATATTAGATTCTTTATAAAAAGATGAGGGTAGATTTGAAACAAACTGAACAAAAAATATTCCACTACCTACAATAACTATTATTAACTACAATAACTCAAATAATATTACTTAGCTGTTGTTGGTTGGTGAACATATAGTTACGAGTTCGTGTTATTAGTTTTACTTTTTAATCAATATGCAGGCATATGCAGCAATATATCTCAAATATCATAATATGAAACCGGCTTTTGTGTAAGTTGTTTTTATTATTATTTGGGTAAGGTGCAAACCAATCTTTTGTTGAAAGTGTGTAATAAATTTGTTATTGTTTTAGAGGAATACTGTAAGCCAAAGTCAAGAGGTTGGAGGACGAAGGTGGCTTATGTGTCGAGACAAGTGGAACGAAACAACAATATTTACCGTTGAATAAACCTTTGAATCTTGCGAAGAAGAGAGGTTGCATTTATGGTTTAAAAATAAACTGGCGATACTGGTGGAGACTTATCGAGCTAAACAAAAAAAAATAATTTATAACAATCACAGTGCAGAAGTGTCCTACAAAGTGTTTTAAATATATGTCATTATATATCGTAATAACGGACTCTAAACCAACTCGTAAAGTAATTTGGCTAAGTGACAGTAATATGTTCGGTTGACTTAATGGCTTACAGATGTCGCCTTTTGCAATTTCAATACAAATTACGTAAATTATAAAAACAATAATTTCGGAATTCGATAAGAAATAAGTTCGTTTACTTTTGAACTAAGAAAGCGCTTGAAGATTATAATCTCATGCCTTCAAACTCCGAAAAAAGGCACTGCAGGATGGCATGCTATACACACAAAAAAATTGTAAATGTAATAAGCACTGTTTTGTGTTCTAAGTATAGATTATTTTATGATTGTAATAATATTCAGGTTAAGCTTCAATCCTCTTTTCTTTAAGAAAATGAATAATTAAGCTATAACCTCTTTAATGATAACATGTAATACTATAACTTTCATATCTAAAAACCAAAAATGTTTTTTATATTTTTTACCATAATAATATCATAAGTTTGTCAAGGATTACTTTTATATAAAATATTACAATGCTGCCATTTCAACGTTTGTTTCATTTATTAGTATAAGTATATCTATACCGAATAATATATAACTTTATAATATATTGTGTAAAACCTTTGCTTCGTTGAATATCACAGGCTCGCACACGCACTTAACGGACAGACTACCGACACGTCTACACTCGCTCGTGGCTCTCGTAAGAATGAACGACGTGGTGCGGTCGAGACAGTGCTATCTGTCTGACAGTGACAGTGTTGTCTGTGGTTAATGATAAAACGCATACACTACATCCCTTTCTTATTATATTTATTTATTTATTTTATTATATCAACTTTGTAGCAAATTAACAAAATTTAATCTCTCAAAATTTACGTCTTGAAACATATTTATTATAACTGATTAAATCCAACACCATAACATTATTATTTTTTTCCTTTTGAACTTCCGTGTACCGACTGCTCATCCGGTATCACTGCCTTCCTTTCCCCTTCAACTCTTTTCAAATAAATAATGTTCCATCTATAAGACTGTCCTGTTTCTTAAATTCTTACAACACAATATCCTCCATTAGCGCTTTCTACAGTATACCGAGACTGATTAAAGTTTGACGCCAATTTATTTGTTTTCTCCATCCTTTTTTTTTTTACATACATAAACTGTTTTCTCCAACCCACAATTTTCTCTGACTCTTATTGTATCTTATTTCTGTCTCTCACATATGAATCATTATTATTTCTACTTGGACTTTCTATTGAAGGAATTTTGTCCCTATTTAATCTTTGGAAGAACAGTTCGAATGGTGTTTGATCAGTGACCAAGTGGGGTGTAGTATTGCACATCATAAGATATTCGTATAAACATTCTTTAACTTTAAATTATAAAATTAACAAAATGCTCCAATATGAAAGCATTACACAATCTTCCAACTTAATGGCAGCAATTGACACGTCCTACCAATTTGCCTACTAATTTAATGGCAGTATTTGACACAGCCTACCAACTGAATGGCAGCATTTGACACGACCCACCAATTTGATGGCAGCTTTTAGCACGACCGACCCATTTAATGGCAACATTCAATACGACCTACCAATTTAATGGCAGCATTTAGTACGACTTACCAATTTTATGGCAGCATTTGACACAGCCTACCAATTTATTGCCAGCATTTAGCACGATCTACCAATTTAATGGCAGCGTTTAACACAGCCTACCAGTTTAATGGCAGCATTTAGCACGACCTACCAATTTAATGGCAGCATTTGACACAGGCTACTGATTCATTGGCAGCATTTAGCATGATATACCAATTCAATGGCAGCAATTTACACGACCTACCAATTCAATGGTAGCATTCGACACGACCTAATTTAATGGCAGCATTCGACACGGCCTACCAATTTAATGGCAGCATTCGACACGACCTACCAATTTAATGGCAGCATTTGACACGATCTACCAATTTAATGGCAGCATTTAGCATGACCTACCAATTTAATGGCAGCATTCGACACGACCTACCAATTTAATGGCAGCATTTGAAACGACCTACGAATTTAATGGCAGCATTTAGCATGACCTACCAATTTAATGGCAGCATTCGACTCGCCTACCAATTTAATGGCAGCATTCGACACAACCTACCAATTTAATGGCAGCATTTGACACGATCTACCAATTTAATGGCAGCATTTAGCATGACCTACCAATTTAATGGCAGCATTCGACACGCCTACCAATTTAATGGCAGCATCCGATACGACCTACCAATTTAATGGCAGCATTCGACACGACCTACTAATTTTATGGCAGCGTTCGATACGGCCTACCAATTTAATGGTAGCATTCGACACGACAAGTATGTTCTCAAGTATGAGTATGCGGGTCCGATTCCAGGTTAGGCAAGTACCAATGTAACTTTTCTAAAGTTATATGTACTTTCTAAATACATCTTTGACACCAATGACTGAAGGTCAAGGAAAACATCTTGAGGAAACCTGGACTTTATAAATCTGAAATCGCCAACCCGCATTGAGCAAGCGTGGTGATTACGCTCAATCCTTCTCTGTATGAGAGGAGACCTTTGCCCAGCAGTGGGACTATAAAAGGTTGATGATGATTAGACATGGCCTTTTCAGCCCCGAAGAAACCCAAATCGCAGTCAGACGGAAACACCGCCGCCGGCAAACCGCTCCAGTCCCTCGATGCACGCGGCACAAAAGAGGAGGCGTAACGCCTCGTCGGACCGCAGCGGCGTCAACAACGCAAGGCGAAAACCCACCGCACGACGGGTCAGGGACGACGGATCAGGGTCGCCAATCAGTACCCTCGCACGCCCCTCCGAATCCAAAGTGGCCAGGTGACCAGGTCCCTCTTTCGCAAAATGTCACTAGTCACGCAGACAACCACTTCTTCTTCTTCTTCCTGTGCCTCTTCAATCCTGAAGGTTGGCCATCAGCTTCTTGTACTCGATATTGTCAACCGCGAGTTGGAACAGTTCTTCGACGGAAGTAATGCCAGTCCACTCCCTGATGTTACGCAGCCACGACTTTGTTTCATCCAGCACGCCTTTTATCTACTACCTTGCCCATCATAATGAGTTAGAGTAGCGTATATCTACCGTGTCGGAGCACGTGGCCGAGATAATCTATTTTGCGTTTCTTTATGGTGGGCAACAACTTTCGAGGCATTGGAACGCGCTGACCACATTTCAAAAGCCTGCAAGCGTCGTGTGTCCTCTTTCAGAGTCAATGCTTCGCAGTCGTATAACGTAGACAACCACAGACACCGGATATGGATATGAAATTACACCAGATTGTCCGTCAGTTCCGAAACCTGTTACGGAGTTACGGATAATTTCCATCCTGTTTAAATCCAGTTATGAAGAAAGAAATAGTCTCCCTCTACTAGTACACACGTACCTAAATATGGACAATACACTAAAATTAGAATACCAGACACGTACCACTGATAATAAAGTCAATCCTCAAAACAACACAATATTTTACCATTATAACTGTGCTATACTGTGGGTAGGTATTGTGGGTGAACAGGAAAGAAGCCTTTTAATAGTAAAGGAAGTCTCACATAGAACTCTGCCATAAGATAACACAACATTATCAGCGTGTTCCAGAAAGAACACAAATAGTCTTTATCAGCAAATTATTCTTATACCAATACACTCGTTTGTTATGATCGAATCTGTTCATGAACTAATATTAATTAACTTCCAGTTTAATTAAATTTACATGTTAATGCCAAACTCGCCCAGCCAATACATGAATTAACCTGGTTGCTGCCGCCCTTTAGTCTCTTTTGCAGTAATGAAACCATCGTCATTTCAATCATACGACATTGTGCTGGAATAAAGGGTGGAAAACGACAGGTCACTGTGAAGATCGACGATGGTCCACGGAAGTATTTTAATGAAAATACTATATTTGTTTGTCTTAGATAAACGGTATAATACTGTTGAATACTGAAGTCATCTGAGACTACGTTCTTGTGCTGGAACTAAATAGGAGCTAACTACACATACTGTTTTTTTTTTTTTTTTTTTTTTAAGCCTTCTCGCGTATACCCTGGAAGGTTGGCGTCTGCTTGTCTGGCTGACTATATTAGGACAAGCAAAGCCCTTTGCTATGGTGTCAGTTTTTCCTACAACTTCCCATATTTTTGAACTAACATCAATACTCATTTCGGTATTGTTTATTAATAAATATTGTAATTTATCTACTTACACCCAAACTCACACTCACAAACAGCCAGAGCCAGAACCACCTCCCGGAGACCACACAACCAACCGATCCACGCGGGAACCGAACCCGCGACACGCAGCGCAGCAGCCCACCGCCCAACGACTACACCAACCGTGTCGTCAATTAATTCAAATTCTGTGAAACTGTGCAAACTACGCAAGTGAGTGGATTGTATACCTGGTTGGCTTAGTTCAAACATCACGCGTAAATTAAAATTAAAATAAGTATTTATTTGATAGCTGTATATTTTACGAGGGGTATATGCTAAGTTTGTAGTTGGGCATAGTTCTACATATGTACAACATTTGATCTCAATTTAACTATTGTTCAAAAGTTTAACTTCAAACCTAGCTGCTTATAAATTGCAAGAACGGTGGATATACTTCCAATGGAGGGTCAAAGGACTACGCAAAATAGCAGCAACGACATCTTGGACGTCGATATAACCTTCGCTGGGCACCTTCGCAAGTTTGTACCACGAATGCTTCCATATCATAACAAATACATAGGTACAAGGCACCTCGGGTTTACACGCGTAAAAACACGTACCTACTTCTGCAAATAACACTGGCCCGTTGCAGATAACACGGATAACTACCCACTCCCAAAATTATTAAAGAACAAAAACATTGCGCTCCACGTTATACACCAGTATGTATCATACAGGTTAAGTACCCCCAATTCGATTTACCAAACTTTCACAATTTGGTTAAAGTACTATCAAATAAGTACAGAATTAATCTTATTGTATATAGTTAGCCAGTAAGTATTAGGTACCTCCAATACCTATTTATCTACCCGGGTTTCGAGGCTGCCAGAAGTATACGTACTATCAAATGTTTGCCTTCCGCGGAATATAAAACCTCACAGAATAACTGACTGTTCATTTTAATGTGTTTACATTATGCGTTCCATAATAAATTACTCCATGATTTAATATAATTATGTATACATAAAGAAATTTTGTACCAATACTTAAGGAATGTGAAACTACTCACTGTTTTGTATCCTTTTCCCTTTTTTTATTTTATTTTTTTATTTTTGTTCAACAAAATACCTTTTTGCTCGTCGCCTCTTGTAAAACCTTTGCTTCGTTGAATATCACAGGCTCGCACACGCACTTAACGGACAGACTACCGACACGTCTACACTCGCTCGTGGCTCTCGTAAGAATGAACGACGTGGTGCGGTCGAGACAGTGCTATCTGTCTGACAGTGACAGTGTTGTCTGTGGTTAATGATAAAACGCATACACTACATATTGCATTATATTATTTATTATATTACATCTATAGTAAACTAAAACATATAATAAAAACCTATTTTGGTATAAATATTCAGTAAATTTTCCTATTCGTTTAAATATTATTTGCAAACATTTTTATTTTAAAATACAAATCAGTTATTATAATTTTAAATTATATGAAACAACAAAAAGATTTGCCGTTATTAAGGATCGAACCCACAATCGCTCGCTTATGATAGACCATTGTTAAGTGCGGCCGCTAACTTAACTTCAAATGAAGTAACGAAATTTTGCATTACTTTAAAGAAAGATGAAGACTGCGATAATAAAAATAATACGTTAGTGTGCGTGGCCGGTTTAGCGCAGGCGACAGTAGTCTTTAAGGTGGGAATGGACTTCTACAGCTGATTGTAAATAGACAAAGCAAAATGGGTATATCGGTCAAAGAACAATGAGTCAAGACATAGACAAACTATTTTCTTTTGTTCAGAATGACTCTGCATATTTAAAGATCGCTGGTAAACTTAATTAAATCTATACATAGAACATAATATCTGTTAACATTCGAGGTATTTAACCTGTTTAAGTAGATGTTTAATTTTGTAAAGGTTAATGAACCGGTTCATAACATAATCAGCCTATAGTGTTTCAACTGCTAGGACACAAGCTTTCTGTTGTTGAGAGAGAGTGGGCCGTTGGCTACCACATAAGTTAGGCTAGCATAAGCTGGCGATGCACGGGGTAGTTTAACACCCCACTCCCCCGTGCAGGAGACGAGGCCCGGACAGACCGGACCAGCACGAGATTGTGGGGCCGTGGAAGAATTTAGACTCCCGCGGCCTCACGCGCGTTCGTGACAGAAGAGACACCGAAGTGGTTTTAGTCAGTAAAAGTCTGACAGACCCCGTCGCCCAAACCAGGGCGGCGGACATCCTATGAGGATTTCCACCCCGGAAAAAAAAGGCTAGCATAAGCTGCCATAACGTTGCAGGTCCAGCAGTCTAGATCGCAGAAGGCATACAAAGTGAAATCCAAATCCAGATTGCTCAGTTGGAATATTGGAAAAAGGGGGCAGAAAGAATGTAGTACTTATTCTTAAAATTTCAGGAACTGAAAACATTCTACATGACATCAGTAACGGTGATCTTCGTGGTGGCGATGATACTGCAGATCCCAAGGCTGGGTGTACCATATCCGGTGAAGATGTGTGTGTTCATCGGGTGGGCAGCCTATGGAGTGCTGCCTACGTTGCACTGGACATACGCGATGGGAGGTTTCGAGAACCCTATGGTGCAGGTCAGTAGACAAAAATTATGTTGTTAAATCATAACTTGCATATATAATGGTAATATCGCACTTGTGGCGGCACGTACTGGAAAAGGCAGCGTAAGGAGGCCCTCAACAAGGTGGACCGATGACCTGGTGAAGGTCGTGGAAAGCCGATGGATGCGGCAGCACAAGACCGGTCATCATCGAAAGCCTTGGGGGGGCCTTTGTCCAGCTACCTTTCTTTATGCTGTGCCCGCTCCGTCCAATCAGTCAGGAACGAGCTCAAATCGTCACTCCAGCGTTTCTTAGTTACCTGCTTCGGTGACGAAGCCCGTTTTCAGGCACCCACTGTGTGATGATTTTGGGCCATTTATCTACATAGATGCAACCTACAAGTGTGAGCCGCCCAATTCCGCTCCAGCCTCGCAGATCTAGTGCTAATATAATTAATTATATGAAGTAAATATCTCTACAGCCTCTTTACAGGAGACAATTACAATGCAAGTTATACATATTTTCACTTCGATTCTTCGATCGCAACACACCTTATTACATATACCGTGTATGGCATACAAAGATCATACCTAGCCCACTTACACGACTCTGCTCTCACCCGGCAAAACGAATATCATTTAAACATGGGCTTTAAATATTGCTCTTTAGATATGACGGAGTCAGCGACGGCGGAGCAGTAGGGTCGTCAGCATCTTGATGTAGTGGTAAAGGTGGTCCATTTCGTAGGTGAAGTTTTGAATTAAAGTATGACGTGTCAATATACTCTTCAATCTTGACAATTCAAATTCTGAATAGGCAAACCGACAGTTTCGTCTCGGAGATGTGCCTTGGTCCGCGCCTCAATGCAAAGTGACCGTTCCACAGTCCCCACTTTCCAAACCGACTCTGTTCACGTGCCGCCATCACAAAATAACGTCATAGCGTCGACCCATATCTACCCCACTACTATGTAACTCAAATGAGCAACTTTTCTTAAAATAATTTCGACGAAACACTACAGATATATTTTATACTAGCTGTGCCCCGCCGTTTCACCCGCGTAATCTTCGAACCGAAAGAGCTCAGTTGATATGAAATAAACGCCTGTTAAAATACTGGGAGCAATATGCACACACATTTTTTGTTCCTGCTCTGCTCCTAATGGTTTTTTTTAATAATTATAAACTAGCGCTTGACTGCAATCCCGCCTGATGGTAAGCAGTGATGCAATCTTTGATGGTAAAGCGCGCTACTTTATTAAGCCCAATCACTTAACAAAAACTTAGTGAATAGGAAGGAAGACGGCATTTGAGCGAGGTGGTGCAACGTTAAACCCAATAACACGACCAACGATGCTGCGCCAGAGGGAGATAGATGTGGAGACCCTCCGCGACCAAACTCCCGACACAACAACATTTGACGCATCGTACCCGGCACACATCGCAACACAACTGCTCAGACCCGTCCTCCGTACGGAAAATCATAGCGGGATGTTTTATAGCCTATGTCCTTTCTCAGGCTCTATCTGTGTATCTGTGTACCAAATTTCATTACAATCGGTTCAGTAGTTTTGCCGTAAAAGCCGGACAGACAGACAGAGATACTTTCGCATTTATAATATTAGTATGGATTAGCATCATAAATCAGCAGACAGCTCGCTGACAGAGGTATCTGTGTACCAAATTTCATTACAATCGGTTCAGTAGTTTTGCCGTAAAAGCCGGACAGACAGACAGAGATACTTTCGCATTTATAATATTAGTATGGATTAGCATCATAAATCAGCAGACAGCTCGCTGACAGAGAATTTACCGCCGTCAGACTGCTCGGTAGTTGACACCTCGCTTGTCGCACGTTGTAGACGAGCGGTCGGCGCGGTGTCCGCACGGTCAATGCTAGCAGTCGCCGCGTCGTCGTCGCTTTAGTTGCTTTCAGCATTTTATGCACACGAATACATCATCATCATCCAACTATCTAGCTATCACTATTCTTGATATTCAGCCTCGTGACAGACGGACAGTGGAGTCTTATGTCCGTATTCCAGAAGGAAACTCAAGCATTGATCTCTGTTTAAACATTACTTAAAACTAGTTTCAACCAATCAAATGGCTTGAAACGAGACTTAATTTATTGACTTGACTTATAATTTAAATATAAACATAAGTAAAACTAAATTAATTGAATTTCAATCTTACAACGCCAAAAAATTAGATTTAGACATTGCATATAAAGATGAAAAGGTACAATCAATAGATCATTTAAATTTTCTGGGACTTCATGTTGATAAACATCTAAACTGGACCTGGATGGATCTGGGCTGGATCCATATGTCAGAAACTGGATAGATTTGTGTTCGCATTAAAAAAACTAAGACAAAATGTTTCTGTAGAAGCGGCTCTATCAGCTTACCATGGCTACGTGTCATCTATACTAAGTTACGGGCTTATAATGTGGGGAAATTCAGTCGACACCGACAGAGTTTTTAAAATACAGAAACGGTGTATCCGAGTTATTAATAAAGCATGGTTCTTAGACGGCTGTAAACCTCTATTTCAAAAATGTAAAATCCTTCCTCTACCTTGTATGTATATAAGAGACATCTGTATTTTTACCAAAAAGTACATGCATTATTTTAAGTTACGCAGTGAGGTCTTGACAAGACAAAAGAGGAGTAAGTTCGAAAACTTATTATATCAACCACCTTGTAGAAAAGATATTTATAAGAAAAATGTATTTAATATGTGTATTTTAATTTATAATAACATTCCAAGTAACTTAAAACTGTTGGAGGGTGGTGTTTTTAAAACGAAATTGGTAGAGTGGCTTCAAAAATATTCTTTATATAGTATTAAGGAATTTTTGGAACATAAAAATTTAAATCTTTAAGGATAATTTGAATAGATGTAAAAAGGAATAAATATTGTATAACATCAAACATTTGCACGCTTGCATGCAAGCAGAGTACCTACTATAACTTTTAGGTTTTAAGAACTTACCTTTATAAAAAATGTATCTCTAGCAAATAAACGTATGATTATGATTATGATTAAGTAGAGCTTGAGTTTTGAGTGACGTTTTGTAAGACGGACCTTAGTAATAGGTTCCTACTTCCTACCCTTTGGGTACGAGCAGGGGCGTGCACAGAGATTTTGTGGAGGGTATGCATACATACACTACCCAAATATCTGTGCTTATACAAGTGCCACTAGATGTTCGTATGGCAACCGCGACCAACGGCTTAAAGTGCTTTCCGAGGCACGACCAGACCAGTGCAAATATTCATATTCATGCATACAAATATTTGCACTGCGCGAGGATCGAACCCGCGCCTCCTTGCGCAGCGGCCGCGTTCGCTACCGCTACGCCACGGAGGCTGTCAAAATACAATGAAATGTTATTACTAACGCAACTGTAAATAAGTAATTATTTATTTCTCAAAAAATTGAAAAAAATATTTTACTATCTATAAATTACATCAACGCGCCTATCTTTTTTAAATAACTCTATGAAAATTAAATATGTATAAGATCATTTTAAAATCACTAAAAGTTCTTTTTCAATAGAAATATAGACAAATCTGGGAGTCTACTTTAACCTTATGTATTTCATAAATATACGTGTTGCGCTACTCATTGGAATCATAACTATTAAATTTTTAAACTTTTAACTAATTTGTAAACTTCAGGAAAAATATTACAATATAAAGTATAATAGTATTGAAATTTATAGCAAGTAGGTTGAAAAACTTAAGGTCTTTTAAGTTTTTATAACAATGAATTGTCAATACCGCGTTTTAAAATAATATAAGTAGGTACCACGGTAACACGGGAAACAAAATAATAACGTTAACGTTGAAAAATTCACCTTTTTAAATTTATCTAAACATACATCACCAGTACAGATCTTTCTTAAAACAATCAATATATGTATTTATGTTACCAAATACACCAATAACCAAACAACATAAGCTGATAAAATAAAAAGGTATTTTCACAAACAACAATTGTGCTAGTTTTGTCAACTTCTTGATTGGGCCGCGTAAAATGAAGCACTGATTATCTGGGCTTATAAATCGAATGAAATTACAAGACAACACACGAAAAGTTTACACATACAATCAAATAATTTTATTCACACACGCGAATCAGAGAGGCACATTTTAATAAAAATAATTACAATTAATGTATCCCAAAAACACAAAAATATGTTTGGCTTTTTGTTTCTCGCGCCACATATTGTGAAACGATCCGGATTGGTTAATGTCACTATGACGTCATACGCACATGAACATAATTGTTGTCGTCCTATGTGTTCCCAGGTGTTTAAGAGATTTTAGAAGGTTTTTGGTACAGCACACCACTTGTAAACCATTTTATTAGATAAACAACAACAAATGACAGATCAACACAAACACCACTGCGGAATCGAAAATCGTTTATATGCTTGTGACGTCACTTATAAAGTGCGACGCCGTATTGCTGAATAAAGCGTTTCGGTGGCTTATTTGAATTTTAAATCTAAAATTAAAAAAAAAAAACAATACTTTTGGTGAACTTCTTAACCGCAACCAAGTAATTCAAGATAGAAAATATGAATTTGTCAAATAGCCTATTTTAGACTTCAATAGCATTAGGTCGTATCTATAAGACGTCGGGCCTATACATACGACCTAATGCTTCTAAGGTCAATAATTACAACATACAATTTTAATAAGCATATTTATTTACTTACCTACATTATCAATAATTCCTGTTTGCTTTGTGTAATAATAATTAGAAATCTAATCATAATTGTATTTGTGTGGTTTCAGATGTTCTTCCCTAGAGTCATAGGGATGTACATTATCAGCGGAACTGCCTTCGTGATATACGCCTTCAAGGTACGTGGTCCATCATTATTAACCATAATAATAATATGTTAGATCCAGAAAAAGTTGACATTGTAACTTGGCTTTGTTCTAAAAAAAAGAGCAAGAAAGCGAGAGAGAGAGGGAGATGACTTGAAACTTATATACAACCTAACCAAAAATTACATTATCACACAATAGTTGGATAATGTGATACTTTTTGCATTTTATAATAGAGAAGAGACATAAAGAATCAAAGTTAACGTTACTTAAGTGACTACAATATTTTACTAAATAATTAAGATTTCGGAAACTTATGTGTTCATCGACTTTTGTTGCTGACTGTACTATAGGTACAGATGACAGCACGTCAAGCTACTACAATCTGTCAGATTTCTTTATTGGATTTTCAACTTTATATATAAAGTATTAAGGTTCAACGTTGATTGGGAATATCTGACATTTTCGGGTAGCTTGACCTGCTGTTCGTACATCATATCTACCTAACCGTTCGGGGCTTACACGAGGTGTGATGTTATTTTATGTATTAAGTACTTAACAGTGACCTAAAAATGTCCATACACAAGAACGACACATGTCGATAGCTGATGCGACGGTTGCAAATGCCTCTCTCGTAGACAGGTAATTAAAGATAAACATTAGTTGACAGGACTTACATGGTGGTTTTACTTGCCATAGTAAGTCCCATGGCTCCCGTGGTAGCGACCGCGGCCGCTGCGCAAGGAGGCGCAGGTTCAATCCCCGCGCAGTGCAAATATTTGTTTGCATGAATATGAATATTTGCACTGGTCTGCTCGTGGCTCGGAAAGTACGCTAAGCCATTAGTCCCGGTTGCCATACAAACATCTAATGGCAGCTGTTACGGGTTGTTGGAGCCCTCAAAAATCCAACAAATGGTCTATTCTTTGGCACGAAAGATGATATAGAAGAACTAACTATACATAGTTTTTTTGTTGTTCTCCTTTCACGCTAAAACCTTACCACTATTACCACAGGATTGAGACTTAAGCGACAGCCTCCGTAGCGTAGCGGTAGTGAACGCGGCCGCTGCGCTAGGAGGCGCGGGTTCAATTCCCGCACAAATATTTGTATGCATGAATATGAATATTTACACTGGTCTGGTCGTGCCTCGGAAAGCACATTAAGCCGTTGGTCCCGGTTGCCATACAAACATCTAGTGGCAGCCGTTAAGGGTTGTTGGAGCCCTCAAAAGTCCAACAATTTGTCTAACTGCAATGCTTCGATATCGCCATCGGGTTGTGGAGGTCAGACGGCAGTCGCTTCACGGAAAATATCGAAGTTTAGCCAAAATCAGCAGTTAGACTGGTAAAACCGACCCCAAACTCCAATTCTGAAAAAGCTTCGGATGCGACTGGGATTAACGCTGAGATGATGATGATTAGTTGACAGGACTTAACTAATGTTTATCTTTTGTCCTTTTTTAATGAAATTCAAACCCACCCACCACTATGATCCAGACGAAGCGTTTCGCCTCGTCTTTTGTACCGCATACATCGGGGACTGAACAATTTGCCAGCGGCGGTATTTCCGATTGACTATAATTTAAGTGTCTTGAAGGCTAGAGTCAGCACGCAGCAGCAGAGACAGCAGCAGAGCAGACACAACAGACAGCAGAGCAGCAAAGACAGCAGAGCAGAGGGCAGAGGGGAGGGAGGGGGGGGGAGGGAGGGGGGGGGCAGAGGGGGCAGTAGAGGCTCTTAATAAACTAGCGCGTTTTACCATTAATTATTGCATTACTACTTACCTTCAGGCGGGATTACAGTCAAGCACGAGTTTATATTTGATAAAAAAAAAAACACTGACACACCTATACTACGATACTAAAATGAAAAATATAGTAGCCCATCTCTAACGGGAACAAGGTTATTATACAACGTGTAACAAAAAGGGTATATACATACCAAGGGCATGGCATCTTTAGATGATATCAAACGATATCGGAAGGGTTTCAACTCAAAATAAAATACTCAAAAAATTAGTACTTACCAAATTTTCGGTTTCGTGTGTTTCTTAAAATAAAATCATAACAAACGTGGCAGCACACTACATACGTTAATTTCTACTCGTTAGCCGTCTCGTTACTAGCCAAAATCCGATAAATGTCTTCAATATCTCTGTGCGACTAGTATGATAGTAGCCTATCCGGTGTTTTTCCTCATAACTTCCTAACATAAAGAGATAGGATTAAAAAACCCTTCCAATATCGTTTGATATTATGTAAAGATGCCATGCCATTGTTATGTATATACCCTTTATGTTACACGTTGTATACACATGTCTTTCTACCAATAAACTATTTTCTCTTTCGTTCTTTCTTTAACACGTTCTTTTTTTGGCACGTTTATTAAATCTAAGTTTTAAATAACTTGGATTTAATAAATGTGACAAAGACACTTTTTGGCCAGACTTATAAAATTAGTTATAAAATTCGCAGCATTTGTATGACATTTCATGCTTTTAATAACCATTCTTCCCTACCCTAATACCCTAATAAATTAATATACGTGAAGCAATCCATGTTCTCATAAGTCTCCATTACCTTTCAGGTGCCAGAACGCTGGTTTCCCGGTAAGGTGGACTACATTGGCCACTCGCATCAATGGTGGCACGTGCTAGTGTTAGGCGCCCTCTACTACTGGCACAATTCCGGCATGATGTACGTACAGTACCGCATGAACCACGGCTGTGCCAACACCATGCGGATCTTTTAAATTTAGAACACCTTCATGATGACTTAAACTTCATCGAATGAAGACCAACGAGTGACCTTTTAAAAATAGAATGCTACAAGAATATTTTGGCGCCTAAATCACATTTTTATATATTTATGAAACTGTCATAGAAATTGTATAAAAAAAAACTTTTTTATGGCAAACGTAGCCCAGAAAAAAACAACACAATAGCTTAAAGGTAACCGAGCCAGAATCTTAAATTAAAAAAAAAAGCTATTCTATAACAGAACAAGTTGGGTGAAAGCTGAGAGAAGTAATATATTTTATGGGTCACGTCCATGCTAAAAATGGCATAACAAAATGGCGCTATTATTTCCAATGTTAACTACGCGCCTAAATAATCTTGTAGCGTTGCATATGCCAATTTTGCCTGTGCCAGGTTAAGTGGAAAGCAAAGTATGCCTTATTCTAAAGGTGCTTAAGGTCTTATTAAAATAGAAATTGTTTTAAGTAGGGATTTTTAATTGTTAAGAGGCTGTTTTAAAGCATTTCAAATGTACCACTGCCTACTAAACTGTGGAGCAGTTAGAAAGGTTATAGAAATCATTCTAGCGATAATTCCTAAGTTCCTTTCTATAAAATTATGAAAAAATATACTCTATCTCCAGACAAACATGGTTTTAGGGCCATATTATCTGGGATACATAAAAAATGTGATACTCTACTGCTCAATGGAACGTTTCTAGAAATTAAAAAAACTAGCAAATTTCGAAAAGGTTGTATTGTGTAAATTTAGGAATATTATGAATTAATCGATTTTATTGTTTGATTTTGAATCTATCATTTTTAGTATGTATCTAAAAAACGTATAATGCTCAATTACATGACATGTTATAGATTTAATATTAAATTGCGTCAGACTGAAATGGGTCCATTTAAATTACTTTAGCATTCACACAATTATGCACGTTATACAATTAGGGTTTTGGAAGAAGATAAAGGTAAGTAAAATTTAGCACGTTTTCCGTGATCACACGCAGACGTTGACAGACGTCAGACGAATACTGTCAAAAACAAAAGAGCGTGCGTCATATATTCTAGGAAGCTTCTAGAATGTTCTAGAAGCTTCGACTCGCCCTCTTTGGCCAGGCGGGAAAGGCATTGTTAGATATCGTACTGCTCAACCACAACACAAACAGCCAACCAATGAAGTCATTTACTTATGCTGAACATACAAGCCATAACATTCCAATAACGTTGCAACCCTTTCGATTCCTGCCTGAGTTAATTGGACCTCTTAGTGAAATTCTGCTTACTTCACATATTTCTTACACACTGTATGACATATAGGCTATACAATATGTAAAGAAAACCCTGTCCGATCCGTGAAGGCATGGTTAAGTATCGATACCTGACCGATTCTACTAATGCCTACAAAGCCGGGCTGAACTATAAAAAAATAGGCGGTAACTTGTGCGGTAGGCAACATACTCGCGGGCGAAGAGGGGCAGGGCACGCGGCACGCGGTTGTATCGCAATAACACAGTCGAAAAGGGTGCTGTCACTTTTTAAAAATTTACCACATTTTGTGGAAGTTGAAATTATTTCGCGTGAAAAAAAGATTATTTCAAAATTCATTAGTATTGTTACTATTATGATTACGTAAAATATTATATTATATTTGGCCTTGTGTTTACCTAACCTTTATTATCCTTATGGGTCGGACAGGGTTTTCTTTACATATTGTATATGGGACTCACCGTCAGAAGTGAAACCTAAAATCATTATTAAGCATTTATTATACATACACAGTATAAATAAATAAATATGTATATCTCGCTGTAGCGATCACGATGTCGGGTCAAAGTGAAGGCTCAAAGGAAAGTGTTAAATATTCCCAATCAACCTTGAGCCTTAATGCTTTAGCGATAAAGTTGAATATCTAATAAAGAAATGTGACAGATTGTAGCAGCTTGATGTGCGGTCATCTGTACCATCATAGTATGTATAAATATAAGACTAATTTGTTTTTATTGCGTTCAACACGCGTAGGTAGTTCTAATAAATTCTTTAGTATGCCTAGTATGAGTTTCCATTACGAGACTCGATCGTCGATATCGAACGCGTTTGGCGCTCTCATTGGTTGAGACTAGTTGAGAGTTCTTCCAACCTTGAAGCGGGCCAATCGATGAGTCAAACGCGCTCGATATCGACGATCGAGTCTCGCAATGAAAACTCAAACTAGGCCTACAGGTCTTGAAGGCCTAATTATATATCTTGAATTAAAACGTTTGTAATTTTGTTTGTTTACATCTTAGATTGTTTTCTCGTCTGTGATTCGATTGTAAATGTGTTAAAGTTTAAAATGGTATGTATATGTTAACAACTTATTATTTAAACTATTGTAATCAAGTTATTGTTATACACAGTTACTTTTATATTTCTATGGGTTGGGAGTGGGGTTTTATATGATGAAACATAAATTATTTAAAATTTTAAGTTGTTTTTCATTTTTATCTTCTTATCGCCTTCCCGACTTGTCTGTTATTTATTCCAGGAGTTCTGACAATATAGACTGATTTTATAGTAATAAACATAATTATGTAAAATTAAATATACCTCCATCTAGTGTCCAGTAGTTGAAATGTGCTACCGATCCCGTCAATGAATGCAAGTCTTGGGTTGGGGTGAACAAATTGTTGTGTACTTGCCTACCACTAGTGGCAATGTCATAAAAGAGAGGTTATTGAGACGCCGAAGACTGGTAATTTAGTGTAGTGACACATCTGCGGAACGTACGGCGCCGAAAGTTCGGCTAAATACGCTCGCAGTGTATTTCAAGTACACGCACACATCACAACACACACACACATCACACACATACACACACACACACACACATCAGCTGCAATTAAGTCTTAATTTTATTGTACTACTAATTCCAGGAGTTCTGACAATACAGACTTATAGTAATAAATATAATTATGTAAAATTAAATATAGCTCCATCTAGTGTGTAGTAGTTGAAATGTTTTTAAAAGTGGGCGAATGACTTTATGCGTGGTTTTGATATTTCCCGCTAGATGGAGATAACAGTACGATAAGTAACCAAACGAAATTTAAAATATAAATATTTATAGTTGGGGAAAAAAGTTTATTTTTTACAAAAGTTACTTATAGAGATAACACATTAATTTTAAATTTAAAATACATTACTAAAGTTGTACGAAACTACATCGTAGGATTTATGTAGTTGCGCCGCTGCCCAGCGTGCTAATTAGATAGCGAGTTCGATTTCCGGATCATAATCTCATTATATTTTTTGAATGCGTTTCATATCCAGTACATCATTATATGTTAGTTGTACGTTGGGTGTACCTATTTTATACTGAACTTAATAAAATTTTGTCTTAATTCTGGACTTTCAACCACTTCAAAGGTTTTTAGTTGTTATTTGATATAAGAGTAGTAGTTACTTTATTTTTTTGTTCAGTTTTTCTTGCTTGTTATTATTATATTTTTTATATAATTATTAACTAGTGCTTGACCGCAATCCCGGCTGATGGTAAGCAATGATGCAATCGTTGATGTTAAAACGCGCTAGTTTATCAAGAGCCTATCCACTCAAAAACTGAGTGGATAGGAAGGAAGACGGCTGATGAGCGAGGTGATGTAATGTTAAACCCGACAACAAGAAGAACGATGCTGCAGCCGAGGGAGATTGATCTGGAGATCCTCCACAACCAAACTCCCGACACAACAACATTTGGCGTATCGTACCCGGCACACATCGCAACACAACTGCTCAGACCTCCGTACGGCTTCACCAGACTTCATGCCGGAACACGACGAATCACTTGTACGAACGAACGTAATCTTGCAGTACTGTTACCTACATTTGTTTATTTATTTATTTATTATGGCTCACCAACGACATATTTAAAATAATAGTGGTATAAAAAGCAATCACAGGTCTTCAGTTTTGTGTAAATAATAAAATAACTCACTTATAGGTATGCACAACATTCACAATAAGAGATCTTAATTATTAACAATTCAATATATTACAATTAAACTCAATAATTAAAAAGAAATGATACTGAATAACTGTTTATAAATGAAACCAAATTATACGTACGTTAAAAAAAAATTGCAGTTTTGGTATGTTTTATACATTGGCACGGTACCTACTGCATTACATGATAATTCATTCCACATTCAAAATTACAAACAGCATAAATACACACATCAAAAGTGTCTAGGGATCAACATATATTTTTGCAATAACTTTTCTCCTGATTGATATTAATTAAAATTTTCTTTAAGGATTCATCAAATAAAGTGTTTTCGTTTGTCACAGTAACGATAAACCTAGTCACCTTTGCATTAATAAAGAAATTTGCCATTTTCCTAATAAAGGGATATTTGACATTTGAACCACTAACACAAAAGTTCGAAAAAAAGACTGAAATAACAGTTTTCTCTAAAATTTTATTGGGTAACTTAAACAATTAATAATCCGTGTTTCTACCGAACACTAACAACACAAGAACATCGGTTTGGCATACTCAAAATGAGTTCATCCAAATCACGCTGTGGAATGGCCGCCCATGTTCGTTGCAACAACAAAAAAAGGTCTTCTTGCGACTGGATACCCTCTATATTCGGCAGAGCTCTTCTCTGTAGCATATCCCATGCATGCTCAATCGGGTTCAAGTCTGGCGACTGAGCAGGCCAGGGCAGGACATTGATGTTAGCTGCGGCGAGAGTCTGTCTTACAACTCTTGCGGTGTGCGGTCGTGCATTATCATGCATTAACTGAAATAAGGACCGATTTGCACTTGTAGAGGAACGATGACGTCTGATACAATCGTTTCAGCATAAATTTGAGCGTTGAGGTTGCCTCTGATCCAAATCAACTCAGTTCTTCCGCCGATCAAAATACCCGCCCATACCATGATGGTTCCACCACTATAAGGATGGACTTCCTGGCAGGATTTTAATCGCTGTTGGCGTCCAGGGGTTCTCCAGTGTCGTATACGTCTTGTATCCGGTCTCATACCAAAACGAGACTCATCAGAAAAGCACACGAAACGCCATTGTTCTTCTGCCCAATTTCTGTGTTTAAGAGCCCATTGATATCGAATCCTACGATTGTGCATTGCTATAGGTGGTACCCGTAGCGGTCTTCGGGAATGAGGGTTCACTTCATGCAAGCGGTTTCTGACTGTTTGGTCGCTAATTAAGTTCCCTGAAGAGTGATGAAGCCTCACGGCTAACATCATGGCGGTTATTGTTGGAGCTCTTCGAGTTAAGATTTGAATGTATCGGTCTTGTCTCCGTGTAGTGCAGCGATACCGTCCTCCATGGCGCTCAGCCACGGTACCAGTGCTTCGGTAACGTGTCCAAAGTCGACTGATAACACTCTGACTTGTATTCAGAGCTAAAGCCACAGTACGTTGCCGGGAGCCAGCTTCTATCATTCCCACGGCTCTGAGCATTTCTTCCCTGCTTAAATGACGTCGCCGCTCCATAATAACGTTGGTTTTAATCAGTAGTAGGGAAACAGTAGCACTAATAATGTCTTCAATGCGTTGTATGTTTTATAGGGAAAATATTGACAGCTGATTTTCATCTTTTACTCGAATTTGATTCACAGTTCCTGATTCAAATTATGAAATGCACCAAAAAGGATCCATATAAATTTATAAAATCATAAATTTATTACAAAGCCACATCTCAATCTCAAGAAATCCGCATAAAAATGCTTGATCCCTAGACACTTTTGATGTGTGTATAAAAACTCATTTCAAAAGTCTACAAACAAACAATCCAATCATAACATAGTTGAATTGTCAATACTCAAAAAATAAAATTGAAAAGCTCAACTCCATCAAACAAAATAGTGATTTCACATATCAGCGAGTACGTATCCTTTTAGTTGTTGCATAAATGAATACTGTCAGCGAACATATTCGTGCTCACACACCGAGTAAACCAAAAGGTTTGGGAATGGAAAAACAAAAAGATAAACGATCCAATATTTTCATTGCGCCGATGAATGGCTCGAGTGTTGATTCAGCGTAGTGGAAAAATGATGCCTACAATGGATAGGTTTTTTTTCGCATCGCACGTAATCCCGTCTGCATGAGCGATGCTTAAATCATTCGACGATAAAATATAATCGTTTTGTTGTTGATTTTATGTACCTACCTACTATGCTAGATGTATGTCTCTTAAAAGAGTGTCCATGGAGTTTCTTGCCCGTTGTTCTCCATAGGTACCTACTCTTTGGAATGGGCGACTAGCTTCATCTTACTGAGTGATCGACCTTCTGACAATTCAAAAGTGCCTGTAACTAATTTATTTGAAATAAGTAAATGCTATGATTTTGATTTCTTGATATTCTCTTGACTGAATCAAATATTTTTAAGATAGTCAACTTGTTTGTAATCTCCCAGTAAAAGTGTTACCAGAGAGAAAGGCTTGATAATGAGCTGCTTCCAATTTTGCAGATTGAATGCAGCTCAAATATCGATCTACATAAGTAGTTTGCTTATGATCTGATCAAGATTAAGTCACATATGTCTCTTGACTGAATCAAATACTTTTAAGATAGTCAACCTGTTTGTAATCTCCAGGTAAAAGTCTTACAGAAGAGAAAGGCTTTGTAATGAGCTGCTTCCAATTTTGCAGATTGAATGCAGCTCAGACATCAATCTACATGGTTTGCTTATGATCTGATCAAGATTAAGTCTAGATCTATGTAGACTTTTTCATTTTGAGTTCACCAGGGTGAATGCGTAACAAACTATCAGTAGCAATGGGTTTCAATTTGACAGTTCAACAACATTAATAATTTAATAGGGATGTATCTAAGGTATGAAAATCAAAAAAATAATTAGTCCGTCTTATAGATAATACCTACAAAAAAATTAGACCCCTATTTTTTATTTTGTCGAAATTACTAAAAACTACTGAGATATAGCGAATTAAAGTTACGGAGTGGGGGCTAATTACGTCACGCCGTGGTATATTTTGTACCACGGCGGCGTGACGTTATGCGACAGTTCAAATCAATATATCTTCCTAAGCATTTGAATGAAAGATAAAATAAAAAATACATGTTCAATATTTTTTATAAATCTATCTGATGGACATTCAATTATTTTTTTACCGACTTCAAAAAGGAGGAGGTTACTCAATTCGATTGTATATATGCTTTTTTTTTTTTTTTTATGTTTGTTCGCGCATAACATCGTCGTTTATGAACCGATTTTGATAATTCTTTTTCTGTTGGAAAGAAGACGTTCCCAAGGTGGTCCCATGATAAGGATATCAGGGTTTGATGGTGGAAGACCAGAGAAAACAAGGGGAACTTTCAAAAATTGCAGGGGCGACTAGTGCATTTCTCAGCATTTTCATTAAGTATTTTTAAGCCCTACGATTTAATAAAGGTCTGGAGTAGATCTGATGATGGAGCCGGGAGACAGTCGAAGGAACTCCTCAACAATTCACAGCAGCTACCTTGTGTTTGGGCTCGATTAATTTGTATTGTTAAGAACTTTACACCTAGATGGGTTGTGATTGTCATAAGAGCTCTGATGATGAAGACAAAGGCCAGTACCGGGAACTCCTCAACGGTTTACAGTAGCTACTTTGTGGTTGGACTTCATTCATTTAGGTATATTGATGAGACCTTAGCACCCATTGGGTTAAAATAATGGTCTGCAGTAAATTTGATAATGAAGATCATAGGCAGTTGAGGGAATACTTACGGGTAAAAATTCAAGTAAACAAAATTACGTCGTTTCCCAACTATATTTGCGTCAGCTTCCAGTTTGACCGGATGCGACTGAATACATAGTACTTTTAACAACTAAAAAGTGTAAAATAAAAACTTTTTTACAAAAAAATAACCGACTTCCAAAAACCACTACAAAGTGAAAAATAACTAATTTCGGAAGTCGGTGTCAAAAAACAAAACAAACAAAATATACAAAACCAAAGACATCGACTTCCGAAATTAGTTATTTTTCACTTTGTAGTGGTTTTTGGAAGTCGGTTATTTTTTTGTAAAAAAGTTTTTATTAAGATACAACCCAATTGCGTTGTTTACGTTGTTGGGCAACCAAATTTTTCCAACTTATGAATCAGTGGCCTAGCAATATGCTTCAAAATGATTCTTATTGATAGTAATAGGGTGTTACGCAATTAGGGTGTTGGCAACAACGTCGATTGCAGAATTTAGATCAGATGAGTGGATATTTGAATGGCACTTGCAAAAGCTCCATGTGTGGTGTCACAAATTAGCTGGGTCAGTGCGCGATACTAATCGAGCCCCACGTCACAACGCCCGGGTCTCAAGGGACTCGCGCGCTGACGGATTGCCGCCCGATTGACAGCGACGTCGCCGCCGCGTCGACGTCACGTGTCGGCCTCGTTCAGTGTTACATTACTGATAACACGTTTGATCTTGTGTGTTGCTGCTAAGAAATGCAATTCGCAATCTTTCCGACCTTCTGTCGATTACAATCTACGAGTATCTACCTATTTACTTTTTTTAGAACGCGGTACAAAATCCTGCAGATTAAACTACGTAACAAAAAGGGTTACAATCTTTACTTATTTCGGTTTCAATCATTAATATAGAATACATTTATCAATCGTAGGTGTTTTGTTAGTGTAGAGAGGTTTGGTTTGGTTTAGAGTTCCTTGAGCTTGGCCTAAAGTGTTCCTATTGGAAAGCAAAGCTGAAGGTCGAAGGAATCCCGTAATTCCTTATAGATCGGAACCGTTCGGTTTTTAGTACATGGCGCGGTTTCTTTAAGATACAATAGAATATAATTCTCTTTTTTATATACCTACACCTATATAAACAGCGTCGTAGATAAAACAATGACGCTGCATACGGCGAATAAACTAATTTTTCACTGCAAGATAAGTAAAGAGAGATACCAAAGGCCTTGTAAGTGCATTCCACTTCAGATTAGATTCATAAGAAAATCATTTACGGCGATTCTCTTGAACACAAACTAAATTTAAGTCCAGTGCATTTTTTCTTTTTATTTAAGTAATTATGAAAAGGATAGAAGATAAAATATTAGTTCAGTCATGTCAAATAGAGTATAGTTTAGATGGGATTAAAAAAACATGGCGACCAAAAATACGTCAAGTGCTGAGTAATTTGACAGGACTAAAATATTCTTTATCATTTTCTGTCCCTTTCTTAATAAAAAGGAAAGAATAGGATGCACTGATGTTAAATTTATTTTAGTCTGTGAATAAAGCTATCTGCTCCAATGACAGTCTTGGTAAATCTTGGACTTGGACTTCTATCAAAGACTGGTCTGATAGGTTTGGAGTGTCAGTAAACCCCTTTATACGACCACCGTTAATAAAGGTAGCGGTAGTACCTACATGCGCCTATATGGCAAATTAACAGAACCTAAACTAAGACCTATAAGCCCTACAGTCCCTACGACCCCAAGTCCTATAAGCCCTACAGCCCTGACCTACCATATAGTTTGTAATAAATAAATATATAAATATGTAGGATGTCTGCACCAAGAGACCTAAGGTAACAGACGGATAGTAGGTAGAATTTCCAGGTAAGGGTGAAGGGTAAACTCACTGCTAGTCCAGCAGACTCACAGGATTGATCAGAGATGGCTAAAGGTGTCTTGGCCACAAGGAGGGGTAATGAGACAAGAATAAATTCTAATCTGATTTATTTACACAATATTACAGCTTAGGTATATGCTACTTTTTCCCAACACACACAAATGAACAAACGTCTTGCTATTCTATGCGTGAAATCTTCAATTTTAAGAATATTTGAAGTAGGCCGCGCGTCAGTAGTAGTCGTAGGATTGAACACCCTTACAGTGTCAGGCCATTATTATTGGAAGCTCACGCATAATGAGTAGGTTGAAGCCTAGCTCTCTCCCTCCTCTTATCTTCAATGGTATCGTCATACCCATTACCCCCTACTGTCAAAGATCTTGGTTTGCATATTGGCTCTACGCTTAGCTGGCAACTGCAGGTTTCTTACGTTAGTCTAATGACTAACGTAAGAAACCTGCCGTTGCCAGCTTATACTACTTACGATATACGACACGCAGGGCACAAGGTACCCTGCGTGTCCTATATCGCCTGCAGAACTTCTTACGCTAAAACGAAAACCAAGCTTGTGCACTTTGATTTTCCCTATAATCGATTATGGTGACGTGCGCTACTTTGACCTGAATGCGGCTTTGCTGGATAGGTAAGCTTGACAGATTGCTGAACAATGGGATCAGGTTTATATTCAATCTCAGGAAATATGACCATGTGTCGAGCTACAGGTTTGAACTCAATTGGATGCCAATTCGCCAGAGAAGAAATTTGCGCGCCTTCTCTACGGTTTTCTCCCTTCTTAACTCACCCACTCCCCCTTCTTGTGACTCACTTCCAATATTTATGTTCTACACACAGTAAACTCTCTTCTGCGTTCTTCTAACAATCTTGTGTTCTCTCCTTCACATACGTCTGACTTTGTTCAGTCTTCATTTCATGTTTAATCCATTCTTCTATAGAATGTGCTTCCTCTTGATTTCAGGATGGCTGCCAGTCGGTTTGCATTTAAGCGGATATTGCTGAGTTATTTACTAAACAATTAGGGTAGAGTCATCTCAACCCCTCTCCCAAGTTTTTTAGTTTTGTATATATTATAAGTATATATTTTGATAATAATATGTACCGTGTTAAGAGATTTTTCCTTATAATTTTTTATTCAATTATAGCACCTGCTTTTTGTTAAATCACGTAAATTATTGTAAACATTTTCATTTTTAATGTCTGGACTTGACAAAAGACGATTATCCCCGAGTTTGTTTCGGATTTTCTTCTCAGTTGTAGTCAGTAAGGAAATGCCAGCTCTATCTAGTTTAAAATATGACGTGTAAATGTGATCAGTGATCCTACTTGCAAAATAAACGAAAAACAAAAAAAGCAAACAAAAAACTGTCATCTAATCTCTTCACCACCCGTGGTAGAGAATGCTTAAGGCATTAAGTCCGCGAACATTTCTTTGTGCGAAAGTGTAGGTAAATAAATACCTAATAGGTTGCTCTTAGTTAATGAATTCCTCAATATCGACAAGTGATTAAGTATATAACTTGCTCTCGTACTTCGTAGACCTACATTCTTATTTATAGCAAAAAGTAGATAGGAACAGTACTGCACTATCTTGGCAGTCGGCAGTGCCATTACGAGTTATATCTGTTCACCATATATTGCCATCTCTCTATAAATTATATCTGTGTACGCTGCGTCATTGACTTTTGTAATAACATTCGCTAATCGCGGTTAAAGCATCATTATTAGCATAAAACCGACATGCATTGCGTTCACGTCCGCCCACAGACAGATGCACGATCAACCATTACACTTTATTGCTTCTCTATGCTAATTTACCAAATTTTAATTTATCAAAGACTTTACACTGTGGCTGTAAACTATTTTTTTTTGTTAACATAAAAAAATTAGGGCACGCGTCAACATCTCTGGGTGAGGAAGGCATAAATCATTCGCCTTTTTTGTAATCAATTATAATAATTGATGAATCTAATTCCGCGGGATTTAAATGCAATTTAACGACCTTTTAGTTTATTTTAATTAGAATGGTATGAATCAGAGAATATTTATCCGGCAAAATGGTTTATAAAGACTGTTGATAATACTATTAATTTGCTACGGAATTATCTCGTAGCAGCTGCTACGAAAACACGTAGATCGATGTCCATTTAATTTGAAATAACGTCTGTATTATCTTATAAGTTGAAAAATTGAAAGAACACCCGCACATCGTCTTAACTTATTGCGAAAAAAAAGGAACATAAAATTCAGGAAGTAAATAAGCATTTCACCGACAAATTACCACTAATGCTCGTAACTAATTTATTCGGCGTGTTTTAGCCAATAACTCACAATTTCAACATCGCAGTGGGTGTTTGTATAATAAACAAAGTATATAGGTACCTATGTAGTGTAGGTGTGTGAAGGGAGGTAGGTTCGCCATGATTAATCACGCCACATGAATATGCATGGGAGTTAGGGCTGTCAGCCGCGGCACCGTCTTTAAACAATATCAAATTAAACATGTAGGAGGCACGTGTACCTACTCGCTACCTGAACATGAATCTACATAAAACATTCACGTTTTGTTCTTGATTTTGTTAAAGACTTGGCCTTTTCAGTGTTATAAGAATATTAAACAGACTTTGTTAAGAAAAGCTGCTTTTATTGCGATTTACTTTTGATGATGAAACCTTTAATTAAGAATTTAGATATTTGGTGAATTTGTTCTTAAAAGTTTACTATATGACTAACTATTCTATTGTGTGACGTTAAGGTACGTGCAACGAGATATGTTTACCGCCACGTTGAGAGAAATCTTATATTCCCATTGCTTTAACAATGCATCCCACCATTCCATCACAACTGGTATACTCTTTTTTTTTTTAATAATTATAAACTAGCGCTTGACTGCAATCCCGCCTGATGGCAAGCAGTGATGCAATCGTTGATGGTAAAGCGTGCTAGTTTATTAAGCCTATTCACTTAAAACACTTTAGTGAATAGGAAGGAAGACGGCAGTTGTGCGAGGTGGTGCAATGTTAGACCTAATAGCACGACCAACGATGCTGCGCCAGAGGGAGATTGATGTGGAGGCCCTCCACGACCAAACTCCCGGCACAACAACATTTGACGCATCGTACCCGGCACACATCGCAACACAACTGCTCAGATCCGTCCTCCGTACGGCTTCACCAGACATCATGCCGGAACACGACGAATCGCTTGGCGGCAAGACTTTGTCTGGTGGGTGGTAACTTCTGCCGGCAGCCGATGTTATGGCCTACAAAAACTAAAAAACAAAATAAATTGGCAACACACACAAGCAGAGACAAGCACACGCGCCCGCACACGGCACACCGCACAGTAAACACAATCACAAACGCCTCCCATTATTATTTCTACGAGCATTATCATCTAAATCGCATCGCGCCACCATTTACGGTGTTTAGGTATTTGCACACTATTGTTAGTGGCGTTGTGTATAAAATAAACATTTGTTACAGCAGAAGGGACCGGCCAACAATATCGGGCGCGCGTATATATCCCAAATTACCATTAGAATGGAGCCGCCTGATGTATGGCCGTTGCTTTACTTTGCACCAGGTTCGCGCTCTTTCATCATGAGAATCGGTTTTGGATTATTAGGTACTGTGGAATAACGTAAATATGCACTTTGTACTGTTTGCGGTATTATAAATAATGCCGTAATACTAAATATTATATTTCTAAAGTTCTATCTGAAAATGTATGCGAGGTTAACTGTTCTGCGTCTCTTTTGAAAGCATACTTAAATGATAAAGATTGTACAATATTTTTTTTTATAAATCGTAGTCTATATAATTAGTAATCGTTTGGTAATTTCATTACTTACCATGTCATGTCACGCTCGTCATAGTCGAATTTGAAAACAAGTCAAGGAAATGATAGCGTTTAAAAAACGCGACATGAAAATACAATTTCCTTTAAAAGAGAAATACGAAACAAGAGTTGAATAATATTTGATGCATAATGGATCAAACAAGACTGCTCTCTTTGAGCAGCACTCGAAACAATTAAATAATAATGCAATCTGGGAACGATATTTGCTTTGTAAATGTCCTAACGAGGGGGTGCCTGATGAAATCTAAACTGAATTTACACGGGGCGTTGCGTCTGTCGCTGATGACACGAGCTTTGAATGAGAGGATAGTTGTAGAATAAATATAAGAGGGATTGGTTCCTTGGTGGCCGGCACGTGAGGGTCGCGTGGATGCCACGTGGCGTGGACTCGTCTCGCGCCTCGCATTGTGCCCCTCGTACCGCCTGCGGACATTGGCGGGAAATGAGGGTATTTATAATTCGAACAGGAAATATTACACGCTAATTTTATCACATTCGGGGAATAGATTGATTTTCTGCGGCGTGTCAGGATTAAGTTATTTATGGATTCCGTACCACAATGACGTGTCATTTTGTTTGGTTAAAATTGGAAGAAAGATATTTTGTTTATAGAAACTACTATCAAATTCAAAATTGCAGAAGTAAGTATTTAATTTCAAACCTGAAAATAAAGATATCGGATTTAATTATGCCAATAGCCTTAAAAAAAAACTGATAGTCCTTTAAAAGGGTTGCTCATAAATATTATACAATGTTTTCATTTGAAAAGCATGCAATGTATCTAAAGTGTCTCCACGAATGATATAGTAAGTATTCCTTAACCCATTCTACATTCGACCACAAAACAAAGCAACATCAAAACCCCATCAAACACATACACTAGTTACAGACAACTACAATATACGCCATAAATTGAATCGTAATTATATGTAGTGGAAGTAACTACCCCGGGAACTACAGTTATGGCCTTGCGAGTAGTTACGGGCGATGTGATTGACTCCCACCAAGAATTTCATTAGACAGACCTCCCCCTTGCTCCGTACTCCGGGCAATTAAACTTTAGTCACTGTCTGCAAATTAAATAACGAATCAATTGTTTCAAAGACGCTGTAAAGAGAATTTGTGTAGTTTAACTATTGGACGGAGTATAGGGGTAAGTTTTGATTGTCACAGTGCTTGGTAGATTTATGGCCTCAGCTTTTAGTTTAGCGCTTCAGCTTAATGGTTGGTTTAGCTAATTGCTGAGGAGAGGTTTGTGAAATTTGATTGTTTTAGTCCATTCCAATACTAGAATGCGGGACTGAGTAATAACATTTTTTTTAAATATTGTTTAGTACTGGTTCAGTACTTCACTGTATGAGAGGAGACCTGTGCCCAGCAGTGGGACGATAAAATGGTTGATAATGATGATGATGACAGGTTTAGTATTGGTTTGGTACTGGTCAAACTTATTCTCAGAGGGTTAAGTGATCTATCCTGTTATCTGTAGCTGTTCCTATCTTTCAGTGTTATCTCTTATAGCATTCAAGTTATTTCTGCGAAATTATTTTTCCTTTCTCTTATTTAAATTTACAAATTAAATTTAAAAAGAAACACTTGTTCTTCTAATTCTTTCTTTTCTTGACGACACGGTTGGTGCAGTGGCTGAGCCGTTGACTGTTGAGCCACGTGTCGCAAGTTCGATTCCCGCACGGAACAAATATTTGTATGGCCTACAGGTAGTTGTTCCGGGTCTGGTTATTTGTGTATATGAGTTTAAGTGTTTATAAATGCATCCATGGTACAGAAGTAATTCCTAGTGTGGGGCATGCCTTTTTTTTAACTATTAGATAATAATTAGAAGAAAAGACAACAACAGAACGAAGAGTTGTTTTTACCTATATAGGTATAATATACAATATGTAAAGAAAACCCTGTCCGATCCGTGAAGGTATTGTTAGTTATCGATAACTGATTCTACTAATGCCCACAAAGACAGGCTAAACTTAAAAAAAAATCCTCCTAAAAAAATAAATATTATTTCGCAAAAAGAGGTAACTTAATACATGTGCGGTAAGCAACCCTTTCCACGGGCGGCGGGGGGCAGGGCACGCGGCACCTGTGACGTGGCCGCGTCGCTATTCGCTTACAATAATACCGGTGTTGTCACTTTTTTAAGAATTACCAAATTTCGGGGAAATTGGAATTAATTCCCGGGAAAAAAGGATTATTTCAAAATTCATTAGTATTGTTACTATGATGATTATGTAAAATTTTAAATTATATTTGGTCAAGTGTTTACCTAACCTTTATTATCCTTATGGGTCGGACAGGGTTTTCTTTACATATTGTATAGGTACCTACTATTTGTTTATGATCTCCTTTTGTAGATATTTCTGAACGGTGGATACAAGATGACATTAGATTCCACGCATTGATTTCTTTCCCGATTACACAACAAAGGGTTCGGATTGGAAATGTAAGGCGATTCTGTAAATAAATCAACAACTGTCCGCCGGTGACCGCATTAAAAGATAACATCTCAATTTGCGAAGTTAGCGGAGGCTGGAGAGCCTCGGGACTGATTAATTTAGGTTCTAAGAGTGCGCTGCTCATACTTTCTATAAATCGATTAGGTAGCAGGAATGAAGCAAGTGATTTTCTTTACACAGTTTCTAAAATTACTTTCTTGATGTATTGGTTCCCTAAGCGTAAATGTCTTTTATGACTATTGCTTGCTGCGCCTGCGGATTCTTCACATTCGAACGGCTGAACGGAAATCATCCAAATCCGTACAGCCATTTGAGAGTTAAGAAGTAATTAACATAAAAACACACACTAATAAACTTCCGTCTTTATAATACAAGCTGCGCTTAGCGGTTACACCCGTGTAAGTTACGACCACATGGGAATATTGGGATAAAAGTCTACTTATGTGTTACGTCTAATTTAGTTATTTCTAATCACATGTTTTATTTCTGATTACAAACCACCTGTGTGCCAAATTTCATGAAAATCCGATCAGTAGTTTTTGTGTGACAGAGTTACAAACATCCGTCCATGCATTCTCACAATTATAATATGTACCTACATATTATTAGTAGGACTAAGTACTGTGATTCCATGGTCCACCTGCCGACTGCGTCATGGCTTTTAACGGTCAGAGGAGGTACTACTGATCACGAAGCAATAATTTCACTTCCTATTATTTTATTTGAACGTGAACAAAATAGGTTACCATACTTCCTTTCTTATCCTTGTCCTTGATGGGAAATCATCAAATGGCCTCTCCCAGTCTGGGCGGAGCGGAAGGGCATACACATTTACTGACTAAAATCCACCCGTTTATCTTCACTTACCTGTGCGCCAGGCCCACGGTATCATTTTTAACTAACCCACCATCCTGGCTCACGAGGCATCGGTCCTCGTGGACCCCATCACGATGTGCTGACATCTCTTTGAGGCGGCGTAAAACACAACGCGCCATCGACCCGGGCCTGCTGTGTAATTGCGGAACATACCATCAGTAGCAATGGGTTTCACTTTGACAGTTCAACGACATCCATTGCGTTATTTACGTTGTTGAGCAGACTCATTTTCGAACGTATGGAGCAATGGATAAGCAATATGCTTCATAATGATTCCAACTGATAGTAATAAAGGGTGCTGGTCCTTACCGGACGGCGTGCTGCCCATCGCTTGCCGCAACCTCCCGCCTAAGGTGGCCGGGAGTTGGATGTTGTCTCCCGGCCAGGGTCTCCAATTATCCTTATGTCCGAGTTGGTCTCCAAAGCCTAGAGCAAGGCGTAGAGTGGCCAGCCTTTTGGTGTTCTATAGGATGCATTTCGGGGAGTGTGCGAGGGAATTGCATGATTTAATTCCCCCATCTCCGTTCCACCAGGAGGAGAGTCTTAATTATGAATGTTGATGGCTATAAGAGTAGGGGAAGACCAAAGAAACGATGGATGGAATGTGTGAAGGATGATATGGCTAAGAAGGGAGTGACTGCCGAGATGGCTTCTGATAGGGATGCATGGAAGAAAAAGACATGTTGCGCCGACCCCAAATAAATTGGGATAAGGGCAGGAGAATGATGATCTCCGTTCCACCAGCGGACGACCCGTCGTACGGCTGGTTTCCACCCTTACGTTGTTAACACTACTACGATCCGGACGAAGCGTTTCGCCTCCTCAATTATACCGCGTACATCGAGGGACTGGAACAATTTGCCAGCGGCGGTGTTTCCGTGGGATTACAATTTGAGTGTCTTCAAGGCTAGAGTGAGTAGGCTCTTAATAAACTAGTGCGCTTTACCATCAACGATTGCGTCACCGCTTACCATCAGGCAGGATAGCGGTCAAGCGCTAGTTTATAACATACATAAAAAAAAAATGTGCGTAACTGGTGGTGCGTGGGTGAGCCATAGGTGCACCTCTGACTAAAGCATTGGGTAAATACAGGCCATGTTGTGGTGTTATATTCCACCTAATATCTATCTAGAATCAATAAGAAATAATAGTGTTTACATTAGCAACTCGTACTTGTCGGTGGTCAGAAGGCCATGAGGAACATTATTCTATAAAAAATTCACACCTTAACATGGTGTGAATTTTTAAACCTACAAAAAAAAAGAAAAAAAGAAAAAGGTAGGTACTTGAATGTAGTGGAAACACATGGAGCTAAAAAAATATAGTTTGTTAAAATCTACTAAAGGAAAAAGTAAAGCAGCGTATTTGTCCATGGTGACACCTAAGCTTTGCAGCGCTTGTAATTGCGTATAATACTGAGCTTTATCAAACTTTGCCAAACACGATTTTAACGCGTTATTAATTATTTAGTCGCCATTGCATCCTATCTAGATTACCGAAAACACGTTCCTCAGTTGTACGATATCTCAAATCGGATATCGCCAATGTTGGCCACACCCATACACGTGACCACCACACTGATAGCACCTACCTACCTATGTGCATTTTTAGGTAATATAATGTAATCTGAGAATGAACGTAGGTAAGAATTGTGGTGACCTTATGGTGTCGGCCGTGAATTCCAAGTTGTAGATTCGAACCCGATCAGGCACATTACTTTGTGTAAATTATTTTATCACCACTGCTTGACAGAAGTCTGAAAGTGGCACCGGTAGCTGAAAGGTTGTGTGGAAAGCGGTTGTCATGGTACGGGCATGTGTTACGGAGAAATGAGGAGAATGTCGTGAGGAGAGTTTTATTTATGAATGTTGATGACTATAAGAGTTGGGGAAGACCAAAGAAACGATGGATGGAATGTGTGAAGGATGATATGGCTAAGAAGGGGGTGACTGCCGAGATGGCTTCTGATAGGGATGTATGGAAGAAAAAGACATGTTGCGCCGACCCCAAATAAATTGGGATAAGGGCA